>CM062804.1:388669839-389123770 GCA_031772625.1 Pinus tabuliformis | reverse complement strand
TTTACTCTTCAAAAGGTTGGTCTTGAAATGCCTGATTAACTTGGTCTTGACTAGAAGTTTAATACTCCTTATCTAGTTAAGGTTGCGCTAGTGAAGACTTTCCGGGTTGATTGCGACATAACAAGCAATCCATTTCCTTGGAGAATTGCATATGCTTAGAATAAACAACCATCTTGGGAATTATAACCTCTCTTCTCAGTTCATCACGTCAAATTATGTTTTCTGGTGATTTTGTGGAGACATCCATATTCGTTGTAGTTTCATATTAGATTTTTAAATATGTAGTCTAAAAGTCACATTATTAGAAAATAATGACTTATGAAAACACCATATGGGGTATCAATGGTTTAAATCCAGAGAAACAATTATTCAGACTGCAAGTAAGATGGGTGTCGGGGGTAATTTTGAGCTTTATTTCATTAACTACTTAAAAACTATTTTTTTAAAATTCATTGCAAGTTTTTATTATTTGATTTAATTATTTATATATGCATATGGAGTTTTGATATCAGTGTCCCCTAGTAACAAAAATAAGTTAATGGGATTGGAATATCTCTGGTAGACTTCAAATGGAAAAGAAAAGAAAATAAACAAGCAAGCCCAAATGATGCCCAAAATGAAAGTCGTAGAGAACCCTTCAAGTCTAAATGAAACCTACAAAGAGAGCCATAGAGATTTCCAAATGGTTAAGGGGACGAAGAACAAAGAGGTACAAAACCCAGCTCATGAGGAAAAATAATTTGGTAAATTTGTGATGTGTATTGTGACCTTGAGTTTGTTATGATCTAGGGTTTCTCAGAGCATAAAGGGATACTGTACTTATTTTTATCAAGAGTCTATTTGTAGGCTGGTCTATTTAATGTTGAGCTTTTATATTCAACACAATTGCAACTTGTCAATATGGGTTACAAGAAATAGTAAATATCTTGGGTTCAAATAGATGAGAGCAATGTTCAAACCCCATGGAAGAAGTGGCTATTAGGCTGAGAAACAAAAAAATTGTAACAAATAAAAATGCTCTACTTCTATTTTTACATCTTGAAGAGAAGGCATTTAGAAGGAATCATGCACATCCTGTGGATGAGAGAAAAGAGTCTTTCATTAGGATAGTGATAATAGACAAGAAGCTTCTCCTTGGCCTGGAAATAAGCTCTTAGAGAAATTATATTCTCGTGTCAAAGCTTAGTCATATTGTTAGAATTCTTCAATATATTCATAGTTACAGTAGTTTTTTTCTCCATCAGAGCCTTATAAGTATTCCCTAACATGCCTCTCCCCATAATTTCAGTAGATGCACATAGAAAATCCTCCAAAGTGTACATCTGAGCTTCCCCACTGCAGAACATAAGAACCCGACTCCTCTGCTACTCATACTAAAGGATCTTAGCATTTGTATTAACATAATACCTATAAGAACCAGTCTCCTCAATCGAAATCTTCTCACCTGCAACATTTTCATCCTGATCCCTATGCTTTTGCTGCTTGTACCTCTTGCCATAAAAGCTAATAAGGAACACCATGACAATCACCTCAACAATGGATTCCGCAACAATTCATGTTATCTTTCCTCGATTTAACCTTTCATGCCTTTAAAAAAATGGCCTAAAAGATTTCTACATTGGCAATATTGTAATAATAGGGCTTGGAGAAGGGGTTGCTATTGTGTTAACCACATAGGGCCTGGGCAATGGGCTCCCACAAGGCCCAAGATTTCCTCCAAACAAAGAAGCATTGAACATAGGCAAAACTGTAGTAGTTGGTATTCTCCCATGGACTTGGTTATTAGAAACATTGAATACTTTCATTTTAGACTGATTAAAATTAGGAACAAGACCCTTCAAATGATTGTTATCCAACATAAGAGCATACAGGATGACTCATTGCTCCATTAGAAATTGAAGGGAATGGATTGTTTGATTACTTATTGTCGCCTACAACATCTCCTCATTCCCTTCAAGCATTCATTATCTGAGATTAAGGAGATTGAGTGACTTGAGGTTCTTTCCATGCCATAACTAGACCCATTCCACTCTTCAACTCCCCCATTTTCCATATTTCTCCACTTCACAACCTTGCTTTGCCAAAATGAAAAAACATGCCCATGGTTACAAAATTATTTAGAAAAGGAAATCATATATTAACCCTGTCGAAATTCATTACCAACGACAGATATAATCCATCATGGGCTTTAATTTATTCTATTCAAGTGAAAGTCAATCCTAGGTATAATAAAATTTGGGTGTTTAAACATACATCATATACTAACAATGTCATTCCAAACATCTCTGAAATTCACCTCAACATGACATAAAATCATCGATGCATAATTTATTAGAACAACAGGAAGTGACTCTAAATGCAGATTTCCACCACATTCAAAATAAAGACCCTAGAATGGAATCTAGTAAATACAGTCAACATTTGGGATGATAAGCTTCACCTTAGGGTTGGGAAGGACAAATTCTCGATGCCTACTAGTTCTATGATGCAACAACAAAAATTCAAATAAACTTTGAAACTGGGATGGCTACTTGTTCTTCGATCCAATAGTAATAGTTGAAATAAACTTTAAAACTATGATGTTGAAGCTCCCACCAAATTACTAAATGCTTAGAGGGAAATATAATAGGAAAGCCGCAAAGTTGTGATCACTAAAAAAATAAGGAGGGAAACAAAGAGAGCTTTGTTTCGTCTTAATTTGATGACAAATGAAAAATGGGTAATGAAAAAAATGGCATAGGTTATAATAAGGAAAATATAACACATTGGATGACTTCTAAGTAATCTTTTTTTCTTTAGTCATCTAAATAATTTTTTTTTTTCTCTATTCATTTTTGTAATCCTTTGCCTTGAAGAGAGTGGCACAGGTTTTAAGAAGGAAGAGATCACACATTAGATTACTTTTAAATAGTCTTTCTTTTACTTATTCATTTTTGTAGTACTTATCCTTTTTTCTATATATTTATGTCTTTCTATTGATTTTTATAGTTCTCTTTACTTTCTATTTTGCTAGGAAAATTTAGGCAAACAGTTGAAAATCTCCCTAAGCTAAAGCAATCCAAGAACATAAGACTAATAGATGTTGATGTAGAGGCATGTAAATAAATTCTTAGGAAATCACAAGAGGAGGAAAAGATCACAAGTGAGACTATAACATGACGATTGGACCTTAAGATACTAGCATATTTGGTGTATTATTTATGTCCCTTACACCTTGGCTATTGTTAATTTCATATTACTAGATGGAATTATTCATTTTACTAGATGGAATTATTTGATTATTTAAATTTTATTTTATTATGTTCTTCCTAACTAATGAATGCTAATAGCAAAAAAAGGCCACTTCCCTATGTTCAATTCTTTATTCCACATTGATACACATCCCTTCTCATTTTGTGTATACTTATATATTCAATTGTTAAAAACTAAATTAAGGGAAGTGGTGAAGTAATTGAGAGGATATATATATATATATATATATATATATATATATATATATTCACTATGTTAATATGTGTTGAGGTTAATCATTTTATTAAAATGATGGACAACTTCTATGTTGGTTTAGAAGCATTTTTCTTTGTTTTTTAATATTCGAACATATGACCTTTTAAAGTCAATATTAGTCTGAAAACATTGAAGCTCCACTACAAAATTATGATATTAAAAAATTTGTTTAAGAAAGTATAATCTTTTAGCGAGTCTATAACAACCTTTAAATCCCCTATCACTTATAAGTTTAGATTGTTGAAGTGACACAATTAAAATTACTAACATAAACGACTAAATTTTATTGTATCATTTTTAGTTATATTATTTATTATCTAGAAATATATTTTTAAGTAGAGACTAAATTAGTCACTTATGTAGTCTTTTTTAGTTGGGTCACTCAAGATTTCTTATTTTTGGTAGTATTTCACTTGGAAAAGTTGTAGAGTCACTAATTTTTCATTTTCTATTAATGTAATCTACACCAAAATTAAATTTATAAAATGTTATTTTTCCCTTAATTTAGAATTTAAAATTCATTATATATCATTGTTTATCATTTTATTTTTAAAAATTTATTAAATATCATTTTTCCTTTAATTTAAAATTTACAAATCATTTTAAAAATAAAGTTAATGCTTCATTATTCTACTTGGCTTGAAATTTTCTTAATATTTTGTTTAATAAGAATATATATTTAATATCTCAAATTCAATGTTAAATACACTTTATAAATTATAATTAAAATCTATTTTTTGTGTAAACTAAAAAATCTTATTTATATAATAAATTTTATATAATTCAACTGAATTATTGTCATTGGTTCAATGATAAAAACTATAAAGACTAGAAACCTTTGAATTTTTTTTGAAGTGTGAAGTTGAGCAAAGTTCCTTGTAATGTTTATGATGACTAAAGAATAATAAAAGAGGAGATTGTTTTAAAGACCTTTAAAATATTGATAATGTTTCATGAAATATTTTCAACTTGTAAATTAATAATGCTAGGCAGCAAGTCCTTGCCTTGAGTAGGTCGGCCAACATTGCGCAAGAATGAACCCCAGTTTTAGGAGCTTGCATACGCTAGGCATCATTGCCTGAGAACCAACGCTAGTTTTAGGAGATTTCATAGGTCAGCCATCATTGTCTGATAACCAACCCCAGTTTTAGGAGCTTGCATAGGCCAACCAACATTACCCGAGAATCAACCCTAGTTTTAGGAGGCTACCATGACCTTCCTATAGTGTTAACCTTTGGGAAGATATATTGTTCCCATTCTGCGTTAACCTTCACATTTGCGTATATTACACACATAAAATTGATTAAACATGTACTAATGTAAGGTGAGTATGGAAATGGGTATAGGAATGGAACAAGAAATGTGTCTTTTAGTCAAGATTTTGGTAAGATAGTGTAGATACACTTTTATATTGTGGGGTCAGTATGTATATGGGTATGGAAACAGGACAAGAAGCATAATATTTGGTCTGGGATTTGGTGATAGAGTAGCTACACTCTGGTACTATTTAGTGAATTGATTTCAGATTAGCCTATAACATATTTTTCACCTTTATATCAAATTAGCATAAATTCATATTAAAACATTGAAAGAGATCAAAAACTATCTCACCAAATATTGCAAGCGTTGCTCCACAGTATTCAAGTTCAAACTTCAGTTCAATAATCTAATAAATTTTAAGCTCAAATGATAGAGATTTGCTTCCACGACTAAAAATATGGATATTCTAAATTTTATAGGCAGAGATGATAACAAATCAACAATCAATCCTTAGCACATGCACAACATTTGTCTAGCTGTGAAATAGCTACAAGCCTATAAGTACATATCAAATTGGAAAGAAATTTAATTTTTCAGTTGAATATTGAGCCAAAACCCTCAAGAAACGGACTTACGAAATGGCTTCCATGTAGTCTAGACTCTATATCTGTAAAGTAGCTTTGTTGAATAGACCTTCCTCCAAGTGCCTCAGAAAATTGGGCAGCTTCTTTTGACAATCTAGAGAAATTGGGTGTTGATGAAATAATTGCAAGCTGATGAGATGAATGAATATGAAAATTACACTGATGAACTAAAGTTTACTTGCAAAACTATCCTCTTAAGAGAATTTAGAGAACCCAAACACATGAAAAACTTATTGTATAATAATGGACCTTACTCCTTGCATTTATCACACACTTTGAAAACAAGCAGTTAAGGTAAGTGTTTTGTGGAGTATTCATTCCCTAACACCTAACTTGTTTTGGCTCTTACCTGAAACATCTTTGGGAATAAAGAAGGGAAAGCATACAACATACAAGAAAGTTCCTAACTGTCCAAATTATAGCATACATGCTCTAGTCCATGAAACTAAATAAGAAGAAATCATGTATTGGATAAAAATTGTTCAACCAAGCAAATAATTTCCCTACCTAAATTACAATTCCATTTTCTTGAATCAAACACTCAAAACTTTTGTGCAACATACTATATAAAACAAAAATTTTTGAAATAGAACATAGTTGTTACTATTGTAAATATAATACCACCTTTCATCACTTACATACTCTCTATTATATATTTCTGCACTGCATATAACTTAGTGTTTGTACGCCATGACCTACGTATACCTCCTAGATTTGATGTTCTAGAGGATGCAATGCTCCCATTGTGCATTGAACCCTACATCTGTGTATATTATACACTTGAAAATGATTAAAAATGTATTGATGTAAGGTCAATACAGAAACGGGTATAGGAACAGAACAAGAAATGGGTCTCTTGGTCATGTTTCTGGTAACAAACTATAGATGAACTCTAGTATTGCTGAGAAACAAGTGTTGCAACTCATTTTCCAGTGGATCAATTTCAGGTTAGCTTATAACATATTATTCACCTCCATGCCAAACTAGTATAGATATATCTATGCTAGTTACACAAGACCACAAAGCATTCATTTTTGTTGAGTTACATACAGTCTAAGTTTTGCTTCCAACTACTTGTGGTAGAAATCTTGGACATATAACAAGATGAAATAAGAGGTCTGGCATACAGGAATGGTCTATGAAATGAAATGCTGGAAACACAACTGTTGGTCCTTCAAACTGCTAAAGTGGCTAGTTGCTAAAGTTGTTAGTTTGCGATCCCCCTCATCTCCAGTAAGTGTGAAAGCATTGTTAGACATAACTATTCCAAAAGGCACCATTATAAGGACCACTCATGCTTTTCCCACTTCATATAGTTTTTAGACCCCTCGCAGAACAACCTTCGAAACCGACGACCTCAACAGAAAAATGCTCAACAACATGCCAATAGTTGGTCGAGTTGAAGGAAGTACTCTAGTTGTTGGGATGGATTCACACATGGCTTGAAGGAAACCAACATTGCCATAGGTCAAAAGTAGTGGAAATTATGTTTATAAAATGTATAGCAAAAAAATTACCTTGACGTGTTTATAAAATGTAGAGAAATGGTCTCCAAGTGGGGACAATTAGATGCCAGTGTTTGCATATATGGTAGGTGTAATTCAATATTACATGGAAGAGAGACCAGGTCACTTTTGCTCTTTTCTTATCCCCTTATTTGAAAGCATGGAGGTGCCGCACAACCACGAAACTTCAACAACGTTGTCATTTCTTGGCACGATATCGCCTACGATAAAATACAGTCAAACATCGTCCAAGATCTCACGCAGAGCTCCACTAAGGATCAACCCATCGACCTACACAAGGCCATAACAGAGCATGTACAATGCCATAATAGAGCGTGTACAAAGAAACATAGAGGAAGTAAAATTCTTTACCAAATACACTCACCATGTCGCCACTAGCGATGCTGTGGGGGAAATCCTGAGGAAAGTCTACATGTTGCTGCTATGAAATGTTCACATTATCGTTAATGGCATCAATGAGAGTTTCTTCATGCCCGCTAAAGCTCATGATGTTGCTTTCTAGTTAAAGTGTGACGTTCCACCGGATGCCCGGTTGGTTATGGGCATGGCCGATTGACTTCTAAAGGATAAGGGCCATCTGCTTGTCTTCGAAGTCAATACCCTCTTCCACTTCTTCCTGCTCACTGATAGGTATTGATTCATTGTTCCATGCTACCTCCCTTTGCCCATGAAATTAGAATACAAATTTTGTTCGAATTTGAACTTGAAATAATGTTGGATCTATATCTCTGCACATCAATCTACTTCCTTTTCTTGAATTGATGTTATTGGTCACATCTCATTAAGGGTCGTATGCTTCATCAACCACTAAACCGACTTATGATTCCACTAGATCAACAAACAATGTGCCAACTTTGGCTTTAGCTATCGTAGCCTTTTTAGCCTTTTCATCTGTCCCAACCTAAGCCTTTGTATCTACTGGTCTTGCTTAGTTTTATACCAGTCATTTTGAGAGTGAAAACATGTCCTTAGCCTCCTACCCTCAAGTGAGCCCTCCGACAATTGTTTAGCATTTGGTGAATGATGCTAATGGATGAGAGTAGATTTAGTGCCTATTTGGTAGCTAGATCCACCGACACCAGCAATAGTAACTGACAAAGAGAACAAGATCATATCAAATCGTTCTGTAACCCTCCTACCCTTTGATGGTAATGGATGAGAGCATATAATGATGGTAATTGATGAGAGCAGATTTAGTGTCTATTTGGTAGCTAGATCCACTCACACGAACAATAGGAACCAACAAAAAGAACACAATCATATCAAATTAGTTTGTGCTTCCAATTCAGAGTATTCAAACCGATGATTACAGGGAGAGTGATTTTTAATTATTATTCACTTGCAATATTCTTTTCATCTGAAGGAGGTGCAAAAATCAATGGTGTTCTTATTTTAATTCAAGTAATTCTTTTTCACCTACAATCTCTTTTGCATCTGAAGGAGGTGCAACAATCAATGGTGTTCTTGTTTTCTTTTGGTATGGGGTGCTGGAAAAACAATGGCAACAATGTGTGACACCTATTAGCCATGCATGTAGAGAAGTAGACCAATGGTGTTATGCATGCATGTAGAGAAGCAGCCCAACGATCAGAAGTAGACAAGCGGTGGAGTGGTGGAAGGCATAGAGAAGCAGACAAGTGGTGGAAAATGTTTTCCGACTAATGCTATTATGGGAGCCATAGTTTCAAGCATAAAATGTTGGAGAATAAATGCTAGTTGAAAGTAGCATTAATTCATTTGAGTTTCAAATTTTCATTCAATACTTGTACTTATCCTAATTTTTTCCTCGGTATGAGCCAAATAAGATGATGATTTCTTTGATTGGTTAAAAAAGAAAAATAATTTCATTAATATAAGGAAAGTTTGGATAAAACGTAAAAAAACTTTATTGGTTTTTGTGTTCAACTACTACGCACCAGATAAACTGATTACTATAGGACCCCTACAGCTCGAAGGCGCAGGGATTAATAATATTGGAAAATAAACACAATTGCAAACTGATTTTCAAAAAATAAGTGTGAATAGATATATAATTATTAAGAGTATAAAAGTTATATATATATATATATATATATATATATATATATATATATATATATTGTGAGGTTTTGGATAGGTGGTGATTAAGTGTGTTGTTAAAGCATTTCTAGATGTTAATTTACTTGTTCAATTCCCAGCACCTTTCTAGATGTTAAGTTACTAGTTCAATTCCCTGTTATATTCAAGTATTATTCTTGGACATGACGATGATGTAGCCTCACCAATGCCAAACTTATATATGTGTAATTTTCAATTATATATATAATTTATATCAATTTTCTTATTATTATATAAAGAAATGATATAAATAAATAGCATAATTGAACTATAGATAAAATTGTCTCTTTTATAGGTATTCCCACATCTGGATTGTGTGAAGCTTGATTGAGCATGGACACTCCTTAAGATAGTTTTAATTCCTCAAAAATTCATTTCATCCTCAACCACTCCCCATGAGTTTTGAACCTTAAACCTAGTGAGGACTAAACCCCAAGCAAGCCAATTGGCTTACACCTCATGGGTATACTAATAATTTATTTTTATGATTTCCATCAAAAGATAAGTATACATTCATAGTCACTACAAAATAAATTGAATAGTTTATCCTAAAAGTAATTTTTTTCTTTAAGAAACTAGTTAATATAAATAGTTATCAATTATAAATTATGTTTTGACACCATCCTAATAAGTAGATCTATTTTACTATTCCTTATATATTAACTATTAATTCATTAATATTGTGCAACTAGTAAAACACTTTATGATTGAAAAGATTTTTCATATATATATATATATATATATATATATATATATATATATATAATTTTCTTAGTATTATTGCCTTTTAATTTTATTTTTTCTAATTTTATTTGGTATTTTTCTTTGTTTTTGTCTTCTTCCAATTAAGTAGCTATCATTTGCATTAAAACTTCATTTCTCTCTACCAGTAAAGTGATAAAAAAATAAAATCACAAAAAGTGAGAAATTATATATTTAATATTACACATTAACAAATAGGTGCCCCTAAGGGGTAATTCAATTGGTGATTTCCATAATATGAAGTCTTTGTGAAGTGTGTGGTTTGAGGTTTAAATCCCCCTTTGAATCTCCCATCGTATATCTATTTACATATAAATATGTATTTTAACTCTCACATCTTTTAAATTTGCATTAAGGCTCTCTCTCTCTCTCTCTTACATTATCTAAAGTGTTAAGAGAAATTTATATTTAATTTATTTATTTTTAATTTCAAATAACACAACTGGTGAATATTCAAGGGCTTCTATGTTCTCGTAGATTGTCTCAGGAACTTTGTTCTTCATAACATCAAGGAAGTCAGAGTCTCACCCTCTCTTGGTCCCCCTTTGATTGGCAAGATCATGGTTAAGAAGCTAGGATTCTTCAATATTGGAATCTCACTCTTGCCTTCCTTCTCCCTCCTCCATCGCCCCTTGGGCCCCTCACTTTTATTCCCTCTGCTTGGTCCCATCCACCCCCTCTTCCCTTTCCTCAAACTAAACTTCAATGGTGCATCAAAAGTAAATCTAGGCCCAACTAGACTTGGTGGTATATTCATACATCACAAAGGCTTTACACTTTACATATTCTCAGGTACTTTAGGAATTAATATCAATAGTGTGGTGGAACTCACTTCCTTCATCACAAGGCTAGGAATTTCACAGGTATAAGTCTTCTCCAATATTTTTATTGAAGGAGACACTCAACTCATTATCAACATTCTCCACAAGATACACAATGATACTCCAGCGCATAAAATATTGCATTTAGAAGGATTCCTATGTAAGGCTTCTTTCCTTATCATTAACATCTTGGTCATCATCCCATCCCACATCTGGAAAATAGGAAAAAAGTCGCTAATATGTTAGCTAACCATGGAAGTTTAGACACCTTTCCAACATTTTCCTCCACTTGGAACCCCTTGAAGGACTCCCCTCTCAAGGATACATTCTAGTAGCTCGTCCAAAAAAATACACCTACCCTAGATGGGGTGTTTTTGGAGCAAAAGGGGCAAGGGGGGGGGAAGATGTTGGGGAATGTGGAAACACACCCTTGTAGATAATGTTTATGACGCTTGGGATCCTAAGGTCCTACCACATGTAGACTGAAACCATTGTATGCAAATCCATGCTCGCTTCACACTTCAATTTTGAATGCTAACTGATCCTCTAGAAAGTTTGTAGGGTCTCCACTCATCCAACACACCAATTAGGTCTATTGTGGTTTATTATATCCCTTATTATGGCTTAATTTGGATACTGATCTATCATTGTTGGCTACCAAAGCTTCATGTATGATACATAGACCTTGGTTCTCGTTGAATGCAATTGGGGTCTCTCGTCGACACATCTCTTCAATCCCTAGCCTATCACTATCTCACTATCCTTGGTAAGCATTTGTGGCTCCAAAAAATAATGACCCTCCCTTACAGATTAGAACTACGACAACAAAGGCAATTTCTAATTGACAGGTTGGAAGATATGTTATTCCCAATTGTTTCTTTCTCCTTGCAAGTTTGATGTGCATGCTTTTATTTTAAATTTTGGTTCCTTCTACATGTAGGACGATAACTCATTCTGCTCTTGGAAACCTTTTATAGATGTGTACATAACTAGCTCTAGCTTTAGTGGCACATCCTGTCTTGTCTATGATCTCATTTTTGGACCCTCTTCCAGTGTTCTCTCACACAACATTTTGGTCTGGTTTGTTTATATCAGTATTTGACTTACTTCAAGGCCTAAGAAGCCGTTCTCTGGTCAACTCCCCTGGGTTGTTCCCCTTCTCTGGGTGCTCTTTCTAGCTAGCCATGTGTCACCCTTCTCATGCTCACTTGAGTTGACCCATACCCTTAGTTATCTATTTGTTTTTTGTCTCCCTATCAGATCTTGGCCACCCTCAGTGCTCGGTCACTAGGCCCCAGATCTCCTGCAAGTGACTTATCACTTGGCACTTGTCATTTGTGCTTTTCCTATTCCGATCATCTGCTCTCCCATTTTTCTTGTGCCCTCCACCATGCCTCTTCAAAGTGCCAATGTTTGTAAAGGAGCAACCTACTACCAGGAAAGGGCCAATAAGGGAAACACATGTATTCACACCATTTGGAGGAAATTACTTCCGAGTTCCATGAGCTTTCCTCAAGCCCCATCTAGGATGAACTCACCCACCTCGAGAGAGGAGGCTCTCATCGACTCCATCTCTTAGACACAAAGGTTTTTGCTAAGTTGGCAGTTTAGATGTGAGATATTGGGCATACACATCGATGTTTCAACAAGTATATGCACATTGTTGACCTATATTGGCATATGAAATTTCTCCTTGGCATGATCTTGATGGATGGGTTCGAGCATCGAGTAGACCTCCTTCACTCTATGGAGCATTTGCATTGCCACATGGAAGATGTGGATTAGAGACTAGATCATATAGAGTGGCACCTTGGTATACGTGTTGGCATTCCACCTCCAACTAGAGGGACTCTCGGCAAGAAAGAAGACCCCATCTAGGTCATAGCTGTCGATTGTGATCCCTCTGCTCAGTGTTCTAATATGCTCACGCTTCTATCATTTTTTGTTATTAGTGTCTATTTTTTGCTTTTCAATCTATGTATGGTCAATTTTAGTTATTTGAATACTTTGTTATTTTATGTCTCTCTACAAAAAATACACTTTTGATTATGGTCCAATGTTCCTAATATGAAACTGACCTAAATCTTCTAATATTTTCATGTACACTCTTGTTTAAATAATATAAATTTTAGCCAAAACAAAATATTTTTAATTTTTAATTATAAATATTTTTTATTCCTTATTTTATAAATATTTCTTATTTCTTATTTTTAATAAACCTCAAATAATCAAAACAGTTATTAATCATTTCCTTGAACCGTGTCTGTCTGTTTCCCATAATGTGAGTAACCTTCGCTCTCTCAAATATCTATTTGTTTGATAGGGTTTGAATATCATATAGATCATTATATGTGATTATGTTATTTTTTTTAAATCCTTAAAGTTAAAATGGATTTTTTTTATATAGATTGTAATTTCAGATTGTATGCTTTTGGGATTTATGTATAATATTTAGATTTTTTTTTTTAAGAAATTACATAAATAACAAAAATTCTACATCTTTCGAACTTAGATTTAGATTCATCATCAAAACCAAAATTTTAAAAATATTTTAAAATTTTATTAACTAAAAATGAAATTCTAAAATATTTCCAAAATTCCACACTACAACACTAATATTCATAAATCTCACAAAAAGTGATCAATTTTTTCATTCAAAATGAAATTCAATAATAATAATTCAACAAACAAATGAGATTTGAATTTTGAAATTCAATAATAATAATTCAACAAGCAAATGAGATTTGAAATTCCAGGAGCTGGATCCATCACAAACGAATAGCGTCCATCAGCATCTCACATGCTGTACGTAGCCACATCACTCTGGTTTATTGCATGCCAGTATCTGCTGGTCTATGTAATGGCCGGCAATAAAGAGAAATATTCTGAATCTTGATGGGTCTCCTAAAGTGTTTGGGCAGGTTTATATCCTTGGGTGAAGTCGGCAATATATATCATTAGTTAGATTATGTTAAATACATAATTTAATGAATGGTATATATTGCTGCTTTGTATTAAAATGTCAATAGCCCAAGATATATTGGTTGCTTTAGAATAAATGGCATATATTGTCGCCACCCATTAAAAAGTCAATTATTCAAATATATTTATACTGATAAGTTTTTCAAACAAATTCAGTAAAATACAAAATCAATAATTTAGAAAATCAATTTGGGTACTAAAAGACTGTCATTATGAATGCCATTTTACTCTATATTTTTTTATTCTCCACTGTTTTCTTATCTGGTAATCCTCATTGGAGGAAGACACAGCATATTGTTGCATGAAGTTATGGGAACTCTCTTCTCACATCAAATTTCTTTTCACAATTTTCACCGTGGGCCCTGAACCTTTTCACTTTCTTTTTGCAAATTCGTATTTTAACTGAATCTAATGATGCAATCAATCATCATCCACAGTTTTTAGTTAAAAAGAAATGAGCTGTCAATTTCATTTTATTGAGAGGTTTTAAAAATATTTAGGAATTTTAAGAACTTGAGTGAATTCCGTTTAATTTAATGTATTGGATTTTTAAAATTAATTTGATGTAGTTTTTATTGGATTCTAAAATATTTTTTAACTCTTTTGAAATAAATATAAAACAAATTTTCTATTAATCATGAAAAAAAATACAAATATTTTGAATCTAAAAATTTTGAATCTCAAAATTCACCTAAATGTGAACAATTTAAAACCACAGCCCAATCTCTAATCAATCCACAATTCTTGCATGCCACAAATTGCAGTATCTTAAACATATTCTTATACCAACTGTTACCTGAAACCTATATTTGTTTTAATTTATCAAAACTTATTTTGTATTTGATAATGGTAAAGTGTTTTAGTTTCATTAAATTTTTGAGTAGAGCCCTTAGTAAAGTGTGGCTGGTCATCAAGACAATAATGATGAGAAATCTAATAAATAAATAAAACAAATTAGAAAATAAAAAATCGAAGTGAAGTGAAGTGAAGTGAATAAATAAATAAATAAATAAATAAATAAATAAATTAATTAATTAATTAATTAATTAATTAATTAATTAATTATAATAGTAATAATAATAAAATTTGTATAAGCATATTTTCAATAGAATTAAAAAAATTAGAGAGGTGAAATTTAAAAGAAAGAAAAAAATTCAAAATGAAGATAAAACTAAATAAAACACACATTAACCTTAATATATATACACATTATAATATTCATATATAAAAAGTTTATATGTGTGTGAGAGATAAGGTTATGAATAATTTAATATATTAAGTTAAAGGGAACATTAAAGAAGGAAACCAAAAAATAATATCAATTAAATGAACTCAAAAATTTTATTAAGCAAAACAATAAAAAAGATAAAAGTCTAAAAAGAGAAAGAAGAAAAAATAATCATTCAATCAGAAAACCAATAGAAAGTAGAGAAGATCAGGAGAGGAATGGAAAGGACTAAGGAAAGAGAATGGGAATCCATAAATGTTTCAAGAGGCAAATTAAGATGTAAGAGATCTTTGTTGACATTTCTCATTCATATCTCAATCTCAATGGCCTCTCTGAATTTTCTATGATGGTAGTGACCAATTTTGACAAGGATTATGGAGCTCTCAATGCAAATGTGGTGCTTAGTTTTCACCAAGTGCTTCGCTAGAGCTTAAGAACAAGACTGTCTATGCTAGAGGTCAACGACATGTTCTTAAATTCTCAGCTTAATGGAATGAATGGTCTCACCCATGTAGGGGGGCGCACACGAGCATGGGATTAAGTACACACCCTTCATTCTTGAGGGGTTGATAGGATCTTTGACTAATCTAAGAGCACTACAAATAGTGTTTAGAGGTTTGAAGGTAGAAAAAACTTGATTCTTTCTTAAAATGTGCACAATCTTATCAGTTGTTCCCTAGTCAAAAGGATGTTGAACATAAGAAACATGATCATTAGGGTTGCGCTTAGATCTAGGACCTTTGATAGATTTTTGGAAGGCCCTAAGGCCTTGGTGCCTCCTATAACCATGATTCACAAAACCTTCAAGGGGGTAGGCCTTTTCCTCATTAAGGTTTTTATCATTATGAACCCTTATTGCACGGGTGGCTAAGATACTTAAAAAACTGAATTTCTAGGCCAAATTGTGATGGGAATCAATGTGAAGGTATAGTTCCATGTGATTCCTTTTACAAAAAACTTAGTGAGAAATGGATCCATCTTTATTATTGGAGATAAGGACATATAGGAATGGAAGATTGTCATTAACATTGACTTCCACAGTAAACTTGATGTAGTTATATTGATCATTAAGATGTTAAGATGTTACAAGAATAAATCTAACTTATCATGCCCATGTGGCCAAGCAATAAAGGTGTCGTCAGTGAGCCTTTCCCATAGCTTTGGATGGAAAGGTGAAGAAGCCAAGGCTCTGGTCTCAAATTCTTCCATGAAAAAAGTTTTCCGCCACTGGGGAGAATGGTGAGCTCATGGAAACACCATAAGTTTACTCACATAATTCACCTTGAAAGCTAAAGAATGCGGAATTCAAGAAAATTCTCATTTGAATCCCTCTCCTATTTATCATGTTGGTCTTGATCATATTTTTCATCATTGTCCTTATGATGAGCCACACTTGTTGGCTCGAAACGTCAACTCAAAAAACATAATGTCATGGATCTGGTAGAATTTAATCAAAGTTATTCACATCATAGAAGCCTTAAATTAGAATTGGTGAAGTGTTCACTTTCAAAATTAAAATACAATTTATTTTTAAAAATATAATGGTAAATTTTTAAAATGTTTTTACAATAATTTTAATATTGATTATGAATAAATTATTTTAGTATCCATACATAAAAAGAAATGTTTAAATATTCCCTAACACTGCTTCTTCTTGGCTAAGAGCTCACATTCCTCATACATAAGGAAATAGGTTAACAAGACATGTCCCAGAGGCATCTGAAAGGAGTGAAAGCCTACCCCCTTATGGACCACCAACAAGTAATTCCAAGTGGTGTGGTTTTCCTTGAATAATGGTAATGAGCCAACCTGCATTTGGGAATAAAAACCAATGATGGTTGTTCTCATTGTTGGTTTGACAACTAAGTTATGATAGGTTTTCCCACTGTGAAAAAAGAAAAGAAAATAAAAGAAAAAGACATGTTTAAATATCAACTTTTTTTGCATCAAATAAATATATCTATTAAAAAGATATATTTATACTATGAAAATCTATATATGGACATGACATGGAATGGATTTAACAATTTCTTCAAAGGTGTATATTAAGCGCAATTTATCAATTTTTATTATGTTATAAATTTCATATAAATGTGAGATAATTTCAATTAAGGTTATATATATATGAAAATTATGTAATTATATATGTGTGCATGTGTGTGGAAATTTATATAATTAATTGATAACAATGGTAATAGTTAATGTCAATGAGATCAAATTAGGTTTCCAAAACTTAAAAAATAATAATAAAAGAAATTATTTAGCTTCATTTATATTTAAATTTTTTTGTTTCAAAAGCTTCATTAGAAGTGTTCATAAATCACCATATTTTTGATGACTTAAAAAGGTAGGAAGGTTGGTATTATCACAAATATTTTGAAATTCAGATTTAATATGGCTGCATGGAGGGTACTATGAGAGAAATTGATTTTAATATTTGACACTATTAACATCACAAAGATGACAAATTCTTCTCACCCTTGATGTTTTTGGGAATTGTCGAAGGTTCCATTTCATTATGGATTTAATGAGAGTTTGTTCTAACAATGTGAATTTTTTCTTTATGCTAGTCACAATAGAGAGATACCTTTGATTTTCCATATTATGGTTGATCACCTCTTTATAGTATCTTGATTTAATTTATCATCTAATTCTTTATAGCACCACAATTCCTTAATATTTTTCTTAATATTAAGGTTATTTTGGAGAAGTGACCCCCTTTTTTATTCCCCATTAATTTAGCCAAGACTTCACACCTTTATGCCATCACCACTTGAGCTATAGGTGGTTTTGATTGGAGTTAGAAGCAACCATGTATATTTTTAAGCTCCATGTGATCATTGTCATATGCTTCTCTTAAATAAATCAAATATGATTTTTTTTAATATCATAAATAATTATTTATGAACATTCAACAATCACACATATAATTGAAAAATGAACAACGAAAGCATAAACGCAATACATTGATAGTTACACCCTCAAATAAGTTTTTCATTTAATTGTTTCATGCTTACATGGAAACCTCCACAATATGTTAAACAAACACTTGTATGATCTACACAAGAAATCATATATGCACTTACTAAAATAAATCTACTTGCTCAACACCTCAAAATTTTCCTCCTTGAAATGTTGTATAGTATTACATATGGACTATATTTTGGCCTTCTCAACCTTGACTTCTCTCTTATGCTCTAAATCTACTCAATTGATCTCTTGAAATTTCTTGGTGTATAAAATGTTTGTTTTCAACCTCTCATGTTGTATTGTATCTATTCTTTGCAAGATATAACTAATCTCCTCAATCCTAACAACTAATTTCCCGGATCTTGGCAACTAATATCCCTAATCCTGACAACCACCTTAGGTCAACAATGAGATGTACAACTAACATTAGATCAAATCTAACTTAATAATATTTCCAAATCTCTAGAATATTTCATTTATACTTTTAAGACTAGAAGAGTATATACAATTTGGCTTTCACTTTTACTCAAGTGAAATTACAAGTTGATATTATTTTCCACTTTTACTGTAATAAAGTCCATGGAAATCACCTCCCATTTCCACACTAGAATTAGAATAGGATGCAATAAACTAGTTGGATGCTTACACTCTGCTTTTACCTACTGACAGTCCATACATCTCATAACAAACTAAACCAACTCTTTCTTCAAGATCAACCAATGATATAACTTCTTGATTTTTGTCAATGTATTATGATATCTCAAGTGACCTGAATATGACTTGACATGAAACTCCCTCAAGATAATCTTCTTGAGCTCATTGTTATCCAACACATACATAATTTTCCTGAATATGACCAAACCATCTATTGTGAGGTGATACTCCTCATCCCTATCATCTTCACCCTGTTGCTACAACCTATGCTTCAGCTACTGGTACATGTCATCATTCTGCCCTGCCCGCAAGATTTTCTCATGAAAATCTGTGCCATAGGAATTCACAGTTGAAATATGATTCACCTGCACTCATCTACTAAGAGCATCTGTAACCCTTTTCTCCTTGCTCTTGATTTATCTGATCTTGAATTGAAACTCACTGAGACTAACCAACCATATAGCTTGCCTGATATTTAGATTAGGTTGGTAAAACAAGTACCTCCGTCCACTATGATCACTCATCAGAATAAACCTCTTGCCAAGAAGATAATGTCTCTACATCTTCAATACATGAATGATAGATGCCAACTCAAGATCATGAGTCACATATTTATGTTCACACTTATTCGACTTCCTTGAATCATAGCATACCACCTGTCCTTCCTGCATCAAGACCCCACCAAGTCCTTTCTTGCAAACATTTGTACATACCATGAACTCCTTATCGGGATCTGCGATCTTCAAAACTAGAGAATTTGTAAGCATATGCTTCAACTGCTCAAAACTAGCTGCACACTTCTTAGTTCACTCAAACTTCTTTCCTTTCACTACAAAGATGTAATAGGATAGGAAATCCGTGAGAAGTTCTTGATGAACCTCCTGTAATAGCCTGCTAATCCCATAAATGATCTGACCTCATCCACATTCCTAGGAGTTGGCCACTCCATGATAGCTTTAATCTTTTCTGGGTCCACTGTTATACCTTCCTTGGAAACAACATGTCCCAAGTAATGAACTTCAGTTGGAAAGAAAATGCACTTGTTGAGCTTGGCATACAATTGATGCTCTTAGCAATCTTAACACTACTGCTAGGTTCTCTACATGCTCTTCCTCATTCTTAGAATATATCAATATATCATCAATAAACATTATCACAAACTTGTCCAGATAAGGACATAACACACTATTCATCAAACACATGAAAGTAGTTGGAGCATTAGTAAGACCAAAATGAACCACCACAAACTCATAATTCCCATACCTGGTATAGAATGTTTTCTTGTAAATATCTTCTTCTTTGATGTGCACCTAATTATATCCTGATCTCAAGTCAATTTTTGAAAACATTGTTTCTCCCTTCAACTGATCAAACAAATCATCAATCTGCAACAAAGGATACTTATTCTTGATAGTCACCTTTTTCAACTTCCTGTAATCAATACACAACCTAAGAGTATTGTCCTTCTTCGTCACAAACAATATTGGTGCACCCCAAGGCGACACACTTGGCCTTATGTATCCTTTCTCAAGCATTTCCTTAAGTTGCAACGTCAATTCCACCAACTCTGGAGTACTCATCATGTATGATGCCTTATATGTTGGTGTTGCTCTCGACATCAACTCAATAGAAAGGTCCACTTCCCTATGAGAAGGAAACTCTAAAATCTATGCAGGAAACACATCCCAAAATTACTGCAAAATAGGATACCTCTTCAAGACTTCATCATCCTCGACATCCTTCCCTTTGTCAGTGGAAATATGAACTGAAAACAATACACATTCCTTTCTGCTACTACGCTTTGCCTTCATAGTTGTAGCCATTCTCATTGATGTTGACTTCTTATTTCTCTGCAAGATTCTCCTTTTCCCATCATCATCTAGGCACTCATTATCCTTATCATATCAATCTACCTTAGTCTTGTGAATGAACAACCAATCCATTCCCAAAATCATAAAATATGACCTCAAAGGAATCACATTTAGACGTGTTCATGTAGGCATACCATTCAACTCAAATGCACAAGCTCTCACCCAATGATGAACTCTTCTCTTGGTCCCTGTAGCCAATTGCACCAACCAATATTATGCATGCACTTATTTATTTAAGCAAGACTTATCCACCAGGTTAGGACTGATATAACTATAGTTAGATCTAGGGTCAATCAAAATAGAAATAAACTTATCACAAAGCTTACCTTCCATCTCAATAATAGATTCCTGAAGATCAACCTACCTATTATCCATTATAGCATAAATATGAGGAATACTCTACCCAATGTCTCCTACTGTTTGTGCCTCCTGAGAACTATAAATTTGAGGTCTTCCACTTGATGTTGTGACAATATCTCCTGCGATGCTCTCCACCACAAGTCTGACAC
This sequence comes from Pinus tabuliformis, assembly GCA_031772625.1. Taxonomy (NCBI): domain Eukaryota; kingdom Viridiplantae; phylum Streptophyta; class Pinopsida; order Pinales; family Pinaceae; genus Pinus; species Pinus tabuliformis. The sequence continues at coordinate 389,102,939 of CM062804.1, read as the reverse complement.
TGAAAAGGATTCCTTCCATCGCCCTTATTTTACTCCTTAGAATGAAGTTCATGTCCTTTTTCAACTACATTGAACTTCTTATAAGGTGTTATATTCTCCTTGTCACTTGCATCTTGAGGTATTCCTCACTTCTCAACCCACTTTCATTTAGTCTTATCATTCCCTTTACAATCACGCTTAGCCACAGACTTATGCTTAGACTACTCATAAAAATGCTTCAACTTCCCAATGACTTCCTCCAACAACCGAGGCTCATCATACTCAATATGATCCTTAAATGCTAAAGGAAATCCAATGATGACCCTTTGGACCTTCGTCTTCTCATCCTTAATATATCACACATACCTCAATAGCTCCAGAAACTTAGTTGTATACTCTTCATCTGTCATAGAACCCATCTTCATCTCATATAACTCCTTAGCCTTTCAATCGTAATATATCTCAAACAAGTACTTCTTTCTGAAGAATCTTTTAAACTCGTGCCAACTCAACTCCTTTGTCTTGATGCGTCTGACACGCTTCAAATCTTCCCACCAAATATATGCTTTTCCCTTGAGACTGAAAATAGTTATCTTAGATTTCATATTCTTTGTGTAATCATGCAACTCAAATAACTTCTTCATCCCAAGTAACCATGCTTCTACATATTCTGGTTTCTTCATCTCTCCATCAAATGTAGGGGGCTTGGATTTCTTGAACTCATATGGAAAGTACTGCTTCTTAGTTGTGTTATAAGAATAAGGGAGAATTTTAAGGATGGAAGTTTATCTTATAGTTTAGAAACCTTGGTGAATCTTACTAGTCTCTAACAGACAAATTATAAAATGTTTGATTATAGTTTTGTAAAAATATCATGATTTTTTATTACATTTATAAGCCTATATCAGATCTTAACGATTTTTAAGGTAAAATAATTTTATACTATAAAACTTGGGCGAATTATTTTTAGAAAAAATGGAAATTGGCGTATCTTTTTTTGGGAGGAAGTATAGAAATTATCCCACCTGCTAATATTATCCCCTAAAATTTCCCCTGATAAGGATAATAGCGGTGAAGACCATGATGTATCTATGAACCAGACCTAGAATAGAACCCATAAGCACTACCTCTCTTGTCAGGTGTATCCAATCATCTTCCACCTCTAACTGTGTCATCCTTGTCCAACATGTATCCTAATAGAGATCTATTTCCATATGCCCCATTAGTCCTTTCCTCCTATCCATGACTGATTCTTGGTTGTCTCGATCTCTACAAATCTGATAAGCTCTAAAGTATCATTGTATTGAGCTCTGCTTGTTTTTCCTAAGATCTGGAAAGTATTTCCTGTGACCCAATTATCCCATCATTATCTTCCTTGCAACTTCTGATCTCTACCTTCATACTTCTTAGTGTATCTGTTATATCAAGAGAGTACTCATCTCCCTGTTTATAAGTTCATCTATAAGGAGATTCATGTGAATTGTAATCCACCTTTTTGATCTTCATATTTTATCTTCTACTTCCTGCAAACATGTCATGTTAGACAAACCAAATATAGACATAATCAAAATCATACTTCAGTGTGTAGTTTAGGGGAGGCTATCTTGTATGTACAAATCAATCCAAATTAGCACAATATGTATACACATTATGAAATCAACATATCAATCATCTCAACATTAACATCATGATGACACAAGACTACAACAATGACCATCACAATGCATGCATAGAAAACATATTGACAACTAACATGCATGCATAATAATCACATCTACCTTGAGGTCCAGTGTTGCAACCCCGCTCTGATACCACCTTGTGGTATCAGATATCACCCAAAGAGAACAAAACTTGCTCTGGTACCACGTTGTAATGCCTCCTCCCACATTTACCCAAATTCACAAACTTGCTAGGGTAAACATGATACAAGTGTCACTATGACATGACTCAACCTCCAAGTTCCAGTTATGGAAGTGGGGCTGACAAACTGACACTTACAGACATCCGACAGGGACTACAAATCACTCAAGAGTTGAACAACCACCCCAAGTGATCAATCCCTAAGATGGAACCTTTTTTCTGTGACATAGTACCCCAACCGCATGTACAATAAGGCAAGAGTGTGGTTATCAGTCCCCAACTGCATGCACAATCTTGATTCCATACGGTTATGACCTAAATCCTCTAATTCAGTGCCAATGGTTATGAGATCTTAGCCACTTTTTCAGGCTAGACTCCAAACCACTGCCCATAACTTAAGTAACTTTATGGAATCATAATTAACATGATGACAATGGCAAACATTCAAACTTGAAGCAATAACTTGACCTAGACATGCCTAATCATAATAGACATTTTATCAAACATATGACAAACATGTAAGCTACATGTCATGAATTAATATCTAATCATAAACTAATAGTTTTCATCTGAGAATCACCAAGAAGGATTTATGCCCTCTCCAGCTAGTTGTAGTAACACTTGTTAGTCCATGCATTCATCAACCAATCAATAACTTATCAAAACATGTCAAGAGCCATAGATGGATTACATCATAAAACCAACAAATAACCAACATAGAAACCATGGAAAATCAACCATAATGTCAGCATCATAACTAGTACATGTAACACCCTCCTCCCACGTTTACCCAAGCAACCAACCAACTAGGGTAAACATGTGAAGAGAGGCCACTATGATATGATTCGACCTCCTAGGTAACCTTAAGGAAATGGAATCAACATAACCTCACACACAGTCATCCAACATCATCAACATAACCCTCAGATGACAAGTCAGCCACTCAGACAACCTATCCATGGTTCCTACTGTTGTTATGGACCTCTTAGGCCATATTCGCTCTCATTATATGGGAAAGGGAGCGACCAAAGACCCAAATTCATTCTCATAGGCCTGCATGGTAGTGATTATGGACCAAACTTGCTAGTCCTGTGCCAACGACCCTAGGAATTAAGCCACCTTTTCAAGCCAAGAGCCTGGGCCACTGCCCAGAATGGAATGATAGCTTGAAATCAATAAAATTACATGGAAACAATGAATAAAAAGCAATAATACCAACAAGACCTTAACCAAACCCCTACTAGCCATGACAGGCATTTCATCAAACACTTAGTAAATATGCAACCTACAGGTGTAAATAGTAGATCTAAGCATAGGGGTCTCATACTTATCTGAGATTCGCTATGAATTATTGTCTCGTTATCACATTAGCTTCCATTTCATCCATTAGGCCATAGATACATTGATCATTTAATAACAAGTAATAACATGATGAGAGCCCTACATAATTTTTGTCATAAAATACATACATAGCCAACATAATAGGGGCAAAAATACCAATGAAATCATAGCCATATAAACCATTTATAATACATCATAATACTCATAGAAATTCCAAGAGATATCACATTTCATTAATGATGCAAAATCCAAGCCCGGGATGGGACTTCCACATTCCACCCGACTGTAGAATGGCTTAGCCAAATCTCTCTTCAACCATTCACCCTCGTGCCATATTTCAAGCATGAATGTGGGATATCATAGAACACATCAATCAAAACTCATCTAGGACTTCTAGAGGCCATCCACCTCAACCCATCAAACAATGATTCCAGCTCACGGTCAGACATCACCAAAACCATCACAAGATCGGTCTCCATCCTAGCCATCCACAGCTCCAGAGCGTTTGTTCCAACCTAACTTCCAAGACTAATAACTCAACCCACGGCTACCACCAGGCTCCAAAGCGTTTTTCCAACCAAGGCTTCTAGGACTTGTAACTCAAACCAAAACATTTTCTGGGCTTCCAGAGCATTTGTCCAACTAGGGCTTCCAGGACTAGTAACTCAACCCACCAAGAGCTTCCAGAGCATTTGTCCAACCAAGGCTTCTAGGACTAGTAACTCAATCCAAGTTGTTACATGACTTTTAGAGCATTTTTCCAACCAGGGCTTCCAGGACTAGTAACTCAACCCAAGCCATTATAGGGCTTCCAAAGTGTTTGCCCAACCAAGGCTTCCAGGAACTAATAACTCAATCCAAGCTAAGGAAACATGAGTACCAACCAAAACAAATAATGAAAGTAAACCCACAATCACCATGGCTATCCAGGAAATGGAAAGGCTATGAAATCCACTGTCGATCCAGGAAATCCTCCATGCCAATGATAGATCACAACCAATAAACCACATGCATGTGCCATGCATGCCAAAACTAGTGAAGAAATCATACGCACAACTCGGTACCTGCAAGAAAATATAATGTAGTTGTTGATCTCGATGCCCTATTGTGCTTTCCCGCTCTTCCTTTGCCTTCTTGCTCCAAAAATCCAAGTATGCCACACCCTCCAAGAGTGCTCCAAGAAAATCTAAGTCTCCAAGAGTATGAGAGTGAGAGATAATAATGAGAGAGCTCCGAAATTGAATTGACCAAGTTTTATCCAAGAGCCTACCAACCGATCCTCAGAAGCCTTTTTATTAATGAGGCTTCTATTTCCTTCATTTTCCTCCTCACATGCAACATGTGACCTTTCACCTTCCTTTTCTCCTAATTTCCATTATTTCCATAAATAAATGTGCCAAAATGCCTTTTTTCCTCTTTAATGCCTTAGCCATTGCCTTTGCCAATTTCCTTAGCGATAAACAACCAAATGAATGCCCAACAGGATGTCTTGGCGACCATTCAGCTTGGAATATGTGTCCCATCATCCATGGTATTTATATATTTTTACATGAAATTTTACCAAGGATGTTACATTACAAATGCTCATAAATCACAATAGGAAAATAACTCTTATTAACATAAGAAAATTCCAACCAAGTCAGAGACTTCCACTTACCACCCAACCATAGATTGGGTTGAACCAAATCTCCCTTTCATCCAATCACCCTTGTGTCATATTCCAAGCATGAATGTGAGATCTCATGGAATAAACCAATACAAAACCAACCAGGCCTTCTAGAGGCCAAACCAACTCAACCCTCAACCACAGTGATTCCACCTCTACGAGCCAGAAATCACTAACATCAACTAGATCGGTCTCTACCCAAGTTATACAGGGCTTCAACAACTAGTAGCTCAACCCATAGCCTTCTAGGGCTCTAGAGTGTTTGTTCCAATTGCGGCTCCAGGGACTGGTAATTCAACTCACCAAGGGCTCCAGAGTGTTTGTCCCAAACTACAGCTTTAGGAACTAGTGACTCAACCTAAGTTATTCCAGCGCTTCCAGATCTTTTGTTCCAACCCACAACCATCGAGAACGTGAGCACCAATTAGAAAAATAGGTGGAAAATCCACAACATGATGTCTATCCAGGAAATGGAAAGGCAAGGCTAAAACCACTATCAATTTAGGCAAATATTGATGCCAATGACAACACATAACCACAGAACCACATGCATATACCATGCATCCAAAACCAACAAGGAAATCACACATGCAACCTGTTACCTGCAATGCAATCTAGTTGTAGTTGTTGATCCAATTGTTTTCTTATGCTCCTTGCTTTCCTTTGCCTTCTTTCTCCAAATCCAAGTGAATTCTAGAGTGTTCCAAGCATGCTCTAAGAATACTCTAAGTGTGCAAGAGTGTATGAGAGAGTGAATGAAAGGAGAGCTCATTTTCCTTTATTTTTCCTCTAATTTACCTTGCATTCAAATATGTGTCTCTTCACCTTAATTTTCTCCTATTATCCTTTATTTTCATAAATAAATGCCAATTATTGTCTCTTTGCCTTTGCCAATTTTCATAGCCATTGATTAATCTCAAGTGATGCCCACTATAATGTTTTGCCCAACATTTAGCTAGGAATACATGTTCCATGGCTTTTGTCTTATTTTATTCACATGTTACAGGAATAATATCAATTCTTGTTATTGAATACTTGGCATCATCACCAAACTCGACTTGTACTCCTGAGTCTTGTTCTATTTGATTAGAAAACAACTGTCTAGTTGATGGCATTTGACTAGATGTTTCATTGTCCACATACCATCCATTCCTTGAAACCATGTTAGTAGAAAGGAATATACCATTGATAATATTTTCTCACACTTGGAATCAAACTCATTCATCTGGGATTTTGTAAAGACTACATGCTTGTAAAGGCTACACTTGGAAGAAAACTCATTCAGTTAATACCCCTTCCTTTTTCAAATAACAATTGAAACAATAAATACACAAAATAAAAATAAAAAACTCAAAACGTTAAAAAAAAGGTAAATGAAGTAATAACAATCCTTCCTACATTAATGTAATAATCACTTCATGGTATATCATCTAATGTGTGAAGGTTACTTTTGGACTTTTTAGTTTGGAGACACGAATCTTGTTGAGATAGCATTGTGTCATGGTTTAAATTGTGTTTTTGAATGCAAAAATAAATTCTAAACTAAAAAATATCTAAAACAAGTGGATTGTATAAACATAAGAACTTAAAACTATAACATTTCAAATTTCTAACCTAATTTCAAGCAAAATATATCAAACATTCTACCAAAGAAACCTAAAAAGTAGTGTTATTGATGTGGTTAATCTGAAAGATGTGCTTATTACTAAAAAGTAGTCTTATTAGACTACTACAATGTTAATGTCCAACTTCAATAACTCTTACAAGAAAAATGATGGTCTTTTAAAAGGAGTCAAGGTGTCTAAGACATTTTATATTACTCATCTTCTTTTTGTGGATGATGTTTTGCTTTTTAAGGAAGGTAGGGTTGTTGAATGGGATACCTTTTCTAGAATTTTCTCTATTTTCTACCATGCATCTAGTATGGAGATCAACAACCAAAAATGTAATTTCCTTTAGAGAAGGAATCAGATGAGACCATAGCCTCCATTAAATATTTTTCTCCCTTTAAGGTGGAATCATTAGAGAAAGGATTCACATATCTAGGCTATCACTTGAAATCGAACTATTACCACTTGGAAGATTGGTCCTAGTTAATTAAGAAGGTAGAAAGATGAATAGGTAACTAATGTTATAGGTGGATATCTATGGGAAGTAGAATGATTCTGGTCAAGTTCGTGTTGGGGAGTATTCTAGTGTATTGGTTAATGCTCTCTAAGATCCTAAAATCCATTATAAGGAAGATTAAACAATGTATGTTTAATTTCCTTTGGACTAGTAAAAAGAAAAATGAAGGTATTCATTTGGAAAAATCGGATATTTTATCACAACCTAAGTGCTTTGGTGATTTGGGCTTCAAAATTCTACACTGATTTGGCTTAGCCCTCTCTATGAAGAGCCTTTGGAGAGCTTTGACTGGTTTTGGTCTCTGGAATCCTAATAACAAGGATACATATTTTGAAAATGGGTCTATCATTGACTGGCTGAGATCCTATGTCAAGTAGGTAAATATCTTTGGTTCTATCACCTAGAGGGCTATGTTGGAATCATACCCTTGGCTCTCCACCTGGCTTTCCTATAAGGTGGGTAAGGATAATCAGATAATTCTAGGAAAGGATCTTTTCATAGGAGGTTTTGATTTTTATAAACTATCTTTAGAGCTTATTTCTATTTTAAACACACAAGGGTTGGATAGATTGAGCCATGTTAAGAGATCTGACTCCTGTACAACTCTCTCTAGATGGAAAAAAAAACTCATATGATTTGGGTCTACATGGGTCCTTCGGTGTTGAGTGGGACCTCTTTGTAAGGGGCTTATATTCTAATGGAATTATTCTAAATGATGAAGAGGACTCCATATTCTAGCTTTGGAACACTTATGCAGGCTAGGTTTCTACTAGTTTAGATAATGAATCTATCTTCTCTTCCTCACTAGATCATAAAGACATTTGGTGGCATAGGAAATTATGGAAATGGATGTTGCCACAAAAACTTTGGTGCTTTTGTTGTCTCTCTTTGGGTAATCATATTCTTATGTGGGATAATTTCCAAAGAAGAGAATTCTTTGGCCCAAATGTATGTTGTCTATGTAATGTTGGGCTTGAATCTATGGGCCACCTCTTTATACATTGTTCCATTCCCAAGGATGTCTAGAAAGATGCCTTGAATGTTCAAAGTATTCAGGACACTCGATCTTCATTTTCTTTTTGCCTTTGTTGGTGGGATTTAAAGATGAGCATATATAAAGCTTTGCCAATATCTATAGTCTAGGTCATCTAGAAAGCAAAGAATAAATTCATATTTTTAGATCTAACCATCAAACTTGAACATATATTTTTCTATTTGTTGGTTTTGTAAGGAATTCTTGAGATTACCAAATAGCAAGAATGTCAGAAAATTATGTTATCCTATGTTATCTTAGTTTTTCTTTGTTGAGTTTATTGATGGTGCATCACAAGCAGGTCTATGTGGTGGGGGTGCCTTTATCAAACTCCCTATAATTCATTCTATTCACATTTGGTTGAATATAGTATTGGGAAAAAACATCAAGGCATAAATCATTGCTTGTTGAGCACTTCTGCTTTTTGCAACCTACAAAAAGTTTGCTTATTTACAGGTTTGCCGTGATTCAAAAATGCATAATTGACTGTTATCAGGCTCTTCAAATTTATTGGTATTAAACTTGTCAAGAATAAGATTATAGACATGGAGAAAAAAATTCAACATCTCTCTTTTCAGCACTCACTAAGAGGGACTCCTTATCAAAAAGGGCTCTTTCCACAGAAAAAAGGCTATATATTTTTTGAAGAATGGCATAGTACAGAAAGAGAAATATTTGTTCATATCTCATACGTTTAGTGTGTCATTAATATGACTAAGTTTACAACTATGTTTTGACTAAAAGACTTGTTTGAACAACTTATTTATTTTTTGTTTAGGATTATGATTTCTTAGTATAATGAAAGCATCCTAGAACAAAATTGTTCCTTTGTTTTTTGGCTGCAATTAATAAGTATACTTAATATTACATACCAAATCTCAATCTTTATTGAATTTTTTAAGGTATTATTCAACAAAATTAGTAAGCTTCTAGAAATTCATTATCTTTACTGAATTTTTTAAAGTATTATTCAATGAAATTAGTAAGCTTCTAGAAATTCATTATATCTGCACTGGTAATTGTTTTTGTTTTGATATTTTAAATAATTTTAATATTCTATCTAGGCAACCTCTTTGGTGAAAATTTGCTTTTATTTTACAAACATGTTCACAATATGAATATAAAAATATATAAAAAATTTTAAAAAAATAAATATATATAACATTAAATGTCCCTCTCCTTTAACATAAAAGACATAAAAATAGTGCAGGACTTGGCTCATGAAATACAAGAGCCTGGCCATGAAAATACATGAGCCAAGTTGTGTAAACATTTCCTTTTGAAAAACGTTCATAAGATACTGAGAGAGTTATAATTTGCAAATGTCTCGACTTTTTGGCTTTCATCTTTGCACGATTAATCTTTGTTAGGTTAGTTTTGGTATGCCGCCTGTGGCCACTCCCTGCGTTTTTGGTTTCGTTTTATGGTTATAAATAAAATAGCATCACCTTGTTTTATTTAAGGTAGATTCAGTTTTCCACTTCTAATTAAACTGTTATTTCTATTTGATATTGTATAGTTTTCCACTTTTAATTAAATTATTATTTCTATTTGATATTGTATTTTGTGGATGTTTGCAAGTTTATAAAAATTGGTTTATCAAAAAATTGTTTTAAATGGATATTTTAATTATTAGAAATTGTATTTTCAAATTTATTATTAAGATAGTGATAGAAAATTAAATTTAAATAAATATTTATTTAACGATTATTGTTTTTATAATTTTTGAAATATTTTTATATTTTTTAACATTAATGATATTTCATTTTTAAGCATGTGATTCACTATTATAACAGTACACATTATATTATAGGATACATTAGTGATAATATCATATATATATATATATATATATATAATTTTATTTTTTAACAAAAATCATATAACATGAAAAGTGTTTTATAAAAATATGATTTCTAAACTTTATGTTAATTGTTAATGTGATTTGATAAATGTTTTTATTTATATAAAATAAATTAAAACAATTATAATTAACATTTTTTTGAAAAATATTTATCATATAGAGATATAAATATTAACTATATTCGTGAAAAACTTATTTTTAAATAGAAATTATTTCTAAAATACAAATATGTTAATGTCATTGAGATTGGAACCTAACTGGGGAGGATAAGAGCTCCCTACCATCCAAACTACACCACTTAACTATATACTTATATATACTTTAAATATCACAAATTACAAGTGCTAGATCAAGATTTAAGTCTCCAGTTCACTACTTCTGTAAATATTATTGATCCTCAAATTTTTAGAACTGATAAAAAAATTACTTTAGTGTTATTGGACTTTGTATTTTACAAAGATACTGAATATTTAAAAAAAAACCAAAAGAATAGTTAATATTATAATAAAATCTCTTATTCTCTTGAAAATATATCTATTTTAATAATAAATATTATAATAAAATCTCTTATTCTCTTGAAAATATATCCATTTTAGACATATGTAGTTTATATCTTTTAATTTATTAATGAGAGAATCACAATAACCATTTTCTATCAACATTTCAAATTCCAACAGGATCCATCATCAGTACATTCTTGATCCATTCAAGAATGTCCTGATGATGGATCCCCGATGGATCCCTCTTGAGATTTAAAACGTTGATAAAAAATAATTATTACTGTAGGTTCTCCGTTAATAAATTAAAAAATATCTCCATTTGTTTAATAAGTTTTATTAATATATATCTACACTAATAAAATATACACATGTAGAATATCATCGTCATCTCACATGCAGTAGGTAGCCCCATGGTTTTTCCTTTTTTATTTGTACGGGACTTTGGTTTATTGCAGGCCAGTATCTGCTGGTCTATGTAATGGCCGGCAATAAAGATAAATATTCTGAATTTTGATGGAGGCTCAGTGGAGTGCAGAATCTAGTGTAGAATGCTCTTTTTTCGAACGGGAAGACTATGGTCATTATGGTCTCCCTGCAGGAGGGCATTTTACTTCATACATTTCATTATCATCCATTTCCTTATCGAGTAATCCCAGGATTGTTCTGCAGGTTCTGGAAAGGCTGTCATACTCCTTGTTGGAGGAAGGCATGGCAGAGGTTGCATGAAGTTACCGGAACTCTGCCACATCAGAATTCCTTTCAGGATTATCTCCCGGGCCCTAAATCTGTTTAGTATTTAGTCGTCCTTTCTCGTATAATTATAATTATTATTGTTATTTAAGGAAAATCATTTTATTAGGAGTTCAAATTATTTTCGGAATTACTTTTTAGTGATTTATAAAGAGGCACATTTTGACTCTTGCTAAATATCTGTACGTAATTAGTTTTATTTATTATATTAAAATATAATTTTTAAATAAGTGTTATATTAAAATATGAATGGTATAAGAATTAAAATTGAATAAATTATTCATTTTAATTGATGTATTAATTTTTAATATATCATTTAGATATAGATAGATTATATTGAAAATATGTCATATTAATGTATACATTTTACAAAAGTTAAATTTGAATATATACTTAGAAAAGTTTTATGACGTAAAATTATAGAGATGTTGTCATGTATGTAAGACTTACATCGTAACTTTAAAAAATATAATAGTTATGATAATAAATAAAATAAAATAAAAATTATAGGTATAAGTTGAATAGAAAAGAGAGATTTTATATGTAAATTTAATATATCAATTATTAAATATATCAAAAAGAGAGTGATAAATAGGATATTATAAATAATAGAAAATTTTCTTCTAGGCAGATGTAAAGATTTTGACAATAATGAATACTTTATTTTTATATATCTATTTTTTTTGGGTATGACTTTGAGTTATTAATTTAGTTGAGTGAAATTATAACTAATGTCCATCTTAAAAGATAAAAAAATTTACACCTAAAGAATTTTGATCCTTCCAAAACTTAAGATAAACACCAATCTTAATTTTACAACTTTACATAGTATGATTGATATGGAAAATAACTATTAACAATAGTAAAATACATTATATTACATTACATATCAATAACAATATATATAAACATGTGTTATTTACATATAAAGTTATCATTATCAATACAAATTCATATTTACAATCCTTTATGGATAGAAAATACAAAAGAAACTTTGAATACTTGGTCAAGAATTTGATTGCTACCGAGGTAATCAAGCTTTTTATTTCTCTAAGATCTTATTATTTATAATTACAATGGTCTAATGAAGTGGTTGAAACACAATCATATGATTTGTATTCATGGATTTGGTAGCAATGACATAGATTATGTGATATTTGATATCCTCATATAACCAAATTGTAATTTTTTACCTCTAAAATGACCATGATTTTGAATTTGATCATGGGCATTTGACACTAACTTACTCGTGGAATAAAAATAAACTTTTCTTTGAGACTCTCATCACGTGTGCTATCATATATGGTTGTGAAGTCTAGGGCTATAGTATCTCTAGAGAAATATGGAGAAAGATAAAGCAAATGCAAAAGCGTTTTATAACTTATGATCTCAAGATTAAAGGAAATACACTCTATCCTGTAGTCTTTCCCTCGTTGAGAATGTGTTGAGAACATCACTATCACTAGGTAACTAATGTACAAGGATAAGATAAGTAACATGCAAGACAATATTTATTTAAAGGAAAATTTCACCTATAGTAGCAGGTTACTTTAAACCCAACAAGCCTTGCTCAGGGCTTGCCTAGATGATGTGTGATAATGAAGAAGTGGACCTAAAGAAACAAGAAAATCCCAAGCACTTCAAATCACAAGAAGAAAGCAGAGAACATACCTCTTAATGTTAGTTCCTTAATTCTATTTTGACAATGCCAACTTTAGGAAGGTCCCTTGGAGATCTTTGCTCCTGGATATCCTAGATAACTTGCACACAAAGAAATAAACCAATTTGATCTTCCTGTAAAACAATATTAGTGAAAAACATAATACATCAATCATATAACATATCAAAGAACATGCAAGATGAAAATGGGGAGAATCTTTATTACTATAGTCCTTGAATAATACTAGAGTACATTGTTGAGTTCTCCAAGCCTCTTCCCTTGATCTTCTTCCTAACCTCCATGCTCATTGGTGTATATGCACAAGTTTATCGTAGTCACAACTCTGGCAACATTCCAACATTAGTTAATGTCTTCTCCCTATGACTAGTGAAGAGCCCTGTTTATATAGATATTCCTCATGATTGGCCTTCATTGCACCTAGACACTTTATTGACAATATCATAGGTGATGATTAAGTTAGACCAAATCAATCATTATTTTAATCAACAATGACTATTTTAACCAAAGTTGTTAAATTGGGCTGAATCTAAGCTTATCCAGTCTAACTTTTGCATTGTTTTGGAACTCTAGTGCAAAGAGGGCATGGATGGCCTACTGTTTTGGTCCCCATAACTAGGTAGGAGAATTTCTAGGCCTTTTTTTCCTGTTCCCACAACTAGGCGAGAGCATTGATCCCTCAAAACATTTGTTATCTGATGTGTCACCAATCACAAATTAATCCTTTTACTTGGCAAAGGATATGCTTTTCTTCTTGGCCCTAGGAGGTGGCCTTTTGAGATATAACATATGCCCCCTGATTTCTGAGGTCAGAAGAGAATGTGATAGCTAGAATACATTATAATAAGGAAACTAATCAGAGAGGAGGGGCAAGACCATGGATAAAAGACTTGTATAAATTCAAAAGTATAGTTAGATACATAAAGAAGCACATCCCCGAGGTAGGCATACCCATACTTAGAGGATAGAGCATAGATGCCCACAAAACATATTGTGGACTAATATCATCAAGTAATAGTCATGAAAAAATAGAGATCTCCGACACAGTACCTATCAGTAGGACTGAACATTGACGTGAGTGCCCATAACGATGACCCTCAAAGTACATATTATGTTCCAAAATCATAGCTTGGGGGAGGTAATGATCATGAGTGAAGTAACCTCAATGCCCCAAGGTATTTGACACACCTTAATGGTATGACTTGACTACATGCGAATGAATTAGCTGATGTCGAGAAAGCAATGAAACTGTCTGATTACCCTGCATTGATGTATATTGTTAACAAATATGAGGGAAACAACCAATAATGAAAATAGTACACATGGTAGGAAACACAATCTATAGAGTGCAAATGAATGAGTTGAAGTCGAGCACTTCGTAGAATTGATCAACATGTGCCAATAATGAAAACCCAATGCAAACCATGAGGAAACCTACCACTAATGATTGCAAGCTCCAAGGTACTAGACTGTTTCTAGATTCACATCCTAGAAAAGATGTTGAAGTCGACGGGAAGAGAATCATCAAAGGAGGTCCTTAATGTATCCCCCATCATCAACATGAAACTGACACCAAGGTAAGTGGTGGGCTCCAGTATTGTATCAATAATGCTACAACTCCTGGAGGTTCCTTCTCTAATTTTATCAACCCGGTAGTTTGTAACAAACTTGGAAGCGACGGTGCTGTATGCACAAGTACTAGCTCTTGTCGCAGCTGTCACTTGGTCGGCTGGCACAAGTCTGCTAGGGCTCAAGCCAACTTCTATATGTTCTCAGAAGAAGCTTTCTAAATGATGAACGAAGGCTATCTCAAAGGAAATTAACCTACTTTGCAAGAATGAACTGAAAGCCAACCAAACATGGAAACCCTAGTAAACCCTAATTTGACTAGCTTAATCCTTGTGATGCAATGGTGGGAATGCAACTTCTAGAAATGATGCCATTACTTCTAGTGAGATGAGATGCATGAATTTAAACTAATTCCATTGAAGGGAACATGTTTTTGTATTTTTGCTCAAGTGTGTGGAGTTATTGTGATTGGGCTTCTTACTGGGTCTTGACTGTGGAGGTGTAGTTCAAAGGGGAGGAAGGCTTGGGAAAGGTCAGAAGGACTCTGAGAGGTTCCAGGGGATCCCTCACATCATTCCACAGAAGTCCACAACGTTCAGGTGCTTGGCAACCGTGTTTGCAGGCTTCTACAGGATGTCTGCAGGGGATCCTACAGGAAACTCGGGATTTCTACAGGAAGTCTGCTAACTTCTACAAGATGTTCTACAGTCGGAGTTTTGGGTGATGGAGCTGTTTGGGTGGATAGGTAAGATGAAAGACGAGCTTGAGATGGCCTATGGACAGAGAGATGAGGTGGAGAGAGAGTGGATAGAGCTGGTTGGTCGATAGAAGGGTAGAGTAGTGGAAGGTCAAAAAGATTGAGCAACGTGGACAGTAGAAGGGTTGGAAGGCAAATGAGCTGAACAGAGGATGAGTAGGTGGCTTAGGCACGGTTTAGGAGGATAAGAACACGATGAAGTGGTGCTGCGCAGTGTAAATGAAACAAATCACCCTTATCTTGCATGTAAACGAAAGTTCACCAACCTATTCTAACTGTTTTATTAGGAATCAAAGAACAACAATGTAAGTTGAAAGGAATTCGTGCATGATGCTGAACCAAGGAGTCATTACTCAAGATACAATTGTATGGACAATTCTTCAATCGAAAACATTACATCAATACTTGCATGCATATGTTAAAACAGTGTTTTTGGCAGTTGGCACGGTCTACACTTCCGGTCCCCAAACAGAGGTGAAAGTGAGCATGCATTCAACCTTTTTTGAACTTCAACGTAACTTCAATCTCCCTACGCTAATTCTGAACTACTGAAACAACTGCATTCATGAAACTAACCTACATAACCAAACCGAAACAGTCAACTCAGCAAACTGTATTTTTCAAGTGCATGTATGAAAAGTAATGCAATGATAAAAGAAAGACAAGTAACAATACAAAGAAAAGGAGGTATATTGCTCTCAGGTTGGGCCCTAACCTGAGAGCTATAGCTCCCCTAAGTACTCAGAATCGAATCCAAATCTGCCTGCCTTTTATTAAAAGATCATAATCATGAGTCTAACAACATGCCAAAATTGGCTTACAAAGAGCAAAAACAGAGCTACAGCTCGTAATCCAAAATCTATAACAAAAGTTCAAGAGTCTTCATCGAAGGCTACAACCTCAATATTTATACATGATGAAGCCCAAGCTGGCCTCCTCAATTAGTGGAGCTTGGCTGTCCAACTGAAAGTAAACTGTTGTTCCTGTAGAATCCGTTGGCTGCCTTCTAGCTCGGTGGTGATAGCTGTTGGAGCTCGGAGTTGGGGTGGAGATCATGAGGGAGGTCATTCAAGGGTGTGGACAACCTCCCTATAAACTCGTAATGCCACCTTGGTTGTCTCCTTGTCTCCATTTGCGTGGTCTTTGCTCCATTTAATGCCAAAAAAACCTGAAATCATCATGTATTAGCCACATAGGCATAATGACTGCCCTTCTTCCTACAAATAACACGAATATACTAAGAAATGATGCATAAGTGATAAAAAATGAAGGGTTGAGCAAGGTAAGTAGGCCAAATGAGCCCAAATTGTTACCAAAATTTGGGGCTCATCATCACCCCCCAGCTAAAATATGTGCTCATCCTTGAGCAATTTTGCTCCGTCTCCTTGTCCTTGGCCGAGAACTAGGCTCCGGAATACGCTCTTTCTTTCCTACTCTTGGTGGCTCTACCTGTTCTGCCCTTGGTGGTGATGAGGGTGCCGCTCCTTCCCTCTTCTCTGTTTCCTTGACCTTGAGCCGAGCTTTTGAAGCCGATTGGTCTAACCTTCCTTTCCAAGTAGTTATTTTTGGGCTCCCCCTCTCGTAGGTGACCGATATCTTCGAGGGGGTCTTCTCACTGGTTGAAGTAGGGGCATCCCCTGTAGTGATTTGGCTGCTGGATGGAGGCTGTGGCTTGCCCGTCTTTATTCTCTCACTTCTTCGAGCTTCAAAGTATAGAGGGGTCCCCCTCTTTCTCTTCTCCTTTGGCTTAGGAGGTGTGCTGAGGGCAGCCAACACAGTTGCTGCCTCCCTTTCATGAATGTCAGCTTTCTTCTCCTTGGGTTTCACTTTTTCGGGGCTTCCTGTAGAAGAACCTATTTTAGTCACTTTCGGGCTTCCTCTAGAAGACCCTGTTTTAATCATTTTCAGGCTTCCTGTAGAAGACCCTTTTTCAATAATTTTCGGGCTTCCTGTAGAAGCCGGTTTCGGCTTTCCTATAGAAACAGGTGTCGCCGCCTTGGTTTGCTTTGCTGCATGAGTTTTGCTTTTTGACTTAGTTGCGGTCGCTGTCGAGGCACTCTTGCTGATGTGGACCTTCTCAGCCTTGTCCACTCAGCCTTGCAACCTTTGCTCTCTTGCTGTCAAGATGGGTGTGTCATCTTTCTCCTTGTCATCCTTTTTCTCTTGTTTCTTCTCTTGCTTTTTCTTTTGCTCTGTGGTCGGGGTCTTTTGGCCTTTTTCTTTCTTTACTGCGGCCACTGACTCTTTCTCCTCACTGCTAGAAGAACCGAGTTCTTCGGTTAGCATCTTTATGTCCCCGTCCTTTGTCAAATTTTTGAAGGCTTCCCATGAGAGAGGAACCTTGTATGTGTGGAGCGCATCCTCCACAAGGAGTTTGATCAGTCCATGGTGGGCTACCTGGTCTGGTATGCCTTCTTTCAACTTGGTTGCACACTCAATCAGAGACTGTAGTAGAAAGTAAGGGAGACTAAGCTTGTTTTCTATAGGTAGATCCATCTGGTGCCGCAATTCAGTGAGTAACCGAAAGTGGTACCCGTATACAATGCTAAAACGGCCTTCGCAGGTGATGTACTTCATAATTTGCAGGCTCGCTTCATTCCATGGTGGCAGTAAACTGGTTCTACGAACCCCATTTTTGTCTTCTGAGAATTCCTCCTCTGGTGGAAAGAACTCTTTCTTAGCTTGTTGGCTCAATTTCCTTTCTTCTTTATCCCATGGTAATCCCATTGGGAGCTCCGTAACCCGAATGATGAATTGTGGGGTGAGTTTGAGGCTCAGACCCCTGAAGGTAACGATGACCAACGTTTTAGATTTCAGCCTCAGAGCTTGCAAAAACTCTTCTGCCACTTCGTCGTCATAGCCCTGCAATTTGTCACAGAAGGATATCCATTGTGCTCATGTGAAGAGCTCCACCACCTCAGGATTTTCTCTTAATTTCACTGAATCAGTGGGCTCCCTTCTGATGAACCCACCCGGCATGGTAAAAAACTGCTGCGTTAGCTGGAGATGGCAAATGCGGAAGAAATTCGGTCTACTGGGACAGAGCGTAGGATTACACCTCTGTCATGCACATAATTCACAAAGCTTACCCCATGAGAACCTTTAGCACAGCCAACTACACTGACATCCTGTAGGATGATAGTTCATGCACGGCAGACAACAATTGCAACAATTTTCTACGACCATACTGTAGACGACGATTCTGCCACCTTCAAAAACCAATTGCATGGAGAGTTCAGGCTTACCTTTTTAATCCGCCACCTTTTGACGTGAGGAACCCGACTTCCTGTAGAAATAGCTTTCCTGTAGGAGCAGTGCGCGATTTCCGGGGGAGACTGCAGTGGTTCTGCGCTCTTGGTGTTGCTTCACAAGCATTCTGATGGCCAAAGACTTAGAGTATCGAACTGCAGAGGGATCCGGATGATCACTCGAGTCTCAAACGGTGAATGATAAATGCATGGGGGTGATAATCTAGCCGATTAGATTTGAATCGGCAGAATCCGTGGCGCGGGGGTGAGCTGTCCCTGCCAGACTGTTGGGCGATGTCACACCATCATTCTTCTGCAAGTTCCCTTACT
Organism: Pinus tabuliformis; assembly: GCA_031772625.1. Lineage (NCBI taxonomy): Eukaryota > Viridiplantae > Streptophyta > Pinopsida > Pinales > Pinaceae > Pinus > Pinus tabuliformis. The sequence goes on along the minus strand of CM062804.1, from coordinate 389,084,237 downwards.
GCCGCATCATTCCCCGCAGATCCGCCGCCGCCATTCTCGTTAGAACTCGTTTCTCCCAGAGTGGACGGTTCTCACATGTCCACTGCCCGTTTTTTCCACGTCCACCATTCACACATCCGGCTCGACCAGCTGACTGGTCGACGTGGCCAATCGATTGACCATACAACCGCTCAACCCATCCATTTCACACTTTGCAAACATTTTCAAAGTAAAATCATGCAACTCGTCGGAAGAAAGGGTCGAGACACTTACTTGTGTGGCCGCAACACGATTGTTCAGGCTCTTGGACGACGATGAGTGGATTTATTTGCTGCTGGTGGATTTGCACAGGCCCGGAGGTTCATATTCATAGGTCGCTGACGATGGATTTGATGCTTCAGCTGCATGCGCCCGCGTCTTCATTGTATATGGTGTGCACTCTAGCGGGCTTAACTGTTACGGGATTCCTACAGGATGTCTTGTAACAGTTTCTTCCTCCTCGGGTGCATGCTGCACGACGAAGGCAATGGCCCCATGATCACGCTCATAGAGCTCATGGATGGCTGGGATGGATATGGTACGACATCTCAGCGTTTTTTTCATCTTAAAAATTGCTTTCTCTTGATAACTCAATGATCTACTTTGATGGTGCAGGTAACTTCGTTGCATGGCGACAGGGATGGTAGAAAGAGGTGACAGCAGTGTATAAGGGTGCCAACCATAGCTTGCATGCGTCCAAACCGATCCTTGGTCGTTAGATCTCCTCATAAAATGAATTCTGGCCCGTCCCGAACCTCTACAGGAAGCTTCCTGTAGAAATATAGAACTTCCTGTAGAAAGTTTGCGTTTCCTGTAGAAAGTCTGCACCTTCATGTAGAAAGCCTGCATCTTCCTGTAGAAAGTCTGCATCTTCCTGTAGAAGACTCAAGCCATGATGAAATTGTGCACATACCTTGGAGAAAATGAGTATTCTTGGAGGAGGTGTTGGTGAGGTCTCTTGGCAGCATGATAAGGATCTTTGGCTTTGCATTAAGAGTCCTCCTCTCCTTCATAGAACACCTACAACCTGCATGCATAAACTTGCTGTCCCTATCTTTTTGCTTATTGTCTTCTTTTCTCTTTTTTTTTTTTTTTTTTTTTTTTTTTTTGTTAGAGATAACAGGGGCGCCTCAATGAGGTTTTCACCCTTGCCATCTGCCTTAAGCGCCTCAGAGAGGTTTTCACTCAAGGATCTTTTTCAAATCTCTTTTTTTTTTTGAAAGATAATAGGGGCGCCTCAACGAGGTTTTCACCCCTACCACCTGCCTTGGGAGCCTCAGAAAGGTTTTCACCCAAGGATCTTTATTATTTATTATTATTATTATTATTATTTTTTAGATCTTTCAGGGTATGCCCAAAGCAGAGGCAGAACCCTTCTCTATGACCAACACTGATTTCTCCATAGTTTTGATGAACTCTTGTCTTGAGAGAGGCTTCCTGTAGATCTTCAAGCGATGCCCATTGACAAGCATGGGGATGGCTTCTTCATCAATGGTTCGAATAAGAACAGATCCATTGTCATGGCATTTTTCCACTGCATATGGTCCTAGCCATCTGGTTCTCAGCTTCCCCTTGAAATCTTTGTATCTGGAGTCATACAACAAGGCCCAATCTCCCGGCTGGAATTGCTTGTCATGGAGATGTTGGTCATGCCACACCTTTCTCTGAAGTTGAACCACTTCTGAGTGAAGGAGGGCCTACATCCGGTGCTCGTCCAGTCCATTCAGCTGCAATAACCTTTCTTGTTGTGCATGGCTGAGATCTAGATCTAGCTGAGCTGCCATCCTCAAAGTGTTGTATTCAATCTCAATGGACAGCAGAGCTTTCTTCCCATAGACTAGTTCATAGGGTGTGAAGTCGGTGGTGGTCTTCCAGGTGGTGTTGTAAGCCCATGTGGCCTCAACCAGGCGATCTGCCCAATCTTTCCTACTGCTGCTCACCACCTTAGTCAAAATCCCTTCCAATGCTCTGTTGGTGACTTCCACTTGCCCATTTTCCTGTGGATGGTAGGGGGTGGAAGTCCTATGCTTGATCTTGTGGTGAGCTAGTAGGTCTTCAATCAAGTTGGATGTGAACTGGCTCCCTTGATCGGTGACCAGCTCTCTTGGGTAGCCAAATTTGTAGAAGATGTTTTCTCTTAAGAACTCAGCCATCTTCTCTTCTGTTGCTGCCTTGATTGCTTTAGTCTCTGCCCACTTTGTCAGGTAGTCAGTGCACACAATGATGTAAGACCTTTGCCTCGAAGGAGGGTTGATTGGACCCACAAAATCCATACCCCACTTCTCAAATGGCTCAAGAGTCACTTGAGGTTGGAGAGGCATCTCATCCCTTGGAGTCGGTTTCCCCATTCTTTGGCATCGGTCACATTGGCTGATATATCTTCTAACATCTTGATGAAGTGTGGGCCAATAGTAGCCTGCCCGCAGGATCTTGAAGGCAGTCCTCTTTGCTGCAAAATGTCCTCCACAAGGCCCATCATGACAGGTGAGGAGGATATCAAAGACTTCCTCCTCCCTTACACAACGCCTTAAGATCTGGTCAGGGCCAAGCTTGAACAGATTGCCCCCGATCCAAGTAAATGAGGCACTTTTTCTGATGATTCTGCTCTTCTCTCTTGAAGATAGGTGTGGAGGGAACTGTGCTGAAACAAGGTAGTTTGCTATATCAGCAAACCATGGAGAGAGTATTGAGATAGCAAACAGATGTTCATCGGGCATCTGGTCATCCACTGTTCCATCTTCATCTGCAGACAAATCCAATCTAGATAAAAAGTCAGCAACAACATTTTCTTTACCTGCTTTGTCAACAATGGTCAAATCAAACTGCTGCAACAAAAGTAACCATCTAATAATACGAGCATTCACATCTGGTTTATTCATTAAATATCTAATTGCAGCATGATCCGTATGTACAAAGGTTTGATAGCCAGTAATATAATGTCGGAACTTGTTCAATGCATGGACCACAGCCAAGAATTCTTTCTCGGTTACAGTGTAATTCAGTTCGGCTTTGGACAAGTTTTTGCTAACAAAGTAAATGCCATATGGAAGTTTTTGTTCAACTTGTCCTAAAGCTGCCCCTATGGCTTTGTTTGAGGCATCAGTGTGGATGTGGAAAGGTAGGGCCCAGTTTGGACCTCTCAAGATTGGGGCTGACACCAACTTGTCCTTTAATTCATTCAAAGCCCTCTGACAATCGTCAGTCCATTTAAACTCCACATCTTTTGCCAACAGACCAAACAATGGCGAGGCTAGCTTGCTGAAGTCTTTAATGAATCTTCGGTAATACCCTGCTAATCCTAAGAAACTCCAGACATCCCTTACCTTTTGGGGAGGTGGAACCTTCTTGATGAGAGCAATTTTGTTAGGATCCACTTGTAACCCTTGGCAAGAAATGGTATGGCCTAGCACAATCCCTTCAGTCATCAGGAATTCACATTTTTCAGGACTAAGGGACAGGTTCATCTCAATGCATTTGGTTAGGACCTTTCCTAGATTTGACAATGCTTCCTGGAAGTCGGACCCGTAAGGAGTGAAGTCATCCATATAGATTTCCACCGCATCATGGACCACCTCCGAGAAGATGCTCAAGACAACTCTCTGGAAGGTAGCAGGAGCATTGCATAGCCCAAAGGGAAGAACTTGGTAGGCAAAGGTACCCCAAGGACAAGTGAAGGTGGTCTTATCTTGGTCTTCCGGGCTGATTTGGATTTGGTTGTACCCGCTAAACCCATCCAGGAAAGAGAAGAACTTCTTTCCTGCCAGTCCATCCAACACTTGATCTATGAAAGGTAGAGGGAAATGGTCTTTCTTGGTAGCTTTGTTCAGTTCTCGATAGTCCACACAGATTCTCCACTTCCCATTTTTCTTGGGAACCAACACCAGAGAGGACACCCATTCACTATCTGAGATGGGGTAAATGAATCCGGCATCCAACAGTTTTTGCAATTCTTCCTTGACAATGTCCTTAAGGGCTGGATTCATTCTCCTCTGAGGTTGCCTAACCGGTTTACAACCCTCTTTGATGTATATGTGATGGGTACAGACCGAGGGATGGACTCCTTTCATCTCCTTATAGCTCCAAGCAAAAGCATCTAGATGGCTGGCCAACAGGCTACACAGCTCCTTTTCCTGGGAAGGAGATAGGGAGGAGCTGATCTTTAATGCTCTCTCAGGGCCAAACTCCACATTCTTGATTCTGGGAGTGACAGGGTCGGTGGCACAAAGGTCCACTAAGGTGCTGGCTTGGGCGTCCTCCACCAGTTTCTCTAAGGATAGTGCACTAGAAGGTGGATTCTGGATCAAAGTCTCAATCAAGTCATCCTCGGTTGGGGGGTCTCTTCTAGTGGTATCTAGGGTGCACAAAGGTGCTGAGTACACCTAATCCTCTTCTCCTTCCTCCAACCACAGTGGTAAGTCATTCTCTAAGGAGGGTTGGGCAGGAGGATATAGGACTAGCTTCTTGGACATAGGACCGTTTTTGATGGTCATGTTTCCTGCACGGCAACTTATGTAAGCATTTGCAGTGGCTAACCAAGGCCTTCCCAAAATAAGAGGATATCCAGTAAGCTTTGCCTTGGGTTGCAGCACCAAGAAATCTGCAGGGTATTCCCAAGAGTCGACAGAGACCAAGACATCCTCCACAATCCCTTCGGGAGTCACGATGGAGCGATCTGCTAGTTGCAGTACTGTCGAGGTCTTCCTCAAGGAACCCTGAAGATTGAGTTTGAGCATGGTATCCCTGGTCATCACATTAATGGCAGCCCCCAGATCAATCAAGGTGTGAGGTATGATGGTGCCATTGATGTGGACATCTACTACAGGACTCCCAGGATCTAGGTACTTTGGGCAGATGACTTGTCCTAACATAAGGTCAGACAGTTGTCCTAAGACATTGATGGTTGAAGCATCTCTCTTTCGCCTGCCTAGGTGTTTGAAACACTTTTCCTTAACTAGTTTGTTGTATATTGGCACATCCTTGATGGCTTGGAGAAGTGGTATTTTCACACACAACTGCTTGAGCTCTCCCAGAAGTTCATCCTCCTCTGGGTTGGGTTGTGTGGTGGCTGTTAGTCTCTCACGAAAGGGTGGAATAGCCTTTGGTTCACTTTCCTGTTTGTCCTCCTCGTCCTTTGGGGGAGGAGGTTGGCGATCTGGAAGAGTCTTTCCAGATTGAAGATTGATCTCCTGGATCTCCACAGCATAGGTAGGGCATGATGTTTCCCCAGTGTATACCTGCTGGGCCTGTATATTTTTGGGGTTTAGGTTCGGTTGAGCAGGCATTTGAGGTTGCCTTGGAGGAGCAGGAGGTAATGGTTGAGGTTGAACTGGTGGTGGAGGCAAAATGGCGGGAGGAGTGTTGTACTGGGGCCTCCACCCCGACTGAGGTGCATTCCACTGAGGTTGTGGCTGGGCATGTGAATGATATGAATGAGTAGTGGGTTGAGTAGGGTACTGAGGTGGATAAGACCATGGAGGAGGCATAGAACATGAAGGATGAGTAGGGGGGCCCCAGGACGGCATAGGAGTCGACTGGTGGGGGCTGTAATAAGCTTGAGGTGCCCCTTGCATCCCCTGCTGGTAAGGTCTAGGTCCTTGTGGCCTCCTTTGGTTGAGGAAATAGAGAGGTTCAGTGGGAGCTTTTGTCCCTTGGTACATAGCTTTAAACCTAGGTAAGGTTGGGCATTGATTTGTGGGATGGTCCTCCTCACAAACGAAGCACACTTCAACCGAATGCAATGGGCATTCGTTCTTAGGGTGTCTCCTTGTACATCTAGGGCAGAAGATAGCCAAGGCCCTCTCAGCTTCTTCCTTCTTCTGCTGGGTCCTGAATGTGTCCAGTTGCATGGCGATGGTCTGTCTCACCTCACTCTTAAGATCTTCTAATTGATTTGCAAACTCATTCTTGGAGAAAGGAATACCAGCTGAGAGAAGGTTTCCTCTACCTCGTTTCCGGGCTGCCCTAGAGTGGTTTCTGAACACAGTCTTGATGTCCTCATAAGGCAGCTGATAAATGTCTCCCCCAGCTAACATGTGAAGGGTATCTAAAAGGTCTTCAGGGACTCCTCGGAGCAGGACCAACTTGAGGGATTCAGGGTCAAGTGTGCACCTGGCCCGCTTATAGCTAAGTTGGAACCTCTCCTCATAATCCTCTAAGGACTCATCATTTCCCATGGTCATCCGAAAGATTTCTCCCTTGGTTTCCTTGGACCTACAGTAGTCCCGGTACTTGGTATTGAAAGCTTGCTGCATCTGAGCCCAAGTGGTGATACTATTCCCAGGTAAGCCCATGAACCAACGTAATGCTGCATCCTTAAGAGTGGAAGGGAAGAGTTTCAGCTTCTGCTCATCTTCAGTATAGTCATAGGTGCTACAAAGGATAGCAAACTCAAACAGGAAGGTATCAGGATCTTCAGTAGTCAGTCCATGGAAGTGAGGCAGAGCGGAGGGACTAATGTTTTTCATTTTCATATCTCCATTGGCTTCTCGGATGGGGAAGGCACCTTCTATTCTCTCATCTTCTCTTCTATTGTCAGCCATAGCTTCAGACGGGATGGTCTCTAATTCTTCTTCTGCTATAGGATCTTTGTATATCTCAGGAGGTTCACCTATAGGTTCTTCAGGATCACTGTCACCGAAGAAGAGAGAAGGGTGACTCAGTGATGTGGTGGGGGTGTTGGGTAGGAATTTGCCTGTTTTATCTCGGTTCCTACGAGGCATGAAATGGAAAGACTTTTTGATTGCTTTTGCTTTTTATTTGGTACCTGCAAAACTGAAACAGATTGATCTACAACTAACTATCTTGCTGAAATAAAAATGCAGAATTGAAATGAAAGCAGGAAAGGACTAATCTACTGTGCTCAAATGGAATTGCAGGAATGGAAATGCTAGTCTATGCTTGCAGAATTGAAAGGCTAATCTACGCTTGCAGAATTGAAAGGCTAATCTATGCTTGCAAAATTGAAATTGCGGAATTGAAATGCTAATCTATGAAAGCGGGAAATGTCTATGCTACTTTTGCAGAATGGAAATGAAATAAACTACTTGGCAGAAGGCAAGAGTAAGAAAATAGAAGAAAAGCAACAATTACTAATACTCTGACGCTTCCTCGGCAACGGCGCCAAAAATATGGTGGGCTCTAGTATTGTAGCAATAATGCTACAACTCCTGGAGTTTCCTTCTCTAATTTTATCAACCCGGTAGTTCGTAACAAACTTGGAAGCGACGGTGCTGTATGCACAAGTACTAGCTCTTGTCGCAACTGTCACTTGGTCAGCTGGCACAAGTCTGCTAGGGCTCAAGCCAACTTCTATATGTTCTCAGAAGAAGCTTTGTAAATGATGAACGAAGGCTATCTCAAAGGAAATTAACCTACTTTGCAAGAATGAACTGAAAGCCAACCAAACATGGAAACCCTAGTAAACCCTAATCTGACTAGCTTAATCCTTGTGATGCAATGGTGGGAATGCAACTTCTAGAAATGATGCCATTACTTCTAGTGAGATGATATGCATGAATTTAAACTACTTCCATTGAAGGGAGCATGTTTTTGTATTTTTGCTCAAGTGTGTGGAGTTATTGTGATTGGGCTTCTTACTGGGTCCTGACTGTGTAGGTGTAGTTCAAAGGGGAGGAAGGCTTGGGAAAGGTCAGAAGGACTCTGAGAGGTTCCAAGGGATCCCTCACATCATTCCACAGAAGTCCACAACGTTCAGGTGCTTGGCAACTGTGTTTGCAGGCTTCTACAGGATGTCTGCAGGGGATCCTACAGGAAACTCGGGATTTCTACAGGAAGTCTGCTAACTTCTACAGGATGTTCTACAGTCGGAGTTTTGGGTGATGGAGGAGTGAAGGAGCTATGTGGGTGGATAGGTAAGATGAAAGAGGAGCTTGAGATGGCCTATGGACAGAGAGATGAGGTGGAGAGAGAGTGGATAGAGCTGGTTGGTCGATAGAAGGGTAGAGTAGTGGAAGGTCAAAAAGATTGAGCAACGTGGACAGTAGAAGGGTTGGAAGGAAAATGAGCTGAACAGAGGATGAGTAGATGGATTAGGCATGGTTTAGGAGGATAAGAACACGATGAAGTGGTGCTGCGCAGTGTAAATGAAACAAATCACCCTTATCTTACATGTAAACGAAAGTTCACCAACCTATTCTAACTGTTTTATTAGGAATCAAAGAACAGCAATGTAAGTTGAAAGGAATTCGTGCATGATGCTGAACCAAGGAGTCATTACTCAAGATACAATTGTATGAACAATTCTTCAATCGAAAACATTACATCAATACTTGCATGCATATGTTAAAACAGTGTTTTTGGCAGTTGGCACGGTCTACACTTCCGGTCCCCAAACAGAGGTGAAAGTGAGCATGCATTCAACCTTTTTTGAACTTCAACGTAACTTCAATCTCCCTACGCTAATTCTGAACTACTGAAACAACTGCATTCATGAAACTAACCTACATAACCAAACCGAAACAGTCAACTCAGCAAACTGTATTTTTCAAGTGCATGTAAAGGAAAGAAATGCAATGATAAAAGAAAGACAAGTAACAATACAAAGAAAAGGAGGTCTATTGCTCTCAGGATGGGCCCTAACCTGAGAGCTATAGCTCCCCTAAGTACTCAGAATCGAATCCAAATCTGCCTGACTTTTATTAAAAGATCATAATCATGAGTCTAACAACATGCCAAAATTGGCTTACAAAGAGAAAAAACAGAGCTACAGCTCGTAATCCAAAATCTATAACAAAAGTTCAAGAGTCTTCATCGAAGGCTACAGCCTCAATATTTATACATGATGAAGCCCAAGCTGGCCTCCTCAATTAGTGGAGCTTGGCTGTCCAACTGAAAGTAAACTGCTGTTCCTGTAGAATCCGTTGGCTGCCTTCTAGCTCGGTGGTGATAGCTGTTGGAGCTCGGAGTTGGGGTGGAGATCACGAGGGAGGTCATTCAAGGCTGTGGACAACCTCCCTATAAACCCGTAAAGCCACCTTGGCTGTCTCCTTGTCTCCATTTGCGTGGTCTTTGCTTCATTTAATGCCAAAAAAACCTGAAATCATCATGTATTAGCCACATAGGCATAATGACTGCCCTTCTTCCTACAAATAACACGAATATACTAAGAAATGATGCATAAGTGATAAAAAATGAAGGGTTGAGCAAGGTAAGTAGGCCAAATGAGCCCAAATTGTTACCAAAATTTGGGGCTCATCAGTAAGGTCTTTGATGATAGAAAATTAATAAATGATATACAACTGACACAAGTATGGCTAAAACAAAAGGCATAATGATATGTGCAAATGGTCGACTCTTGGCTAAGACTTCCCTTGAACATATAACGACATGACACAATAGTGAACTTGGAAGCATAGACTAAAGAATACTGACATACTTGATTGTGACACAGGAATCATTACTAAAGCCCATCGACTATAAGGGTAACCAATTAGGTGAGATATTGACTCAGTCAATAGAGTTACTCAACTCAAGCTAAAGGTGTGGTTTAGAGGTTTGACAAAAACTAACTGTAAGAGTATGACTTGAACAAGTGCCATGTTTCAGGGCAACACATAACTACAAAGACAAATGTGCAACAATGAAAAAGACCCCCCCCCCACCATTTTGTATGATGTATCCCATTCATAGTTTAATGAGCATGAAAGAGAAGGAAAGTGAGCTGAATAGGTTCCTTTTTCATGAGTTTATACTGAGGCCAAAAAAGAGATAAAAGTACACGTGTGACCTTCTTATGGATTAACAATATTGAGAATGGACAAGAGATCACTCATCGACTTTCAATTTAACTAACGAGTAGGAAAATACATAAAGAATTCAACATTTTCATATAGCTTTTATGAGCATGAAAAGATGGTAGCAAAAGATGCTTGGGATTTTCATGAGTTTAATGAGTGATGAAAAGAAGATTGAAATGGACTTAGTGTTTTTGTATAGATTTAGCGAGCATGAAAATATAACAAAAGGAGCTCAGGATTTTCATTGTTTAACGAGCATGAAAAGAAGACCAAAAGGAAGCTCATTCCATAGAGATGAGTGGTATAATGATATGCATCTAGTTCCAAGAGGTAATGATGGAACCGACCTAAGAAAAGAAAGAAGCAAAGGAAAAGTATTTGACAATGGAAATCCACTCATCGCAGTGGGATCTCCGAAAGGTGGCAGAAGGTTGTGAGATGGAGGAAAGGCTAATGAAAATGCAAGAGGTCGAGCATGGATACAAATCTAGTGAGAAAAATAAAGGAAAGAATTTGTATGGTAGCACCTATCAAGACATTGAGGACCATAAGCATAGGTAACCATAAAGCAACATGATAAAAAGTGAAGGGAACCCCTATAGGGTGATAACGAGAAATGATAGACAAAAAGAGGCATGAGGCTCAAATTCAATTTCATGGTGGGTACTAAAGAGGATCCTTGAACCTACAAAAAAGTTGCAGCATGGACACCAAGATGACAATCAGGTGCTATTTTAGGGTGACCATGGAGGGTAGGACCTACCACACAAGTTATGAGGTGAAAAAAGGAGTGGTTAATGTTGCAACCTGATGGGGTGGGCTCTAAGGAAAGTTGAAATGGTAACAAAAAAAGACAATGATTCAATGAAAAGACATGTGAATCCTAGTCCTATATGTCGGTTTATGTGATACAACTCAAAGCAATAGTGGTAAAAGATGAAAATATTTATTTTTTATGTAGTATATACATATGTACAAAGCATGACACTATATAATAGGTTATGCAATGTAGTGCCCATTGTTGGGCACAAGCCAAGGATTCCAATGTATGAACTCATGTGCAGTCGTCAACAACATATGGCACACCATCTTGGGGCCATGCCACATTAAATTGAATTTGCAAGTTCCTAAAGATTGGTGATTCCAAGGATGGCCTAGAACCATAACATTATCAAGAATGACGCAAGAACATAAAGGCTGAATGATGTCATGAGCTAAGAAAGCTCCTTGTTAAGAATGATCAAGACATGAAGAGGGTATGTAACATTCATAGATGGTGGAGTTTAGAGTGGATAATTTGGTGGCAAGTTGAATGCCAAAAATCCTTGACTTGACTTGGTCCAAGAGTGTGGTACTTCATTAGATGATAGGGGAAGTTCTCCCTAGATCGATTCAAGATTTTGAGTTCTAATCTCTATTATTTCCAAGTTTGAGAGAGTTGAGGCATCATGAGGCATAAGCTCCCTTAGCTTATCTTATGAAGCCATGACCTCCACAATGGCCTTATCTAAAGGTAATGCAGTATCAAGACAATCATGTGAAAGTAATGGAGAGACTACCTATGTGGGAAGAGTATCTTGATCATATTCCATATTAGGATCGAGTTTCTGACTAGTGCCATCAGGTGGTGGTGGGACCACTTAAGATGTGATTACTTCCACAAAAGGTAGCATTGTGCCCGCATGAAATTCATCTTTCGTAAGCACCGCTCGAGGATTAAGAAGTCCAAGGAATCCACAAGTGACAAAAGATATCATGTTAATTGTCGAAGCAGATGGACATGCGTCCGGTGGAGCAAGGGGAAATGTGCCGATTAATGGGGATTCTTTGAACATTTCCATCCCAATACTCTAAGAAAGAGTGGCAGAATTTCCTACAAAGGGGACCAAATGACTATTGTGAAATCAAATATTAGGCTTGCAAAAGCCTAACTAGTTATTAGTGACTATCTTACCTTCATGGGGGGACATCAAGACATGGAAGAATGATGAGAAAATTGTAGTCATAGCATAGAACGAGCTTTGCCCAAGTAGGAGGTTATAATATAATGGTACATTGATGACCATGGCCTAAACAAAGATCATTTTCCTCATAAATTGATAGGTAAAGCTGAAAACACCCCTTGAGGTTGCAAGGTGTGCCCATCAAAGACCTTCAGCAAAAACCTAGAAGTATGAAAAGTCAGAGAACCAAGAGATTTCCAACACTTCGATGACATTATACAAGTTAATTCTCCCTCATCCAAGATTGTCCTATGAACGTATTATCCAAAAATGTGGACCATTATATGGAAGGTTAGATGATGTTGAAGACGAGGTTTCAAAAAAGATGAATCAAAGGTCATAAGGGTTTATTTTAAGGGATCCATCCCACCGTTAGTAGAAAATATTGCCTTGTTTTGTTTTGGGAAACTTTGCAACACTTATAATGTAAACATAAAAATTAGAGCTTGGGCTAGATCCTTAACAATGTTATAGTTGTGAGCGGTATTCTCATTGGGATTATGCATATTTTTTCTAAGGGAACCCTTAAGTAGGCATCACATAGTGTTCAATGATGGATTATCAAAATGAAGTTGACCATCTAGTGGGGGCTGGTTCATGAGCTTCGAGGTAGAAGTACCACTCTCATAATTCTTGTAATTATGAACTCTGGTTTGTAAATGGATACCTAACTTAACCATAAAGATATCTCATGTTGACGGTAAGGCATTAGAAGAGCTTCCCCCACTCCCCCCTTACCGAGGTAGTGGAGGATTTGCGACCATGTGTTGTTGTTGGGCCTGAAAAGAATTCATCAAGACAACTAGTTGACAATCAGGTTGTTGCGAGAAATATTGATTAATATCATTCATCCGGGGGCACTCATGAGTATGATAATCATCCCCATAAATATTGTAGGGAAAGTTATTTTCTTCTTCTTCTCTTTGGTACCACACCCAATGTTGTCTTGAGTCTGTGATGCCCATTGTTCCTCAATTTAATTCTTAGGCTTATTCTTTTTCTTCTTTCCTCCTTGTTGTTGAGGACTCTTATTTGAGGTAGATTAAACAGAATTTACCTCAGAGGTGTGAATATGGACATGAGGAGTTTGAGTTACAGAATAACGAGCCATAGAACTAGAAGATATGTTCAGTTGGCTCATCTAAGAGGCTAGTTGTACTATGTTTCCAAATGATACAAAGCCTACAACTCCATCTGCATGGGTTCCAATTTTCTAAGTTGATGGACCAGTCGATGGCCAAGGATCATTTGGAATGCATTGATACAAGGTGTCTAACTGAGAATAGATCAAGTTGAGTTAGTGGGAACACAAGATTGCTTGCTCTTCAGTTTGGGCTCCACCCTTTACGGAATCTTCAATGATTTCAATCAATAAATATTTAATAAACCATTCACAAAGCACTTCATTTGGAATTTTGGTTCAACACAAAGCTCATCGTCACCTCCACTGATGAATATGATAAAAAAAATCGGGTCGAGTTATCTTGATGGAAAGTAGTGAGGATATTCGTACTATTGTCATATCTCACATTCAATTTACAATTATTGAAAAATGTTTTTGCGAAAGGAAAGTATTGTAAGCGACAGATTAGAGATCAATATACCACTTGGCAATAGTTCCAATGAGATTCCTATGAAAAATATGCAACCTAATACTATCAACAATAAAAGAGTTGGATGAACACCATAGACGATAAGTGGTGATATGAGTTGTAGGGTCTTCTTTAGGATTACCATAAAATTTTGGGATATCTGCTAGCATCTTATATGGAACATGTGGCCATGCAGGATTATGTCATATGGGGTCGTTCATCAACTAAGAAAGATTAGGAAAAGTGAAAGTTTCCAAGAAAGGAGATGTGAATGAAGCTTGGGGGGTTAGAGGCCCATTGTGACCTAAGTGGAGGAGATGCTTCCCCCACAAAATTGTTTCTAATATTAGTGCTAGTCACGGGAGAGGGTTGGGTAGTTTTGTTAGCTCCAACGCCCATGTAAACTTGAGATTGGTTAATTCCCCCAAGGTAAGTAGACCTAGTGGCAAAAGGATTTACAATGTGTGTTTGAGCTCCTAGACCATAGGGGGATCCAAAGGGGTTATTAACATAATTAGGACCCCATGGATTATACATGTAAAAGGTGTTTATCCCCCTAAAGGAATTCCAAGGAATATATTTATGGCCTTGGAACGTAGATCCTCTAATCAGTTAACTCCCAAGAGGATTAGTGAACCCACTAGAAGTGAACGCACCGCCAGTTTTGCTAGAGGATGACATGGCTACACTGAAAGGATTCCAACCATATGGAAATCCATTATTGGGTATTTTTTTACTTCTCATTAAGATACCTGAACCCATCATGGAGCCCCTGAAACTAGATGTGAAAGAGAATTTAGACCCTCCAGCAATGGACATAGGGATACTAGATGCTATAGAAGTATAACCTCTACTCACTGTGAATGGAGATGTAAAGGTCATTTATGTCGAGGCACCCGTAGTGGATGTGCCAAGTGGTGAATTCCACTAATATTTTGTGAGAACAAGGAGAAAGATTCATTAAAGTATGTGGTGTGGAAGGGATCCATGGTTAGAGGAATGGATGTGGACATGACCTGTGGAAGACCATCAATCACTATAAGTGTAGACGCAATGGTTTATGACACAAAAGTATTAATGTTATCTATTAATGACTCAGGTAAGGGACTATATAAATATCTAGATAAGTCGATATCCCTACCTAATGAGATGGGTTCTGAGGTAGGATGATAAATTGGAAGATCATGGTTAACCACTCTATGAGTGAAAGTTTCAGGCCTCTAAGTATCACCCAAAGTAACATGAGACACAAATGTACCTATGTTGGAAATAATTCTACGTCTACGAGGAGGTGGACTCGCCAGTAGGGGAAAGGGTCACAAGTGCAAGAGAACAACGCAAACAAAAATCTGCCACAGTGGCCAAAGGAGACACAAGCGTGAACAAATAAAAGCCCTAATGCCACTAGATACAAAGAACGAACAACACATACTAAAAAGATCCTAAAGCAACAAACCAAGTAAATTAGAGTGGGAAAGGGATCCTCCTACCTCTGGAGCCTGCTTAGTCAATGTGTAGGTCAGTGGTGAGGAAATGGTTCAGACAATTAGAACAGGTACTCGCTTAACAATTTAATCCAAGACCAAGTGCTCTTATGAGTCATGGAGCACCTCGCAAGGAGAATCGAGTGAGTCTTCCTAAAATCTACCCCAGGTACAACAAGGACCAACCCCCTTGTCGTCACATGTGATAGTATCATAAGAAAAGCCACTATGCTCAATAGCAATAGTAACACTTATTGGGGGGATAGTCTTCAGCTAGAACTCCATGCAATGGTAGGGTATCAAACCCAAAGCCTTCCAAAGGAGACCCCCACAAATACGACACAGTTCTCGGATATAACTGCCATCGGTTCCAAACAGAGTTGGGAGGTCACTCTAAAGGTCCTAATGTAGCATAGTGCTTAACCCTTGTATTAGAAGGGCTTCATAGACCATTCCACTAAAAATGGATTTACACACCCAATCTCAAGATGCTATGTTTGTTTTATGATCTTGGGGAGGTTAACCTCACTCCCCTATGCAAAGACCCTATCCTATCTAATATTGGTGTTCTACCAACGAAATATAAAATTGTCGAATTAATTTTATTAAGTGTGTTAATTTAAATGGTTATTTTTTAAGTCAAGGGTGATGGATGAAACTGTAATGATGTTATGACTCAGCGGATTTAAGGAAATCGTGCAAAGATATGAAAATGAAAAATTTTAGTTTTGATGAATTCTACCTAGAGTAAGGAAGAGATCTTTTCTTTTCAGAATGAAGCCATGCACATATCCCTCACTTCTCTCTCATTTGACATCATGATCCTATAAAAAAATTAGAAAACTAGCTGCACAAATGTAGCAAAGAAACGAAAGGAAACTAAGAAAAATATACTCAAAACCCAAAACCTTAAATCTACCCACAAGAATGCACTAAGAAATGAAAAATGAGTTTTCAATCAAGAAATCAAGCTACATGTATATATTTAGTATAGGGATGTTATTATAATTATGTTAGAGAGATATTTGTACACCAATGTTCCTGAAAATAATGAAAACCCAAGAAGAAGGACCAAACCCTAATCAGGTAACTAAGTTCACAAGATTGCATGCAAACCCAATAAAAAAATAATGTTCAAAGCCAAAAAATTTAGATTTGAAACACCACCCAGGAAGGCGTGCAGAGATGCAAAAATCCTCTGACAAATGTGAGCTTAACCCCTCAATTTCCAAGGAAAATAGCCTTTAACAATATGTCAGAGAAGGCCTGACCAAACTAGAGGAGCTATCAACGCTCCCCTGCAATTATGCAAACCAAAAGAGAGGGCTATCAACACCTTGGTCTACACTGCAGGCGCGAAACAGAGGGAAAAAGCTTAGGTCCAGGAGGTTTTTGGATCCGGGTTTTGAAACCAAGCTTTGTAGATGACTGTTGACCATTGTAAAAGATCAAGCAAACCAAAAATCCCCAAGAAAAATGAAGTAAAATAGGCTAAAAAATATTGAATTACTGGGATTGTCCCTAGTGGAGTAGTCATTTTTGTTTAAGGGGAAATTTCACCTATAGTAACAGGTTACTTTAAATCCTATAAGTCTTGCCCATATGGTGTGTGAGAATGAAGAAGTGGACTTATGTAAATAAGAAAATCCTAAGCACTTCAGATCTCAAGAGGAATACAAAGAACATATCTCTTAATGCTATATCCTTAACTCTATTTGAGGATTCCAACTCTAGGAACTTATCCCTGAGATCTTTTCTCCTAGATCTCCTAAATAACCTGCACACATAGAAAGAAACCAATCCGATCTTCTTGCAAAACAATATTAGTGCAAAAGATAATACATCAACCATATAAGATATCAAAGAACGTGAGAGATGAAAATGGAAAGAATCTTTATTACTTTATTCCTTGAATAGAACTAGAGTACATTGTTGAGTTATCCAAGCCTCTACCCTTTATATGCTTCTTGACCTCTATTCTCACTAGTGCGTATGCACAAGTTCATCGTGGTCGCAACTCTGGAAACATTCCTACATTAGTTCATTTCTTCATCCCATGACTAGTGAAGAGCTCTGTTTATATAGATTTTCCTCATGATTGGCCTTCATTGCACCTAGACACTTTCTTGACCATATCTTAGGCAATGATTAAGTTAGACCAAATTAATCATTATTTTAATCAATAATGCTTATTCTAACCAAAGTTGTTAAATTGGACAAAATCTAAGTTTATCTAGTTTAACTTTCACATTGTTTCAAAACTCTAGTGCACAGAGGGTGTTGATGGCCTACTCTTTCGGTCCCCACAACTACGTAGGAGTGTATCTAGGCATTTTGGTTTGCTTCCCACAACTAGGAAGGAATGTTGATCCCTCAAAACACTTGTTTTATGATGTGTCACCAATCACAAATAGATCCTTTAACTTGGTAAAGGATACGTTGACCCTAGGGGGTGGATTTTTGAGCTATAACAATATCCTCCCTAAGATTGCTTCAAACTCCAATCAAAACCATCTATTGCTCAAGAAGGGGTGACATAAAGATGACAAGGTTTTGGCTAAATCATTGGGGACAAAGAAATAGGTTACAATGCAGAATAATAATAATATTAAAACATTTATTACATCTATATTTAAGGAGAAATTTTGGTGTCATAAAGAATTAGAAGATAAAATAAATTAAAATACCAAGAGGTGATCAACCTTAATATTGAGGATCAAAATTATCCACATTGCTAAAATAAAGACAAAATATAGTTCCATAATGAAAACAAATGTTGAACAATTCCTAAAATATCAATGGAAAGAAAAAAAATATCATTTTTATGACACTTCCTAAACTTTTAACTCATCACAATTATAAAAATTTATGAATATTTTTTTTTAAACATAAATAAAATTCTTAATCAAGTCAAGTAAATCTTAACTTAAAATGTGATAACTAAATCATATTAAACATTAAACTATCACTACTATCATTTGTTTGTTTGTTTATATACAAATAAACTTAATAATAATATTATTATTATCCAATTTTAAGGTCACGGTCAAGCTAGACACCAAATTGGTGTATGAGACCCCCTTGTTTGTGGGACAAGGGACCCACCTCTGCGCAACAATTTGACTACTAAGTATACGAAGGCATACATACTCTACCCCCCTTTGGTTTGAACTTGTGACCTCTTAAGAGGAAACACATGCTCTTAACCATTAGGCCCTCTCAAGCTGTATTTTCTGGCCTAAAACTAGATTATATTATAATTAAAAATATATAAATGAACTTTTTTGGCCTTCCTATTACCATACATTAAAATTCAATAAATTCAATAATTGAATTTCACATGTTTTCTTTCCTAAGTATGTACAATGTTCATACATATATTTTATCTAAAACCTAATTTCAAAAACAATTGCTATTACTATTTATAAATTCACACATATTACTAAATGTATACATAATTTATATATAATTTTTAATATATATATATATATATATATATATATATATATATATATATATATATATATATATAAGTGTTTATTTAACTTATGTATATATTATGGAAATATTTATTTATTATTAATATTAAAATAGTTTATAATTAATTTAAAAATATTTTTTACTATTAAATATTTTTAAAATATTAAGTTACTTTTATTTCTAAAATATACTTTTGGGGGCATTCATTTTTTTTTATGGATAGGAGTGAAGTCAAACAATTGACCTCATTTTTATTTATCAAATTCTAGAATATTATTAAAATAATCGAGTTAAGTATATTTTTTTGTATAATTATGTCAATAATGCATTTATACTACATTAATCATGTATATATTATTATTATTTATAAATTTGTATTTTTAATTGCAATTAATTATTAATATTTTAACTATTTTTATTTTAGGGTTTTTATTTTTGTACAATATTTAAATACTAATGATACATTATTAGAATGTATTTTAATTTAACAGTAGTTAATAATTTATATAAGAAGTAATTGTGACTAAACTAGAGAATAATGTATACCAAAAGTTTTGACTTTTGTTACAACCAAAAGAAAAAACTATATAACCTATATCCCAAAATTTCCTATCATTACCTATCCTATCCTATTGGCACATGTATTTTAGAATTATATACTCTTTATTGAATAATAATTAATTGATATGAATGATGACACTTACAATGAGCCTCATAATGGTATACTTATATGCATTGACTAATCACAAGTTGAATGATTGTATATCTTTTAACCTTTCATTAGCCTATTTAATGTTGTGTCTTTTTGTAAAGCTAATTTCTATTTAGTCATCAAAACAGTGCACTTAAACGAGATCTGGCTTTCCCTAGTCTGCCACTTGGGAAACTAGACTACTCGCAAAACCAAAGTTTTTTTTTTGTCTAAACATTAATAGAAGAGAGGTCCAACATAAAAACATAAAGTATGCACCTTAGGACAAAATACCCTAATCGAATAACTTACAGACAAAAAACCAGGATAATGAGTAGAAGAAATGAGAGTAACTATGAATTGTCATTTAATCTAAGGAGAGTTAGATTCTTCCATAAAGTTGGCTCCTTATTGCTTCCTCATGAGCATGTAAGATATAAAAGAAGGCCTAAATGGGCTTCAATTATTTGCAGGAACTTGTTTAAGCCCTTCACAGAGAACTTAAGCTTGTCCAACATTGGGAGGATTCATTCCTTGGCTTCATGTTAGTCCAACAAGACACAACCAACAACATTTGCAGATGCCAGTAAATATCCACCATATACATGTATTGTTTGTATTTACCTCTAGTGTGCCCTATGTCTTATACCAAGTCAACTAGTCCCCAATGACCTTGGTGTCTATCAAGCAACCACGCTCACCTAGAATTTCATGTTCCACTTCATTTATTTCATCCTGGATGGGTAGAGGAGCATGAATGTGGTAAATATGTGCAAAGGCTTCCACTCTCTTCTAATCTTAAACACCTCCTTGTTCCCTGTACTAGGTTACACCTATTTTATTTCACACACAATAATGAGGCATTAGGGACATGAACCAGAAAAATACTAAATAATCCAAGGAAGGAGTGACCACCGAGGAGGAGGGAGTGAAAGACAAGGGGAGCTGGGTTGAGGAAAAAAATAGAAATTGAGAGTAGGTGAGAAGGGATGACTAAAATATGAGAAATTTCTAAGAGGAGGGAAAAAGAGTAATGAAATATTTCAAAAACCATATAGCAAACTCAAATGCAGCAAACCCAGAGAAAGGTCAAGAGTAGACATAGGAACCAAAAGACAAAGTAATAACGAAACTATCTCCCAGAGAATGTACATGGGAAGAGATATGGAGATAAATTAAATAACAATGGAAGGTGAGTTTCCTGAGGATCCAAATAGAAATAGAATCCATCAGAGCCCAAGATAGACATGGCATCAAAATGGGAGAGCTAGAGTCCATGAATGATAATAATTCACAATGTTTCATAACTTTGTACCTTGAATAAATATGTGACTCATGCAAATTCCCACTATTGTTTGGATCAAATGACCTATTCTACAACTCAAGAATGATCTTCATGGGGGGGTGGAGGAGAATGATCGTAATGGTGGCTCTATAACTCCATTCTTCCCCATCATAATTGTTGCAGCCATTCATACAATCATCACCATTGAGCTAGTGATTATATGAGAGAGGTATATCATTAGGATGTATGCAAACATAATATCCTTTGTGCATGGACTAGATGGTTAGTCACTACAATCATGGGGAACATTTCCACATCTTCCATTGTGTATGCTTGGTGGGACAACCACCATGCACTCTCCAACCCGGCCCATCGCTATCGCCCCATTGGAGGAATTACTATATATATATATATATATATATATATATATATATATATATATATATATATATATATATATATATTTATATATTATTCTAATTCACCATGCACCCTCCCACCCGGCCCATTGCTATCACCCCATCATAGGAATATATATATATATATATATATATATATATATATATATATATATATATATATATATATATATATATATATATATAGATATATATCTAGTGATTATATGAGAGAGATATAGCATCAGGATGTATGCAAACACAATATCCTCTATGCATGGACTAGATGGTTAGTCACTATAATCATTTGGCACATTTCCACATCTACCATTTTGTATGCTTGGTGGGACAACCACCATGCACCCTCCCACCCGGCCCATCGCTATCACCCCATAGGAGGAATTAGAATATATATCTATCTATATATATATATATATATAGATATATATTCTAATTCCTCCTATGGGGTGATAGCGATGGGCCGGGTGGGAGGGTGCATGGTGGTTGTCCCACCAAGAGAGAGAGAGAGAGAGAGAGAGAGAGAGATTTTTATTACATTTCCAAACCTTCAAGGAGTCATTTCTCTTTTAAGCATAGTGAATATGATTCTCTCTAGTTGTACAAGTTTCTGTGGTGATATTATCTTTGTGTTTGTCTAGTTTTAGGGGTTTAAATTTGTTCCTACTTTGAGCATTCTTGAGGTTGTTCACATTTTTTCATCATATCCTAAACTGTTTTAACCGAGGTGATTAAAGTAAGACCTTGATCTTCTTGGTAATATATTTTCCATTGTTGTATGTGTATATGTGTTTCTTAAAATTAATTATAAGTCACCTTTATCTGGATTGGAACCTTCAACACCAAATAATTTATAATGTTGACCTTGCTAGTTAAACTCTATGATTGTTCTTCAAATTTGGTGCTATAAGTCGCCAACCACATCAACCATTCCACACCTAGCACCATATCCACCTCTTCAAGTGGTAGAGCATATAATCCTATTTGTAGCTTCATTTGTTGTATTTGAACTAAACTTTTATGTCATATTCCTACTCCCTTGAACTTTTGTTCATCAAAGACCATAACTATGAGGTCCTTAGTGGAGTATACTATTAGGGTTCTACCCTAACCCCCTTACTTAGATACATTACTAATGTATATGGCCCATTAAATAGTTAATTAATAGTCACTCATCGTAAAAAGGTGTTCTCTTTGTTAATACAACCCAAATTAGTTAGTAAGCTTTGATTAAAAGTGGGCCCATAGATTGTGAATATCTATTGAGTAGAAGGTTACACAATGTTTTGACAAGATTGTGATTATGTTTAGAGCATTTCTCTTGGAGATTTCCCCCTTAAAGAGGCAAGTGAACATATATCTCTATTTTTTATTAACAAAGAGAGATTTCTTGGGTTTATCTCTTTTTTTCTTCTTTTGTTTTTAGGTTTCACACTAAATTTCATGCGAATTACACTACAAGTGGTATCAAAGCTCTTTCTTTGGCACAAAATGGTAGGATTTTTGGGCACAAAGTGGGAGAATTTTTTTCTTTTTGTTGATTTTTTTTAATTGGAAAGAAGGATGACATAATTTAGGTCAATTTTTAAAACTTTATATGCAAAATATGAAGATTCCAATTCAAGGAATTAATTCCTCTTAAAAAACCAAATTCCCCAGAAAAAGAAAAAAATCCAAAACAAAGTTGGGAAGTGAAGTACATATTTCATATCGTTTGATTGAGAGCACATATTTTAGTGAAACCAGTTCCAAAAGATAAAGATAAAGAAGTTGGCAAAAATTCTCCTATGTGATTTCTACTCGAATTTTTTTCTTAAGATAAAGAAGTGTTGACATTTCATAATAGCCAATTTAAGAATTATAACATGATTTTTTATTATTTTACATTTTTGGCATCAAACTTGTTAATTTTTACATGGTCTTTCATACTGGTAATTATCTTTGATCTTTTAGTTCTTATATAAATTCCATCATTTAATAATTACACAAAAATCCATCAACCATATAACACATTAGTACAATAAGAACATAAAGAGACAAATGCGTGCGGGAACACAAGAAATTTACCTTGGGAAAACCCTCGTGGATAGAAACCTAGCAACCCTTTCAATAAAGAATTATTTAATTCAAGAGAGACACATCTAGGTCAAACCTAGTCTAGGGTCCATCCTACTAGTCAAGTCAACCTGTCTCATGGACACATGTTTTGTTCTTGCCTCTTCACTTCCTTCTGTTCTTGCCTCTTCACTGCCTTAGAAGTCATCCTTCAGAAGAATCTTTTTCTCAAATCACATTTTTCATGTATTTCTCATTTTTCGTGTAGTAGGGTCCATTGAAAGTATGCAACATGGGTACTCCTTGGATGAGGAATCAAATTTTGCATCCAACGAGTGTTTCTACTCGAAATTTGAGCAAACCCATAGGGAGATAAGTTGAAAATACGAGTTGAAAAAATAGTTTTTTCTTTTTTTTTCCCTATAAAATTTGATGATGCAATCTAATCTTGTCTAATCTTGTTTTATTATTTCCACTATTATTTTATAATTTCCTTAGGAGGCCCATTTTACACCTCAAAATTCCCCTAATGTGGGTTGGAAGAGAAGTTCAGTGATAGGTTTGATAAATTTGAAATGAATTTGATGGACAAGTTGATGAGTATGTTAGCTTGTATCATATTGGGAGAAAACCACAATATTGCACAACAAATTGAGCCATACAAAGAAGAAACTTCTAACTCAAACATGTTTATACACCCACAATAATTGGCATGTCTACACAAGAATAGATCAATAGATAATAATATATGTTTTCATTCTCGTAAGGTGGACTTGAACAAGTTTAATGGTTTTAAATATGAGGATGGGTCATTTAAATTGAACATTACTTCTCCCTCCAAGGTATTACTAATGTCATGATGAAAATCAAGGTGGGGATTATATATTTAGATAAAGAACGATGATAATGGAATAAAAAAACCTATTCATGCTACATTGCATGGAGTCAATTTATTAAAGTTGCATATGCATGTTTCAAGAGGGATGCTCATTAATTGGGGTGACTTATTAAGCTAAAAAAATTAGTATGGTCACTAAATTTAGAGAAACATTTGATATATTAGTAATCTATACATATAACTTAACGAAATCCTTATATAAATAATGTTTCATTAATTTCCTCAAGGAGGATATTTTAGCACAAGTTTGAATGCAATGTCATACAACATGTTTAAAAGCAACTGAGAGGCCCCTAAAAGGAGAAATGGTGATCAATGCATAAATAAAAATTCTGATTTTCATTCCTCGCACTCATCCACCCTAAGGTAATTCACTAATAAAAACTTATACTAATCACTTAAAGGAGCAAAGGTTGTCTCCAACAAAAATGGTAGACCACCAAAGACATGTACTTTGCTATAATTGAGATGAAAAAAATGCTCCATGTCATAGGTGTAAAGAAAATAAATTTTCTAAATTGATATGACTACTTAGGCCTTGATATTAGACATAACCATTGAAGAGAATCTAGAACTACAAATTGAAGACACAAAGACTCAAAATTAGGAAGATATTGAACAATCATTTTCTCCTCAAGAACCCCTAATCTCCCTACATGTATTATCAAGAATTTCAACTCCTCAAACATTGAAACTTATAGGCTACATCAAGCATCAGAAAGTTATAATCCTAGTTTAGTGGCAATACTCACTATGAAGAGAGTTTCAAAAGAAATCCATTGTTTTTGTACAATTAGTGCACAAATTTAAAATTATGATCTCCAATGGAGGTATGATGAAATGTGTAGGCATATGTGAAAACTTCATATTCCAAATGGGAGGTTATCACATCAAAACCCATACTCTTTCCATTGACATGGGTGGTTGTGATATAGCATTAGGGGAAAAGTAGCTACGCACATTGGGACTAGTTACAATGGATTTCAAAGAACTCTATATGAGTTTCACTAAAGAGGGACATGTACACACCCTTCAAGGGCTATAGGCAGGTTCCCCTAAAACAATCATCTCTCATTGTGTCGAGAGTTGTTAAAGAAAGGATACTCTAGCATTATTTTCTAATTTAATGCCAAAAACGTCATGGATAATATGACATAATAAATCTACCTAGATTTGCAACTGATCCTTGATAAACATCATCACGTATTTGAGACACCAAAGGGTTTACCCCCTTCTCAAGGATATAACAACCATGAAATTCCCTTGGTTCCAAGTAATCATCTATTTATATGATTTTAGTCTCACAAATACCCAATCCGCAACTTCAAATTCCTTTTCACTATGATGTCGATATGTGCAATGCCCCTAACCCCCTGCTAGGAAACACCACTCTAACAATACTACATGTTTTCATTATTTTAACAGTAGAAACATACATGGTCGATTCTGCCATAGGTTTTAACTTGGTCTTGCGAATTTTAATAATTATGGAATACAGTACAATATCCCATGAACATTATAGCTTACGTATAAAAACAATTAAATCACCAAAATGGAAACATTCATATAATTATAAATAACCCCACAATATAATTAACAGTCACATAATCCACACAATATAAGGCACAACACATGCACAGATGCATGGTACAAAAACACCATAGTTACCCAATTTAGGGTTTGCCATCATAACATGTAAAAACATAAATACCCCTAAAACATATTAACATATCATGGTATTAATTGGCTATGATACCAATTTGTGGTCTCCCGACCCCCAACCAAGCAATACCACTCTCAACAACATTGCATAAAAACAATTCAATTGTTGTTGAAACATTCATATTCATTTCTTCCAATTTGAGACCTATACCTATCAATTTAATTATAATGCAATGAAATGCTACATGTTTATGCAATCAATATGCAACATGTGTAATTCTCAAATAAAATACATCAATAGAAGCATAATTATCAATTGTAAATAAATCACATAATAAAAAATCATGAACAACAACACAAGTACTTATATGTTAAAAAGATTCGACTAGCTACAGGATCTCCATTCGAAGCCTTGTCCCTCCGGGGGCAAGGCTATCCTCCCTCCCCTTATTATATGGCTATCGTGCCTTTTGTATGTAAAGCAAGCCGGATTATAAAGCTTGAGTTGGTAGACTGGCTGTAGATGCGCTTTTGGACGGGTATAGCTGCTTCGGCTGGATCAACGGATTTGGAGTCAGCGAGGTAAAGCACTGAGTCAACGAGTGCAAGGTAAACAAGGGGTTCTGCTACTAAGTTCCTATATTTTCCTGGTTCTCTCTATTCACTCTAATTTCTCCTAGAAAAAGCCCCTGCCATAGGCGGGTATCCACAGCTTTCCATGGTTGGACCTGGGACTCTGGAGGCTCGGCTCGCTCCTCCTAGATCTATAAGCCCTACCTAGGAAAACCACTCCAAAGACAACAACTAAAAAACAACAACAAAAAACCATACCACGACACCAACCGCAACAACCTTTCTCTCCAACCACATGCTCATGTCCACCTGACCAAAACCAAAGTCGCATAGCCTGAAACCATCAATAGTGACTATCTTCTAGGGTGTCTTATGATTCTTAGAATAGTCTTCGCTTGTAGCTCCAAGAGCCTTGTTGTTTCCTAGTGTCCAAATGTCAAATAACTAATTGAATAAACCCCTCAATCAATGATAGAGTCCAAACAGGACTTTCTGACTATATCTAACCGAGTTCCCCCAGAGCTCCATGGAACCAAGCCATAATCAGGACCAAAAAACCCCTAGAGCCACCAAGCTACCATAGCTACTTTGGAGCTCACATAAAAATCAGGTGCATCGCTTTGGAATAGTTAACTTAGTAATTGCACCCTTACCAGTTCTAGAGTACAACCTCTAGACTCACTGGCCATTAGTTACCAGAGATGGTTTCCTAAATTTGTTACTGAGTAATGAATGAATAAAATCATAATTGAAACAAATCTGTCATCATTTTTAAATGCATGGCTCCAACTGGCCATGTGGCACTTACTGAAGCCATGTGGGCCCTAGAGCGCACTTTTCCACCAAACCAAACTATTGTCTTTTTTCCTTGGAGTTGTGTCCCCCATACTCTTTCCTTGGAGTGGGCTCTAGAGTCAGCCTTATTTTATTAATTTATAAAAATATGTACAAATTTACAATATTTACACTGTGGCTTCCCTGGACACGTAGCCAAAACTTGCATATTAGTATCTAATGCAACTGCATGGGAACACTGACCACATAATATATCATCCAACTCATTGGCATAATATTCAAAAGTAGCTCTAGCTCACCAGCCTAATATACCAAGTACACATATTTACATGATTAAAACAAGTAGGGGTACTACAATATGCTTTTGTTTCATCCTATTTTGTGTTATTTAACCAAGTTGTCCTTCAAAAGTTTGAAAACCTATTGTTGGTGCCCTATGTGGTCCACCATTGCTTGATCCTTTACAATCCATTTCAAGGGAAATATACTAGATGGAGGATGATATTCATGAAGTTCCATAAATGGGGACATTTTTGATGAAGTATGGAAGGATGTGTTGTACCACCATTTTGCTAATGGAAACTACTTGACCAATTGTGTTTGTTTATCATATACAAATAAACAAATATTTCCTTATAAATATTGATTCACAATCCTATTTTTCCCCTTGGATTGAGGATGGTAAGATGAGCTACAAGCATATTGACTATCCAAACAAGAAAAGAATTATGTCTAAAAATTTATAGTGAAATTTGGATATTTGTTACTTACAATAGTCATTGATATTTCATGTAGCTTTTGGACTATTTCCATGAATGATTTGGACACTATACTTTCTTTAAAAGGATGATAAAGGCATAAAAATAAACATGTTTTGTCACTTGATCTATCACTACCATATTGAAATTCTTACCTTTATATTTGACTATACTTGTAATAGAATCCATTAAAACATCTTCCCTACATTGGCTTGGTATGGCTAATTGTTATAGGAGCCATAAGGTCTTTATTATCTTTATTTTAATCTATTGGCATACCATACATTCAACCACAAATGTTTTGACATCTATTTTGAGATCTTCCCAAAACAAATCTTTCTTGACCCTATGGTATGATTTCTAGAAAACTTGATTGTCCTTTTCCAAAATTTACTTCTATGAGAGTTGAGAATTCTTACATAGGTACAAGGAATCTAGATACCACAACAAATCATCCTTTCACATTTCTACTACATCAGGGTCCTCCTGTAATTTTTGAATGATCTTACATACCTTCTCATATTACTTCCATTCTATTCTTGCTTCTTCCACCTATTTAGATTATGGAATGAAAATAACACATTAAAAAACCTATGTGTCATCCTGTTTTATTGAGAGTGCATCTTCCACAATATTTTTCTTTTCCTTTTTGTATATAATTTAAAATTCATAACCTAACATATTTGTAATCCATTTTTTTATCTCTTCTAAATATAGTCTTCATCATAAGAAGTAATTCGAACTATAATGATTTTTTCTTTTATTTTGAACTGTCTTCCGATTACATATGGATGCCATTTCTTAACTATATGTATTATGTGTAACACTTACTTTTCATAGATTAGTTTAAGTTCTTTACTTTAAGTTCACTACTATCAAAGGAAAGGGGTCATTCTTCTTGAATTAAAAATGCACAAATGCCATGGCTTGAGGCATCATACTCCATAATATTGAAGGTTTTTGTGAACTCAGGTGTGGTCTATATGGGAGTTGTAAATATAGGCTCTTTAAATTTTCAAAATATTTGGTTTCTTATTTAGTGCAAGAAAATGTTTCCTTCTTCAATACTTTTGTTAGAGGTGCTACTCTTTGACCATAATTACTAAAAATATTGCGATGATATCTTGTCAATAGTAAGGTTCCTTTGAGTTTCTTCAAGATCTTAGGGATCATCCATTCCCTCATAGCTTTGATTTTGTTAGGGTCCACTTAGAAACCTTCATGGAATATAATATGACCCAAACATTCCACTTCTTGAACCTGAAAGACAAACTTAGAAGGTTTTGCATATAGTTTTTTCTCTTCCAATGTTGTTAAGACCTTTTCACCATGTTTTACATGCTCTACCCAAGATTTGTTGTGCATTAGTATGTCATAAAAAAAAAAAAAAAAAATATTGAACCATAAGCTCAATCTCACTCCACTGTGCATAGTGATAACTGTAAGGCTTAATGTTAGGTGGTACACTTACAGGTTGTTCAATAGAATGATCATGATCTCGAACAAGTGGAAGACCCTTAGGCATATCTCCAAATACCTTGGAATGATTTCTAATAACTTTTTGGATATCCACTGGAGTAGAGGACACAAATGTTTTAACGTATAATGAACATAGTTGTGAAATTACATCATGGTGTCTCTTTTTTGGAAATGTTGTCATGCTATTAGAGCTTATCATTTTATATACTTTTTATTTGATACCTCTAAGATTAATTTATTTTCCTTCTATGGAAAATATCATGAAAAGATATTGAAAATTAAGGGTCAATTTTCTCAATGGTTATAACCATTCGACCCCTAATACAGCATTGGTACCACCAATTTGGGTCACAATCATTAGACTATCCAATAAATACTCCCCATTTTCAGCTTAATTCTATGGAACACCCTCGAACAATTTATGATACCTCCATCTGTAATCATTGCTTGAAATTCTAGTGCTGGAAAATAAAGAAATTAAGAAGTTCTTTCAATTTGTAATTGATGAAGTTATGGGTACTACTTGAATTAATCAATAATGTTACTTTTTTATTTTTTGATATATTCTTTTATCTTGAGGGCTTGTGGGGAACTGTTGTTGACAAATTCATGACAATATATTGTTGGAGTAGTCCCTTCTAACTCTATATCTTGCGATGGTTCCACTTCTTGGTCTTCTTCATCTTCATAGTCTATGTAGAGTAATTTCTTATCACTGCATTTATGCCCCTTACTGTACTTGTTGTCATAGTTAAAACATAGTCCCTTTGTTCATCTTTCATCTATCTACTTAGGTTTCAACCTTCTTGGTTTAAGAGAGGGAGCATGATTTTCCTTACAATTATTAATGACTAGTTTTGTAGTAGCCATATTTTTACTTTCAACTTGCCTTACTAGATTGAAAGCATGCTATGGGGATTTGTGTTCAAAGAGACACACCTCATGTGTTTTCCTTTAAAGTTACCATAAATAGTTCTAACAATTATGCTCTAAAATTTTCCTTATCCCAAGACTCAACTTTTGCAATTGTTGAATGTGCTTTGTAATTGGACCTTTTTGTCTAATATTTACCAACTAACTAAATAATATATTTCTCTTAATATCCCCATGGTGTACTATTAATTATTTTGTAAAAATGGACCAAGATACACTAGAATATGTTTTCCTTCCATAAAGTCATTGATACTATACATGTTGATCTTGTTCTAAAAACATGACTACATATTTACCTTTTGTAAGGATACCACTTGGTGTAGATAAAAATATTATTCCATCTAGAATATCCATGTTATAGGATTGTTACCATCAAACTTCCTCATATTGATCTTCATAATGTAGTAGTTCCTTGGTGCTGACTTGAAGCCCTAATGATGTCGATCTTGGATTCAAAAGTCACGATTATGGTTCTATGGTTCAATGTTTTTTTCTCTCCAATTGTGATAAAATACTCCCCATATGTGATTGAGTCTCAACACCATGCTTCTCCTTATGTTCATGATTTCCTTGGATCTCCATATCCCTTTTAGGGAGATTTTGTAATAACATGGTTTGTATTTTTTTTCCTTATTTTCAGTCGTGGATTTTTGTGTTTTTACCTTGTTTTCACCGACGAATCCTTTCAATAGTGATAATTCAACCCTCATATTATCATTTATTTGCATCACCTGACTTTCCAATGTCGATAATTGGTACTCAAAGTCTTTTGTTTCTTCATGAATTATGAATGATCCTTCGGGAGGTTTAATTGGTGCAATAGCTTTTGGATCTTTCTTTGGATCCATGTGAGGAAATGATAATAACATTCCTCTTTATCACAAATTGTGGTCACCCAAAAAAATGGATCTTCTAATCAAAAGTTATGTCACTTGTGATTTATGTACCTTTAAAACTTTAATTTGGAGACTATTTGGATGGATGACCTTTGTCTTGATATATATTCTTTGTTATTCCACGAATCTTACCAAAATTTGATGTGCTAAGTGAAATTTGTTGTAGTGTTTTCTTCTCAAAGATGTACGAAAAGAACCCACTTAAGATTGTGGATGACAAATAATCTCAACAATATAAATGGCTGCTAAACATTGTAGATATGCAACAACTGATAGAAACAAAACCTGCCAAAGTCTAGATCTATGCCACAATCATAGTTAAACAGCAAAAAGAAAGAGTAATAACTCCAATCATCCAATGGAAACCAGATATACAAAGAATATTTTTTATTATAACACCTGTGAAGGGAAAATAAATGTTACCAGTCTCCCTCTATGGGATGGGTTCTTGGCTATCCTCAAACATCTTCATCTCATGTAGAGTCTCTCTCCTCTATAATGTGTGAACCCATTAAAATGTAGTGTGCGATAATGAAAATAATCAGAGTTACAACAGTGAGTGCAACAATGAAAATAATCAAAAGTGAATAATGAATGGAAAACCCTTATATTTATAACAAAATATTGAGTTATCCTTGAATAATGAGCAATAATAAAATATTATAGATCTCATTCTTGGAATAACCACTTGGAATATTTTATTATATTTGGTTAGGAAGGAAAAAGTATTTAAACTTTTACTTAGAAATAATAAATAAATAAATGATTTATTTATCATCTCAAGGAATTAGTTAGGGAATAATAAACAAATAAGGATTTATTTAATTATTCCTAAGGGATTTAGTCAAACTTGACAAAGAATAATAATTAATTAGTGATTAATTAATTATTCTTGTAGAAAAATAAGACAATTAATGATTTATCTGTTTATTTTTCATAATTGGGTCAAATATGACAAGGAATAATGATTGAACAATGGTTTAATTAATTATTCCTAGAAGAAAATCAAATAAATAGTGATTTATTTAATTATTCTTCACGGGTTTAACCATAAATTACTTAACAAAGGTGGTTTATTAAGTATTTTTTCAAAGTGAAAGCAATTTTACTATGGTAAAATTGGCTTTACATGGTGTACTTTGATCAATCTAGTAAATTAGGTTAGATGATCAATTTTTTGGTGATAACAGATTTCCCCCTAACCTACGAGTGTTAGGGGAAAAACGTATGACCAAAGTACGTTGTAAAGACACAATCATTAGACAACACATGTGAGTCAGAGAGAGAGAGAGAGAGAAAGACTAATGAAGCTAAATTGAAAGAGGATAGGGATAGAGGGGACAAGAATAATGAAAGTCTCCTTTTATGTTGTGGTACCAGACCTCAATGAGGCGAGGGAAGCATACCCATACACGCCGAGATAACTTAGTACAAAAATAATGGTTCGCCCAGAAATATAAAATTGAGCAATGAAGTACATGCTGAATGGTACATGACATGTTGGCATAACAGAGCCAGAAAATAATACAATGTGTCCCATATACATAATGCACCTGGAAAAACATGAGCTAGGACTAAATACAATAATATATGAGTACATGAGATACAAAGGCCCTTCCCTAAAAAAAATGGGTGGGAGGGAGGGTAGAACAACCGGAGAAGCCCTGCTAAACAAGGAAGGGCTCTGCAAA
Organism: Pinus tabuliformis; assembly: GCA_031772625.1. NCBI lineage: Eukaryota > Viridiplantae > Streptophyta > Pinopsida > Pinales > Pinaceae > Pinus > Pinus tabuliformis. The sequence goes on along the minus strand of CM062804.1, from coordinate 389,051,773 downwards.
ACTGAATGGATCATCTAGAGGAGATGTGCATGCTATGAACACTGTGATCAGTAGGAACCGAACCCATCAACTCTGCGGAACTGCATCTGAGGCTGTAGCATAGTAGGTATGCATCCAGGCATGTGGGGGGCTACCTAAAGGGCCACCCCCTCATGAGGTCTGAAACATCTCACACACACCCGAGAATCACTGGTACAATTTGTTGCATCATTGGACCATCAAGTGTATGAATCACGAACATGAAACGACCAAGTCAAAGGGTAATAATGAGTCCCTCTTCTCGATCTAAGGCACCGAACAAGAATGGAAGCTGGAACCAAGATACACCGCCCTCTAGGAAATTCTTCTGGAATAAATGAGTTGATGTCAATAGAATAGGGCTCGAGATAAGTGAGGTAATGATGGTCCTCAAATAAAGCACAAGGGAAAATAGTAATGTGACTGATGGATTGACACTAGGGATAATGGGGAAAAAGTTGGACTGAGGGACAAACATATGACTTCCCTTGTTAGAGCATAAAGTGCATGGTTGACCTGGTAATGACTAACTCAACTTCGGAGGGGATGGGGACAATATGACTGGAGGCCAAAATGAGAAACACAGGATGAATGATATGAAAATATGGATGTAACACTATGACATGATAGAATAGGACGTGAAATAGACTCCATGATTGCAAGGGTGACTTATTGCGAATGATCTGAACAAGGGTGACTCAATGACGCTGCCACACAGATTAGGCCTAGTGGGGACCATCAAAACATGAGTAAATTATGGTTACTCATGACGAAAGCTGACATATGGTACGAAAAGTATTAAGAGGATGTGGTCCTCAAAGTACAAGTGTCTCTTTATGACAAAATTCGATTTTGAGAGGCGACAAAATGGCCTTTCTTGGAAAAATGGTTTCCTAGTGAAGTGTCAAATCATCGAAAACTAAGGAAGACTCATTATAGAGCTTGATGAGATATTTCCATTGGTGATGAAGATTTATCAAACTGAGCTACGGTCTGGTCGTAATGTACAACATAAAAATTGTGGGTTTTCCTATAAAAGGGCGATTTCCCTCTAATTTGAGAGGAGGAGAAGGCCCTAAATCTTGTGGAGATCGTAGCGAACAAACCAACCATCAGAATCAGAATCTTTGACTTTCAGGCAAGTGGCCTTACTTGTCTAAAGATGGCCTTAATGCTTCTTGGAACGATGGTTCCTGGTGAAAAATTAAGGGTAGAGGAAAATGAGAATGAACTACTAGAGCAGTTCTAGGATCATCCCCACCCATTAAGTCAAACATGGGGACTATGTGGTATAGGGTAGAATATTTGAAGATATGGTATCAAATGTCTATGATATGTGATGTGCATATGGCTCGCTGGAGAGGCCGGTAGGACAAACTATCCAAAGAATGGGAGGATAATTGACCATACCTAGATCTGGTGGGATCTAGGCCGAGACTTGAAAAGATGGTCAGGGGAAAACCATCATGCCCCCAAGCATAGGATAATGCCCGCAAGCATATGTGATGGAGGGGACTGATCTAGTATACAAAGGTGGGAATGATGCCCCCTAGTAGGAGGAGTTTGTGGAGCACCATTTTGTTTCGGGTGCTCGAAAAAGGGATTCAAGCATCTCGATCCAACTTGGCACAAGATCCTCAAAAGGATGATGCAGGGGCCTATGTGCCCCCCAGTATGTTATGGGTGTACTAGATGTATTTAGAGCTAAGGGCTCCAAAAACTTATATGATGATTCACCATTTTTTGTTTATGGTTATCTTCTGTGGTATACATGTGATAGATGCCAATCTAGAATGTTGTTTGCGATGGTATCTATATAGTGATTATGGACTCTAGGAACATGACTGAACGTAATGGTTTCAAATTCACGTACCAACAACTTAACTCGTAGATATTTTCTAAATAGGACTTGGTTATGCATATCATACACACCACTCAACTGCATGACAAGTTGCAAGGAATCTAAATGAACATGAAGATGAAGGATGCGATGAGCAAGGGCATTGACTAACAAACCTATCACTGCATCATATTCAGTCTGATTATTGGTGGCAGATCCAATTCACACACCATTCGAAAGGACTAACGTATGCAGGGGGGTAAAAATGGCCCAGGCTGCCGAGGCTAGATTCTGAGAGAAGTGACTCGAACTGTCGGCATGACTGATATACGGTGTGGATGATGGATCCATCTAAAAAGTGCAAAAGACAATAGATGAGATGATGAAATCTACCAAACTTCATGGCCGAAATCAAGACACGCAAAACAAAGGGATGTGCTATGAACAAAATTTCTTGAGTGTTACAGGGAAAAGTGTCTACTCAGAACTGCTTATCCCACTAAGGTGTGACAGCTGCCTTAGAAACAAACAGAATAAAGCTACTTTCATTTTCCCTTTATGAATTATAGATAGAGAGAAACAAAGAAGACCAACCTCTGTCTTGCGCTAATCTCCTAGTTTGATTCCTCTCTTCCTTGATAGTCTTTCGCTACTTGTTCCCTTGCACGCCCAGCTTCACAGAATACCTGTAAGATCACAGTAGCATAGCACTATACAAAGACATGGATCTATAATCATAAACAATCTAGGATCAGATATAAATTGACCATACAAATGCAGCAAACATGAATGACACAAAAGTATGGAGGAGAACTTGAATAGCTTTTATTGATAAACAAGAAAGAGCCAAGAGGAGTTACAACCAGTTGTTCTGACCCAGCATCAACCTCTCAGCAAGGAAACCCCTCTTCACCTCATACAAAGCTTAGATCACCCAGCAATCTGATGTTTGTCTCAAGAAACCAACAACAATTCCTTACAATATGCAAAATTCCAGCCTTTGGATCTCTGGGATGAGGGATCCATATATAGATATCTGTAATGGAGATGAGTCAGCTTATGATTTGATTAGTGTCTTCCCTCTGATAGTTCTTGCTTCCACTTGGATATTGATGATCTCTTACTCATCCTTGGTCAAATTCAAAGAGGCAAGTGTCACAGGAGAAGTTTCTGGAAGCTTCCATTGCCTCTCCACCTCGCGGAATGACACTGCCATTTGTCATTTCTCGCCCATCACACCCCATAGAAGGGATTTTTGAAATGAAATGCACCCATACAGTGTATTTAGGTGAGATGCAACGCACCTGGCGTGTGGAGCAGCTGAAATGATCCTGTTTTGACTAATTCTGAGCAGTTTTTCATGGAGAACTTTTGGGAGAAGCTGTAATCCGTTGACCTTGTTCCTTTAGGGGTTAGAACAACACTTTTAGGGACTTAGGAGCCCTTGGTTTATGGACATTTCATGCTTGGGGTTGTAGTGCCCAAAAATGTCTATAACATTGAGGTAGAGCACATTGGGAGAATTAGGAAGGAAATGACCTTAAAAAATCCTCTGAAGAAATGCCCCCTTGCTTAAGTGCAGCGGTAATCAGGGGTAGGCATAGATTCCATGGTGTCCTCATCAAGTTGGGAGATGGGTAGATGGGAGGAAGACTGACTACATGATGCAGAGGCATTACCTAATGCATCAACATGAGAAATAAGGTTCAAATATGCATCATTTGGAATGGTAGATGATGAGCTGGTAGATGGAGGATCTACGTATGTTGAGACCTAGGATTCTATAGAAGGAGGTTCGATAGAAGCACACGTAGAAACCTCAAAAAGGTTTGACTGCGAGGAACTTAAGGATGACGACAGGTAAAGAGTATGGCCTGTGGTGTCTGTCATCTCGACATCAAAGGGAGGGATCACAATGGTGGGACCAAAGTCCCCCTATTCTGGTTGACTAGTGGTACCAGAATCCATGGGTAGAGGAGTAGATGATCCACTACGAGTGGCCTCCAATTCGCGAATCACCCTAAGGCAATCACGAAATTCATTAAGATGAGGGCAATAATGGGAATAGTGACCATGATGATCACACAAGGCACAAGGGTGATTTGTGCGTAACGTTTTGAGTGTCTTAGGTGGGTCTGACAAGTTAACATGGACTTTCAAGATATTTGACTCGGGGAACGCTTCATGAACCAAAGTTTTGAGACAAGGAATCTCATGGAAATTATTGGTGGCATGCCCAACAACCTTACATAAAGTGCACATAGGTGATGACTTTGGGGCCTTGGGGGTTGGAGGAGCTTGGGGAGCCTTGTCCTTCGATTCTTTGCTTTTAGCTTTGCCCCCCTGACCAGATGCTTTCACAACAGGAGTGGGTTCCTGTTGAGGTTGTGATGGAACTGAAGTAGCGACATGAGCCATAGGGACCAGTTGAACCCGGTCAAATCATGATAAGCTCTTAGTTGACCAAATAGAATACTTGCAGGGGGATCGATGTACCATACTAGGATCCCCAAAGTCATGTTAGGAAGGACCAACAAAGTCATGACAGGGACAGAAAATACTCCCGGAGGGGGGAATAAGAAAGTTATCTAGCCTTCAGGGTAATTTCCTGTTGTAATAGCTCCTAGATGGTTGAGACTCGGAGGAACAATCCCTGGTGGAAACATAGGAGGGGTACCCACAAACGGAGGAGGTCCTGGGGGGGTGGATCCAAAGGGCTCAGTTGGAATGTCAACAGTAGGGTGCTGAGGGGTTGGTTGTTTTTTGGGTGTACCAAGTTGCTTAAGGGTAGCCCATGACGCTTTTAACATGCAAACAATCATAGAGTTAGGCTCTGAGATGGGAGAGGGAGGACTAGGGAAAGAACCCGATAATGAGGAATCTTTATAGACTCCGAGTGAAACACCGGTGGGAGGAATTGAAGATTGTTTGTCAGACATTGACGAGATAATGGACTCGGGGGCGGTCATGGATGTCGGCTCGTAGTAAGTCAAGTGATCGATGGTGACGGTCTTCCCTTCGTGGGGGAAACACATCTTATGGAACACCGCAGATGCGACGGCTGACATGGCATATGTGTAACTACGACCTAAGATAATGTTGTAATATAAAGGGGCATCGAATTCAATGTCGACATGGATAGTCTTTCCTGCAAGGGTCACTGGACAGTTGTGGTACATGCCAAGGGGTTGGGAGGAGTGTCCATCCCAAGCACGCAAAGTGATGGTGGAGGGGGACAACTCAGGTGACTTAATTTGTTTCCAAATAGCAGCGAAAATCACACAGGTGGATGCGCCTTCATCAATAATGCATCAGGAGATAATGGCATTACGAACTCTAACTGGTATTTGGAAAGCAACAGATGAAGGCAATGGGGGATGTTCTGATGTATCAACTGGGAAGACAATCAGAAGATCACCAGAAGGATCCACTACACCCAAGGAAGCTCGTAGAGCTTTCTTTTGAGATAAGTACGACTGGAGGACTTCTAACATTGACATGGCAACAGGTGATTGTGCCAAGTCGTTCACTATACTGTATGTATGGGCAAATCTGTTAGAAGTTGTATTATGGCGTAATGGTCCCTTTGGGATCTTAGGAATGGCCTCAACTTTAGGTCGAGAGATATGTAAAGGACCATTTGGTGTCATAAGAGGCTCAACAGATACTTTGGTTTTAGACTCAGTGGCAATCGAAGTCGAGGGCTTGTCATATTGACACGACCGAGTTTGCACGTTGATATTGGAGGGGTTAACCTCATCAGAGTTCATCATAAGGATCTGGTAGTCACCAATACCATAAGGTTGGGGGGGATGGGTCACTTGAATTGGCTGAGGTTGAGCAGCAACAAATCCTTGCTGAGGGAAAGGATTTGTGAGCACTGTCGGTTGAGATGGCGTAGGATTCTAAGGCAATTGTTGACCTCTAGAAGCTGCTTGAGCTTCCCACATTTGGCGCATCTGGGGTAAGAGAGGACACTCATGTGTATAATGGCCATGTACACCACAACATGCACAAGGCTTATTCGTACGAATAGCCTTGTTCTTCTTGGGCTGGCTGCCCTGTTGCTGGTTGTTGGTGTTAGGTTGGTTCCCCTGGGGTTCACTAGGTTGATTACCTTGATTACCCTGGTTACCCTTGTTACCCTTCCCCTTATTCTTTTTCTTCAAATTTTGGGGATTGGTCGCACTCTATTGTGCAAACACTTGGCCCTGAGGGGTCAGTGGTTGCTAGGGCTAAGGATACATGGGAGGTTGTGGTGCTAATGCTTGAGGGGCTGGAGCACTAGGTTGTGCATAAGGAGGAGAAATAGTTTGGTAGACGGGTTGGGGTCCTAGAAAAATGTTGCTAGCAGGAGGGTCATAAGTGTTGGAGGAACTGGTGCCCCCCTATGGGTAGCCATAACTTTGCTGAATATATGGTGAAGAGTTTGAAATGGATCCAACGATACCATCGGTTGCATGAGATGGCCTCGGTGCATTAGCACTTGCAGGACGAGGGAGGTCTGGAATAACGTATAGACATAACCGGATTGTGCATAAATCAGATCATATCTCAGAGCGGTTTGGAGAGCTTCTTCCTCGGTTTGAGGAAAATGGGACGCGACATATTTTCCAATGGGTGCTAAAAGGCTCCTAAGAAACCAATCTAGATAGACACAGTCTTCGAAAGGCAGGGCACGACATGTGCTCCTCCTTCAACGCCACTCTTGAACATGGTCAGAAAGGCGAGTGGTGGAGGACTAACAGAATGTGGTCAATAGCTCTGTACCAGTGTCATACCGGAGAGGTAACTGGAAATATGAGAGGAACGCTTTAGCAAGCATCGCGAAAACAGAATGAGATGCGGAGGGCTGGTCTACATACCATTTTGCAGCATCTCCAATGAGCGTGAATTGGAATAGCCGAAGACGAATGGAGTCATCAGTTATGGAGTTGGAAGAACACCACATGTCAAAGAATTTGACATGGTTGGTAGGATCATCTCCAACATTACCCTTAAACTTCAGGATGTCTGAGGGAAGCTTAGTCAGCATACTGGGCTAACCAACATCATGGTGTATGGGGTCATTTATCAACTAGTTAAAATCTGGTAGACTTAACCTAACCATAAAGGGGAGCATGGGGGTTACTGGAACGGTTCCTGAGATTGTTCCACTTGATGTGACCATGGGTATAGAACTGGAGTCAACACTAGGTTGGGTTCCTGCACTAGCTATGGGTCCACACATGGCGGTGATATGTGATGAAGGAGGCTTGGAATCAGATGGGGAATCAGGTGAACCAGGAGAAGAGTCGGTGTGGGGACTCAGAGGGCTATGAACTCGAACTTGATGGGGATGGGTAATATGCCCAAGCGGAAACTGGGGGTGAAGGCCTAATAGTCTTTGCAACAAATGCCTTGGTGGCGCAATTGTGGTAGGACACATGCGACATAGAAATGGTGAAGGGAGATCAACAATATGACTTTGTATTAATGAGGGGAGATAAATTTATTATGTTAAGTCTTGGATTGGCGGTGTAAACCAAGAGCTCTTCGCTCAAGGTGTGCTTGTGTGTGCAAGTGTATTAATTGATTAAGCCTAGACCATGTTTGTAAAAAAGAAAAAAGCTTGCTGAAAATGAACTAAAATTAATAATAGAAAATAAACAACAAAACAATTAACTAAACCCCACCCAAACTGGGTTTGCAAACACTGTGCTAGTTGGCGGCTAAATTGATGGAAAATACACTAAAATGGTCAAGATATCTAAATGTCAGTGTGCCTGGGATCGAGTGACACTAAGCTGTTGGAAAGTGGTGCAGCAACAACAAAAACCCAGAGATGAAGATCACTGCAAAAAGATAGGGAGATGGGTGAAACACCTAGGGAGATCGATGGGATCCTAAGGCCAATGACCAAACAATTTTAAATTTGAAACTATGGATAGTAACAACCTATCTTAACAGATCTGAAAGATAAGGGTACAAATCTGGAAAATGTGGTTGAAAGTGTTGCAGAAACTCAGACTACTCACTAAGCTAAACTCCTCCTAGAAAGGTAGAAGCGTACTAGAAGCCCTAGGGGAAGCAAAATTCGACTTTGACGAGTAAATAATAGTGGATCAAGGCCTAAGCAGGATGAGACAGAGGTCAGACAACCCAGCAAACAGCTCTCTGCAAAACCTAGAAATAGATGTGAGAAAAACCTTAAAACCCAAAAATCATAGGTACTAACCCATTTTCCTATAGGGATCACACTTTTCGAGCTAATAAGTGTGATCTAGCCTCCAAATCGCACTTTTTGGGCCAAAATGTGTGATTTCTGCTCCGTGGATCTCAGTCAACAAATCTTGGAAAAAAGTGTCGCCTTTGTTGTAGTTGGTTCCTGTGACCTGTGGAAATGACTAGAAAGCTTGCAAAAGTCAGAAATTTAACAATTCTAGGGTTAAAAAACTAGGAAATATGAAGAGAATTGAAAAAAGAAGAAACCCTAAGTTGAAAATCGAAGGTCACCCAAGTTTCTGGATCTGAAGTATAAAACCCAGTGGAGTTGCCAATTTTGTGATTCGCAACAATCAGAAAATCTCCAGTGGAGTCGCCAATTTTGTTGTGGTGTTTTCTTCTCAAAGATGTATGAAAAGAACCCACTTAATATTGTGGATGACAAACAATCTCAACAATATAAATGACTGCTAAACATTGTAGATCTGCAGCAATGGATAGAAACAAAACCTGCGAAAGTCCGGATCTATGCCACAATCATAGTTAAACAACAAAAAGAAAGAGTAGTAACTCCAATAATCCAATGGAAACTAGATATAAAAAGAATAGTTTTTATTATAACACTTGTGAAGGGAACAAATAAATGTTACTAGTCCTCCTCTATGGGATGGGTTATTGGATATCCTCTAACGTTTTTAGCTTGTGTAGAGTCTCTCTCCTCTATAATGTGTGAACCTAGAAAAATGTGGTGTGCAACAATGAAAATAATCAGAGTTACAATAGTGAGTGCAACAATGAAAATAATCAAAAGTGAATAATGAATGGAAAACCCTTCTATTTATAACAAAATATTGAGTTATCCTTGAATAATGAGCAATAATAAAATATTATTGATCCCATTCTTGGAATAACCACTTGGAATATTTTATTATATTTGGTTAGGAAGGAAAAAGTATTTAAACTTTTATTTAGAAATAATAAATAAATAAATGATTTATTTAACATCTCAAGGAAATAGTTAAGGAATAATAAACAAATAAGGATTTATACAATTATTCCTAAGGGATTTAGTCAAACGTGACAAAGAATAATAATTAATTAGTGATTAATTAATTATTCTTGTAGAAAAATAAGATAATTAATGATTTATCTATTTATTTTTCATGATTGGGTCAAATATGACAAGGAATAATAATTGAACAATGGTTTAATTAATTATTCCTAGAAGAAAATCAAATAGATAGTGATTTATTTAATTATTCTTCATGGGTTTAACTATAAATTACTTAACAAAGGTGTTTTATTAAGTAATTTCTCACAGTGAAAGCAATTTTACTATGGTAAAATTGGCTTTACATGGTGTACTTCGATCCATCTAGTAAATTAGGCTAGATGATCAATTTTTTGGTGATAACAAAAGTTACAGTAAATTTCCTAAAACTTGCTAATTTTTTGCCTCTTCCTAAGAGAAAACTTGTATATCATATCATCTGTTCAATTCTTTAAATCTATTTCTAAAAAAAAATCTTGAGCTAATTAGATATGTCTCCTTACATCTTTGAAAATATCATAGTCTGAGGTGTCCCAGAAAAAATTATAGTGAAATGTCATGATCACTCTTTGGAAATTGATTTGAGGACCATTTGCAAACCCTAAATTCCATAGGGTACATTTTTGAAATTATAGTGAATAAAAACATGATTTTTTTTTTCAGAGGTACCTTAAGATGTTTTCTCAATATGATTATAATTTCATAGTCAATGTCTTTACAGAAACAAAAATATAGCAAAAATTCCAAGTGCATTCATTTAAAACTGATTTTAGGACCATTCACAAACCCTAACTTCCACTGGGTATATCTCTAAAAGTGTAGCAAACTGGAATCTAAAATTCTAACAAGACATACCTCGAGATGTCTTCTCAATTTTCTCAAAATTCCAAGGACTGAAACATCTTTCAAAGAAACTTATAATGGAAATTTGATATGCCTCATTTGAACGAAATTTAAAGACAAATAACAAACCCTAACTTCCACAAAATATATCACAAAACATATTGTGAACCAAAATATGAAACTTTAACCAAATATTCATTGAGATCACCCCTCAATGCTCTCAAAATTTCATTGTTTGAAACATCCCCCAAAATCAATTATAGTGAAAATTTTATGATGACCAATTTGAAGCAACAAAACCCTAGGTTCGTATGCTCTAATACCAAATGTCATAAACCATGTTCCTTAAAAAAGATAAGGAACCACTAATTATAGTTCACTTTGAGGGGGAAACCTCCTTTGCAATGAGTACAAGGTATAAATACAACATTAGATGGTCATAATACTAGGTCTCCCTAGTATATAAATAGGAGACAATGGGTACAATTATAATGAAATGGTAGAATGAAAGGTTTTTACAGTAATAGAAATATAACAATAAAAATGTAATAACTCAATATCTAGGGCTTAATAAGGGAATTTTGGGTTAACATGGGGTTTTGATAGAGCTTAAGATACAAGCTCATGTAACTTACTAGATGCAAAGTTTTCCTCAAATTTTACATCTCTTCTTACAATTTTCTTTCTTTGCTAGAGGGATACAACTTGGTCCTCTTTTATGTAGGTAGATGGATATAGATTGGACAACCAAAGATGTAGATATGGCTTACCTTTGGCTTCACACTAGTGAATGCCTCCTTTAGTATCTTTTCCTCCAATATCTTGTGAGGACAATAGTTCTATACATACATTATTGTGTTGTATGCCTCTACCTAAATAAACACGAGATATTTATTGTCATGGATCACGACCTTACTATCCCCCATGATGGATTGATTCTTTTTCTCTATAACCCCATTATAATGGGTTGTATTGAGCTATCAATCTCTTATTGATTCCCACCTCCCTGCAGAAACCTTTGGACTCCTTGGAGTTATACTCTCCCCCATTGTTTAATCTCAAGTCTTTAATCTTCTTCTCTGTTTGGTTTTCAACTAGAGCTTTGAACTCCTAAAACCTACTAATGCCCCATCCTTCATATTTAACATGTAGGTCCAAGTATTGTAAGAGAAATCATTAATGAAGGAAACATAATGCATGCTTCATCTTGTTGACGCTACTAACCTTGGTCCACAACCGTCGGAATGAACTAGGTCTAGAATCCCTTTAGACATATGCTTGCTACTTAGGAATGAAGCCACAACATGCTTTCCAAGTGCGCACCCTTTACATGATACCTATATTACTCAATGCTAAACTATAGAAGACTTGTGACTATTTCCCTTAGAATAGGAAATGCTCTATTATGGAGGTGCCCCTTCCTCTTATACCACAACTTGCACAAGTTGTTACTATTATGAACTAGTGCTTGAATGGGTTCACATCATAACTTGTACAATTTTTCTTCCATAACCCCTATCATGCATGTTTCTTCCATGCTAGATTCCTTCAATATTATAAGGACCTGTTAATTCTTAAACTTTACTACATAACCCTTATCTTCCATAACTGAAATTGAAAGTAAATTTTTCTCGAGATTTACGATAAACAAAACATCATTAAAGTATAAAGATTTACCTGAGTCAAGATGAAATGAAATAGTACCGATTCTTGTTACTAAATACTTGGATTCATCACCAAACTTTACCTATACTCTTGGTCCTACTTTGTTGGACTAGAAAACAATTGTCAAGATGATGTTATATGATGAGATGCTCCATTGTCCACATACCACACATTCTTCAAAACCATGTCGGTAGAAAGGAATGATACCATATAGAATTTTTTCTCACAATTGGTAGGAAACTCATTGATGTGAGATTTTGTAGAGGTTACACACTTTTGTTACTACTTCCTTTTTCAGATAACAATTGACACAAAACATGCCCATTGGGCCTTGGATTTACGGTGAATGGGTGCATTGTTAAGGCACTCCATGCGAAAATGTCACTAGTTCAAACACCACAAAATAAATAAATAAATAAATAAATCATTCTCACAAGGTGACTTCCATCCTTGGTATGTTGCTTCTATGCTACATTCATTTAATTCTTGAAATGTATTACATAAGCCTTATCTTCCATAACTAGAACTGAAAGTAATTTTTTCTTGAGATCTATGACAAACAAAAGAGCATTAAAGTATAAAGATTTCCTCAATCGAGATAAAATGAAATAGTATTGATTCTTGTTACTAAATACTTGGATTCATCACCAAACTTTACCTATACTCCCATATAGAATTTTTTCTCACAATTGGTAACAAACTCATTGATGTGAGATTTTGTAGAGATAACACACTTCTATTACTACTTCTCTTTTTCAATAACAATTAACACAAAACATGCCCATTAGATTTTGGATTAATGAATAGGTGCACTCTTAAAATACTCCATGCTAAAAAATCACTTGTTCAAACACCTCAAAATAAATAAATAAACAAATAATTAACCTAATAATAAAAAATCCATTTAAAAAAATAAATGAAAGTAAATTTCAACCAAGGTTGTCATAACAATCCTTCCTACTTTAATGTACTAATCACTTATTACTACTTTAATGTACTAATCACTTAATGGTACATGATTAGTACTACACAAATTACTTTTTGTTGTTTTTGTTTTTTTGATTGATATACATTTGGTTGAAATAACAATGTTCCAAGGTTTAATGTAAAAATAAATTTAATACCTAAACATGGTAGAACTCTCTCATTGTGCAGACACAATAACTTAAAACTATAATTTTTTGAATTTCCAACCTAATTAAAGTAAAATCTACCCTGAAAGAGTCTAAAAAGTAGCTCCTCAGACTACTACAATGGTCATGGCCGACCTCAGTAGTTCGTGCATTAAACACATCAATACGAGGAAGGTAAACATAAATATCAAGGCCTGACTTTGGAGGGCATTAAATGCCAATGTACTTTATCGTAAAAGTAGTGTAGTACTTGAGCATATCTAAAGACATGACACCGGCCCAGCAAATATGTCCTTTTGAAAAGCAGTAAACTGTTGAATGACTCATGGCAAAAACTGTATAAATAAGTTATTGATAAGAGTTGCTACTGTATTTGCTAGTGATCTATTTGTTACTGTATTAGCTTGTAGGTTTGTAAGTTTATGAAAAAAAAATTAAGTGGACACTTCAGCAGGTTTGTAAGTTTATGAAAAAAAATTTAAGTGGAGACTTCAGCAATTATAAAAAACTGCTCTCATAATTTTTGCATAACATTTTTGTTTTATCTGTGTTATTTTAAATAGGGGTAGTCTAAACCAATTGTTTTTTTGCCATGAAAATTATGATAATTTTGGTAATATTTTGATAAATTTTAGCAAAGATTTTTATAAATCCAGATTAAAGTTCTTAATTTTAAGATTTTGAATGCCCCAGCAGTTTTGGATAGTGTTGAATCTATTATCACCTTCAAAAACGTGATTTAAACACTGTTTCTGCAAGATTTGTTAAAAAAAAATTACCCAAATTCCAATCCATCTTGTAAACTTGTCCTTTTAAATATATTATTCTCTTTTATAACATTACAAGGTATTAGGAGACTCAGGAGTAAAGGTGTTGTTGCAAATATCAAATGGGATGAAAAGTGTTTGATTCCAAATTATGATTTTAAATTATTTATAAAAAAAATCAAGTTGATTGACCATTAATATGTTATTTTAAGTAATCTAGTTTTGTTTATACATGTCTATACCATTTAAAATATTTTGATTAATATTATTTTTTCATGTCACCAATTTTTATAACAACATTTTAAAAGTAACTTAATATGTAAACTTTATATATGGGTCTATAACATTTAAAACATTTTAGTTTACATTATTTTATTTTTTTGAGACAAAAATAATTGGCGATACAAAATTTTATAGTAACATTTTAAAAATAATTTAGTATGTAAACAATTTATCTATATATGAAGTGGTTGAATGTTTAAAATCAAGATTGAAGTCTCTATTTCATTATATATATATATATATATATATATATATATGGGGTTTAATGCTATATATATATATATATATATATAATATGTTTTCTTAATAATACAGTTTAAGTGGGCTTAATGGTTAAGAGCATGTGTTTTCTCCTATGAAATCACAAGTTCAAAATCAGAGAAGTGGAGAATGTATGCCTCTGTAGAATTTCCTTGTTTGACAAACAAGGGGTCTCATATACCAAAATAATAATAATATTAACAAAGAGTCTCATACACCAATTTGGTTTGACAGTGATCTTAAAATTAAGTATTAATAATATTAATAATGATCAATGCTAAGAATGCTATGAATTACAAGCCTTAAAATTAAATAATAATAATATTAATATTAAATTAAAAAAAATTAGAAAATAATATAAATGCGTTTTTGAAATCCATATATATATACATGCACATGAGTGCACGGCTCAGCGGTCGGGTAGTCGGCTAACTCGCACCCATTGTGTGGCTGCGCTGCAGCCTATGCTGTTTCATTGCAAATGTATTCCAGTTGATGTGACTGATTGGATGTGACAATTGTCAGCTTGACTGATATGTATATATGTAAAAAAAAAGGACCCAATATTGCTTCTTCTGGGAACTAGCCCCTCCCTTTTTAAAAAAAATATATATATACATATTTTAAATTAGGTCAATATCCAATACTGTCGGCAGAACTTCTTTCTCTCAAATATCCATATAAGATGTTTGATAGGGTGTGATTAGAATATACGATTGTGTAAATTTTTAAAATAGATCCGTGTAAACAGAATAGCCCCCATCGCATCTTACACGCTGTACGTAACCAGATCGTTTTATTGCATGCCAGTATCTGCTGGTCTATGTAATGGCCGGCAAGAAGGAGAAAGATTATGAATGTTGATGGGTCTGCAGTAGGAGACTCAGTGGAGTGTAGAATCTACTGTAAGACGCTCTTTCTTTCTCAGCTGTTTCCTTCTCTGGTAATCTCATGATTGATCTTGTGGTTCCGTATAAGTGGTCATTTTTTTCATCGGAGGAAGTTTTGTTTATTAGTGGGATGATATCATTAGAATTGAGTTCTTTGTTTTTATTGGGCAATCCCATGATTGATTTTGAGCTTCTGGATAAGCTGTCATTTTTTTTTGTTTTGCTCATTACTTGGATAATATTATTAGATTTGAGTTCTGTTGATGAGTGGGATGCTATTATCAAAATTGTCTGGGATGTTTTTTTGGGATACTAATTGTGTGGTTGAGTTTGGATGTTTTTTGGAATATTTTAATTATTGTGGAGTTGAATTTGGATGTCTTTTGCGATATGTTAGATCTGAGAGTTTTATATTCATATTGTAGATAAAGTTTTTTGGATTAATCACCTTATTAAAATTGGGTCCCACATTTCGAACCAACTAATGTAATTCATCATAAAGTAAAGTAACTCACATAATTAATCCCTCTTCATAATATTTGAACTATGATTTGATAGACACTGAACTCCACTCAAATCTACTAATCTTTATTTTATAGATTTATATCAATTACTAAACCTCCCTCCCACTTCAAAATTATAAAGTTTAAGATTATTATCACAAGCCCTCTATAGCTTTTTTTTTCCTTTCAGTAATGATATATATGCCCAATAAATTATATTAATATTAATAAATATTTTATTATTACAAACATACTTAATGAATTTATAAATTAAAAACATATATTTCTAATTCATTAAAAACATATATTTCCTCAGAGAAAAATGATAAATTATGTATACTTTTAATAATGTGTGATACGTTATAAATAAATAATTACGGTGAAATCTCTTAAAATTAGGTTGGAAAGTGCCTGTAAAATTTATTTATGTACATTGACACGCGAAAAGAGTAACTTATTGATTTTTTTTTCATAAATTCAAAAATGCCTCTTACTTACAGAGTAACTTACTGAATTTTTGTTCTTCTGGAATTAAAAAAATGTGTTACATTTATGTATAGTGATAGGGAGGCATTTCATGATAGGTTCCTCGTTCAATGTTTCGAATATCAGCGCTTTTTTTGTAATTGCAATTAATTTTATTTATTTTGATTTTGGGTGTCTTTTTATTTATTTTGCAACGAAGAAAACTTATTTATAAAGATATTTAATATTTTAAGCAAAAACATTCTAGTTTGGACGTATGGATACCAAATTTGACATTATTTTTTTGTTTTTTCCTTGGGTTTAAGTGACCCATATATTTTCCATTATTTTTACTTAGATTTGAGTGCATTTTTTTGTTATTTTTATTGGGCACATAGGATTTTTTTGAAAAATACATAATCTTGATTGTTAATTTTATATGTTTAAATTCCTTAGTTTTTTCCATGATTTTTGCTTGGATTTTAATGTTTGTTTGTTTTTTATTTATTTATTTATTTATTTTTTATTTTTTTTTATATTATTGTTGCATTGAATTGAGGGTTTTTTATTATCAAAAATTCAAAATGTGGTATGTAAATCTTAATATCATTTGTTTAACTTGCAATTCTTCTTATGCCTTAGGTTCAAACTTCAATCTTACATTAAAACTCGAGTTCGACTTGGATTTTAATGTGTTTTTTAATATATTATTGTTTCATTGAATTGAAGTTTTTCTTTTATTATAAAAAATTCAAAATGTTGTATGTAAATCTTAATATCATTTGTTTAGCTTGTAATTCTTCTTGTACCCTAGGTTCAAACTTCAATCTTACATTAAAACTTGAGTTTGACAAGGTTACAAACATGCTAAGGGAATTGGATCCTATGTGGGAATTTGGTGAACTTATAGAGGGTTTGACATATCAAATTTGACTTGCAAGTTATGTGGGTAACATATGACAAAGGGAGTATACAGATTGAAATTCCACCTTGCACAAATTCTTGGACATGAAGTAGGGATTTGCACAAACACAATTCCATAGATCATCCATAGAGTTCTCAAATCATTGGAAGATATAGAGACAACCAAGTCGACCAAGGTAGCTCTTAAGAGTCAAATGACAGGGGGTGGAGTGATGGGATTGGGAGGTGACTGTAAGAGTGGTACTGATTTTTTTTCAACATCAATTTATACAACCAAACCCGCACCCACTTCATCATTTTTTGTTCCTAGAACCACACTTGGTGCAAAACCATCTATTAGGTCAAATCTTAAAAAAATTGTCATGTATCTTCTCAAACACATTAGTAACAGGGTGTTGCTACACAGTTTTGCATATTTTTTTACTAAGGAAGAGGGCCCCACACTTTCAACTTAGGAACTTAGGGGCCAAATTGACTTTATTTAGTTGCTAGTGGAATGTGGGGGCCACCCACATAGGAGTTCGAATTAGCCATTCGATATGCTTGGAGGGAAAATCGAATGGGTAGACGAAGGGGCCCACATGAGGCTAAGGGGGTCCAAGGAGTTATAAAGAGAGATCAACTCTCATTTTGTTTCATTTTGAATATTTGATAAACAAACTCACTCTTGTATGCTTTGCTACTTAGCGAATCTACCGACTGTTTAGCCATGAGTCTTCCGCAGGGAAGATTCAACCTCTACTTCGGGGGACCATCCATGTCAGCCCTAGGGAGGCTGTTTCACAGAGATTGCAAGAGTTTCCAGTAGCGATTCACAACTCAGCCACCCACGCAAAGAAAGAGACTGTGTGTTTTCTCGGCAGCCGTAAATACGCAGAGGTTGATTTAGCCACCCAAGAGGCCGAAAATCAAAAGTCAAAATCAAAGAAATTTCCTTATGATTTTTTTCTGGATTTATCTAAGGAGTCTAAGGCTAAAATAAAATAAAAAAATTCTGGGCAGTTTTTGGGTAGTTTCCAGCAGGCCGAAAATCAGTGGATATAGTCGAAGAGCAGCTCCCAAGAGGCCGAAAATCCAAAATCAGAACCAAAGAAATTCTATACATACAATAGTTCTATACATACATTATTGTGTTGTATGCCTCTACCTAAATAAACACGAGAAATTTATTGTCATGGATCACGACCTTACTATCCCCCATGATGGATTGATTCTTTTTCTCTATAACCCCATTATAATGGGTTGTATTGAGCTATCAATCTCTTATTGATTCCCACCTCCCTGCAGAAACCTTTGGACTCCTTGGAGTTATACTCTCCCCCATTGTTTAATCTCAAGTCTTTAATCTTCTTCTCTGTTTGGTTTTCAACTAGAGCTTTGAACTCCTAAAACCTACTAATGCCCCATCCTTCATATTTAACATGTAGGTCCAAGTATTGTAAGAGAAATCATTAATGAAGGAAACATAATGCATGCTTCATCTTGTTGACGCTACTAACCTTGGTCCACAACCGTCGGAATGAACTAGGTCTAGAATCCGTTTAGACATATGCTTGCTACTTAGGAATGAAGCCACAACATGCTTTCCAAGTGCGCACCCTTTACATGATACCTATATTACTCAATGCTAAACTATAGAAGACTTGTGACTATTTCCCTTAGAATAGGAAATGCTCTATTATGGAGGTGCCCCTTCCTCTTATACCACAACTTGCACAAGTTGTTACTATTATGAACTAGAGCTTGAATGGGTTCACATCTTAACTTGTACAATTTTTCTTCCATAACCCCTATCATGCATGTTTCTTCCATGCTAGATTCCTTCAATATTATAAGGACCTGTTAATTCTTAAACTTTACTACATAACCCTTATCTTCCATAACTGAAATTGAAAGTAAATTTTTCTCGAGATTTACGATAAACAAAACATCATTAAAGTATAAAGATTTACCTGAGTCAAGATGAAATGAAATAGTACTGATTCTTGTTACTAAATACTTGGATTCATCACCAAACTTTACCTATACTCTTGGTCCTACTTTGTTGGACTAGAAAACAATTGTCAAGATGATGTTATATGATGAGATGCTCCATTGTCCACATACCACACATTCTTCAAAACCATGTCGGTAGAAAGGAATGATACCATATAGAATTTTTTCTTACAATTGGTAGGAAACTCATTTATGTGAGCTTTTGTAGAGGTTACACACTTTTGTTACTACTTCCTTTTTCAGATAACTATTGACACAAAACATGCCCATTGGGCCTTGGATTTACGGTGAATGGGTGCATTGTTAAGGCACTCCATGCAAAAATGTCACTAGTTCAAACACCACAAATATAAATAAATAATTCTCACAAGGTGACTTCCATCCTTGGTATGTTGCTTCTATGCTACATTCATTCAACCTGATAAGGACCTTTTAATTCTTGAAATGTATTACATAAGCCTTATCTTCCATAACTAGAACTGAAAGTAATTTTTTCTTGAGACCTATGACAAACAAAAGAGCATTAAAGTATAAAGATTTCCTCAATCGAGATAAAATGAAATAGTACTGATTCTTGTTACTAAATACTTGGATTCATCACCAAACTTTACCTATACTCCCATATAGAATTTTTTCTCACAATTGGTAACAAACTCATTGATGTGAGATTTTGTAGAGATAACACACTTCTATTACTACTTCTCTTTTTGGATAACAATTAACACAAAACATGCCCATTAGATTTTGGATTAATGAATAGGTGCACTCTTAAAATACTCCATGCTAAAAAATCACTTGTTCAAACACCTCAAAATAAATAAATAAACAAATAATTAACCTAATAATAAAAAATCCATTTAAAAAAATAAATGAAGTAAATTTCAACCGAGGTTGTCATAACAATCCTTCCTACTTTAATGTACTAATCACTTATTACTACTTTAATGTACTAATCACTTAACGGTACATGATTAATACTACACAAATTACTTTTTGTTTTTTAGTTAAAATTGATTGATATATTTGGTTGAAATAACAATGTTCCCAGGTTTGATGTAAAAATAAATTTAATGCCAAAACATGGTAGAACTCTCTCATTGTGCAGACACAATAACTTAAAACTATAATTTTTTGAATTTCCAACCTAATTAAAGTAAAATCTACCCTGAAAGAGTCTAAAAAGTGGCTCCTCAGACTACTACAATGGTCGTGGCCGACCTCAGTAGTTCCTGCATTAAACACATCAATACGAGGAAGGTAAACATAAATAGCAAGGCCTGATTTTGCAGGCATTAAATGCCAATGTCCTTTATCGTAAAAGTAGTGTAGTACTTGAGCATATCTAAAGACATGACACCGGCCCAGTAAATATGTCCTTTTGAAAAGCAGTAAACTGTCAAATGACTCATGGCAAAAACTGTATAAATAAGTTATTGATAAGAGTTGCTACTGTATTTGCTAGAGATCTATTGGCTACTGTATTAGCTTGTAGGTTTGTAAGTTTATGAAAATAAAATTTAAGTGGACACTTCAGCAGGTTTGAAAGTTTATGAAAAAAATTTTAAATGGACACTTCAGCAGGTTTGTAAGTTTATGAAAAAAAATTTAAGTGGACACTTCAGCAATTATAAAAAACTGTTCTCATAATTTTTGTATAACATTTTTGTTTTATCTGTGTTATTTTAAATAGCGGTAGTCTAAACAAATTGGTTTTTAGCCATGAAAATTATGATAATTTTGGTAATATTTTGATAAATTTTAATAAAGATTTTTATAAATTCAGATTAAAGTTGTTAATTTTAAGATTTTGGATGCTTCAGAAATTTTGGATAGTGTTGAATCTATTGTCACCTTCAAAAACATGATTTAAACACTGTTTCTGCAAGATTTGTTAAAAAAATTTACCCAAATTCCCATCCATCTTGTAAACTTGTCCTTTTAAATATATTATTCTCTTTTATAACATTACAAGGTATTAGGATACTCAGGAATAAAGGTGGTGTTGCAAATATCAAATTGGATGAAAAGTGTTTGAATCCAGAATATGATTTTAAATTATTTATAAAAAAATCAAGTTGATTGACCATTAATATGTTATTTTAAGTAATCTAATTTTGTTTATGCATGTCTATACCATTTAAAATATTTTGATTAATATTATTTTTTCATGTCACCAATTTTTATAACAACATTTTAAAAGTAACTTAATATGTAAACTTTATATATGGGTCTATAACATTTAAAATATTTTAGTTTACATCATTTTATTTTTTTGAGACAAAAATAATTGGCAATGCAAAATTTTATAGTAACATTTTTAAAATAATTTAGCATGTAAACAATTTATCTATATATGAAGTGGTTGAATGTTTAAAATCAAGATTGAAGTCTCTATTTGATTAATTATATATATGTGGTTTAATGCTATATATATATATAATATGTTTTCATAATAATACAGTTTAAGTGGGCTTAATGGTTAAGAGCATGTGTTTTCTCCTATGAAATCACAAGTTCAAAATCAGAGAAGTGGAGAATGTATGCCTCTGTAGAATTTCCTTGTTTGACAAACAAGGGGTCTCATATACCAAAATAATAATAATATTAACAAAGAGTCTCATACACCAATTTGGCTTGACAGTGATCTTAAAATTAAGTATTAATAATATTAATAATGATCAATGCTAAGAATGCTATGAATTACAAGCCTTAAAATTAAATAATAATAATAATAATATTAAATTAAAAAAAAAATTAGAAAATAATATAAATGTGTTCTTGAAATCCATAATGCACATGAGTGCACGGCTCAGCGGTCCGGGTAGTTGGCTAACTCGCGCCAGGCCCGCCTTCGATCCTCCATTGTGTTGCTAGGCTGAAGCCTATGCTGTTCCATTGCGAATGTATTCCAGTTGATGTGACGGATTGGATGTGATAGTTGTCAGTTTGACTGATATGTATATATGTCAAAAAAGAGAGCCCTTTATATATATATATATATATATATATATATATACATATTTTAAATCAGGTCAATATCCAATACTGTCGGCAGAACTTCTTTCTCTCAAATATCTATATAAGATGTTTGATAGAGTGTGATTAGCATATACCTCATTGTTGTGACAGTTGTCAGCTTGACTTATATGTATATATGTCAAAAAAAAAGAAAGCCCAATATGGCTTTTTCTGGGAATTAGCCCCTCCCTTTTTAAAATATATATATATATATATATATATATATACATATACATATTTTAAATTCGGTCAATATCCAATACTGTCGGCAGAACTTCTTTCTCTCAAATATCCATATAAGATGTTTGATAGAGTGTGATTAGCATATACCTCATTGTTGTGACAGTTGTCAGCTTGACTGATATGTATATATGTCAAAAAAAGAGAGCCGAATATGACTTCTTCTAAGAATTAACCCCTCCCTTTAAATATATATATAATCGGTCAATATCCAATACTGTCGGCAGAACTTCTTTCTCTCAAATATCCATATAAGATGTTTGATAGGGTGTGATTAGCATATACCTCGTTGTTTGATCGGGTGTGATTAGAATATACTATTGTGTAAATTTTTAAAATAGACCCGTGTAAACAGAATAGCCCCCATCGCATCTCACACGATGTACGTAACCAGATCGTTTTATTGCATGCCAGTATCTGCTGGTCTATGTAATGGCCGGCAAGAAGGAGAAAGATTATGAATCTTGATGGGTCTGCAGTCGGAGACTCAGTGGAGTGCAGAATCTACTGTAAGACGCTCTTTCTTTCTCAGCTGTTTCCTTCTCTGGTAATTTTCCTTATCTGGTAATCTCATGATTGATCTTGTGGTTCCGTATAAGTGGTCATTTTTTCATCTGAGGAAGTTTTGTTTATTAGTGGGATGATATCATTAGGATTGAGTTCTTTGTTTTTATTGGGCAATCCCATGATTGATTTTGAAGTTCTGGATAAGTTGTCATTTTTTTTTTGTTTTGCTCATTAGTTGGATGATATTATTAGATTTGAGTTCTGTTGATGAGTGGGATGCTATTATCAAAATTGTCTGGGATGTTTTTTTGTGATACTAATTGTGTGGTTGAGTTTGGATGTTTTTCGGTATACTTTAATTATTGTGGGGTTGAGTTTGGATGTCTTTTGGGATATGTTAGATCTCCCAGTTTTATATTCATATTGTAGATAAAATTTTTTGGATTAATCACATTATTAAAATTGGGTCCCACTTTTCGAACCAACTAATGTAATTCATCCTAGAGTAAAGTGACTCACATAGTTAATCCCTCTTCATAATATTTAAACTATGATTTGATAGACACTGAACCCCACTCAAATCTACTAATCTTTTATAAATTTACATCAATTATCAAATCTCCCTCCCACTTCAAAATTATGAAGTTTAAGATTATTATCACAAGCCCTCTATAGCCCTTTTTTTTCCTTTCAGTAATCATATATATGCCAAATAAATTATATTAATATTAATAAATATTTTATTATTACAAACATATTTAATGAATTTATAAATTAAAAACATATATTTCTAATTCATTAAAAACATATATTTCCTCAAAGGAAAATGATAAATTATGTATACTTTTAATTTCTTTGATAAATTATGTATACTTTTAATAATGTGTGATACGTTATTAATAAATAGTTACGGTGAAATCTCTTAAAATTAGGTTGGAAAGTGCCTGTAAAATTTATTTATGTACGTTGACACGTGGAAAGAGTAACTTATTGATTTTTTTTTCATATAAACTCAAAAATGCCTCTTACTTACAGAGTAACTTACTGAAATTTTGTTCTTCTGGAATAAAAAAAAATGTGTTACATTTATGTATAGTGATAGGGAGGCATTTCATGATAGGTTCCTCGTTCAATGTTTCGAATATCAGCGCTTTTTTTGTAATTGCGATTAATTTTATTTATTTATTTATTTTGGTTTTGGGTGTCTTTTTATTCATTTTGCAACGAGGAAAACTTATTTATAAAGATATTTAATATTTTAAGCAAAAACATTCTAGTTTGGACGCATGGATACCAAATTTGACATTATTTTTTGTTTTTTCCTTGGGTTTAAGTGACCCATATATTTTCCATTATTTTTACTTAGATTTGAGTGCATTTTTTGTTATTTTTATTGTGTACATAGGGTTTTTTTGAAAAATACATAATCTTGATTGTTAATTTTATATGTTTAAATTCCTTAGTTTTTTCCATGATTTTTGCTTGGATTTTAATGTTTGTTTATTTGTTTGTTTTTATTTATTTATTTATTTATTTTATATATATTATTGCTCCATTAAATTGAGGGTTTTTTTTATTATCAAAAATTCAAAATGTGGTATGTAAATCTTAATATCATTTGTTTAACTTGCAATTCTTCTTATGCCCTAGGTTCAAACTTCAATCTTACATTAAAACTCGAGTTCGACTTGGATTTTAATGTGTTTTTTTATATATTATTGTTGCATTGAATTGAAGTTTTTTTTTATTATAAAAAATTCAAAATGTTGTATGTAAATCTTAATATCATTTGTTTAGCTTGTAATTCTTCTTGTACCCTAGGTTCAAACTTCAATCTTACATTAAAACTCGAGTTTGACAAGGTTACAAACATGCTAAGGGAATTGGATCCTATGTGGGAATTTGGTGAACTTATAGAGCGTTTGACAGATTAAATTTGACTTGCAAGTTATGTGGGTAACATATGACAAAGGGAGTATACAGATTGAAATTCCACCTTGCACAAATTCTTGGACATGAAGTAGGGATTTGCACAAACACAATTCCATAAATCATCCATAGAGTTCTCAAATCATTGGAAGATATAGAGAGAACCAAGTCGACCAAGGTAGCTCTTAAGAGTCAAATGACAGGGGGTGGAGTGATGGGATTGGGAGGTGACCGTAAGAGTGGTACTGATTTTTTTTCAACATCAATTTATACAACCAAACCCGCACCCACTTCATCATTTTTTGTTCCTAGAACCACACTTGGTGCAAAACCATCTATTAGGTCAAATCTTAAAAAAATTGTCATGTATCTTCTCAAACACATTAGTAACAGGGTGTTGCTACACAGTTTTGCATATTTTTTTACTAAGGAAGAGGGCCCCACACTTTCAACTTAGGAACTTTGGGGCCAAATTGACTTTATTTAGTTGCTAGTGGAATGTGGGGGCCACCCACATAGGAGTTCGAATTAGCCATTCGATATGCTTGGAGGGAAAATCGAATGGGTAGATGAAGGGGCCCACATGAGGCTAAGGGGGTCCAAGGAGTTATAAAGAGAGATCAACTCTCATTATGTTTCATTTTGAATATTTGATAAACAACTCACTCTTGTATGCTTTGCTACTTAGCGAATCTACCGACTGTTTAGCCATGAGTCTTCCGTAGGGAAGATTCAACCTCTACTTCGGGGGACCATCCATGTCAGCCCTAGGGAGGCTGTTTCACAGAGATTGCAAGAGTTTCCAGTAGCGATTCACAACTCAGCCACCCACGCAAAGAAAGAGATTGTGTGTTTTCTCGGCAGTAAATACGCAGAGGTTGATTTAGCCACCCAAGAGGCCGAAAATCAAAAGTCAAAATCAAAGAAATTTCCTTATGATTTTTTTCTGGATTTGTCTAAGGAGTCTAAGGCTTAAAAAAAAAAAAAAAATCTGGGCAGTTTTTGGGTAGTTTCCAGCAGGCCGAAAATCAGTGGATATAGTCAAAGAGCAGCTCCCAAGAGGCCGAAAATCCAAAATCAGAACCAAAGAAATTCCCTTCTGGGTTTTTCTGGGTTTTTTCTGAGGAGTCTAAGGCTAAAATGTCAGAATTTTCCACACATTTTTTTGGCACTTTCCAATAGGCTGAAAGTTAATAGATGTAGCTAGAGAGCAGCTCCCAAGAGACTGCAAATCCGAAGTTAAAATCAGAAAAATTCCCGTTTGGATTTTTCTGGGTTTTGTCCAAGGAGTCTAAGGCTAAAATGGCAGAATTCTCTGAGAATTTTTTAGGCACTTTCCAGCAGGACGAAGTCAGCAAATTAGTAGTTTACTCGGACAACGCAGAGCATAGTAGAGCAACGACTGAACAACCATATTTCCAACTATTTTACTACCTGGGTTTGGTCGAGTTTGTTTGTGAGACAAGTCCAAGTGCACTACACCATTTATATATTGTACTTAAGCTCTCATATTTCGTAATATACGGCTCAAAAGTTCCAGTATTATAGTTTTTCATGGGTGTTTGCTAAATGTTTTTAATTTTCCATTATTACATTGTTTGTTTAATTGGTTTATCACTTAAATTATTGTTTAGGAACAATACAATGGTATCAGAGACATAATCTTAGCTCAGATTGTGGGAAATATTAGAATCAAACAACATGGTGGTCACCTGGAATGAGGTGGTGAGGATACAACAAATGATGATTGATGTCGGGAAGAAATTGATTCATTCCTTAGTTGGGAATCCGAACATGATTGCAACGGATGTGGAGTTATTGGGGGAAAACTGTAGGGCATACCAATCATTGGATCATGGCATTTAGGCGTCTCTCTCTTTTTGGGAATTCTGTGAACTAAGCAGTATACATAAACCAATGGAAATTCAATTGGATTTTGCAGGGATGATGAGAAGTATTAAGAAAAAAGATGAAAGAGTAGTTGAAGGGGCATGGTTGGCAAAGAGATAGTTGAGCATACATCCGTTTATGAGGTGTCATCCATTGATGAGGTATTCGGGGTTGTGACTGAGTTCTTAGGTGATAACAATGTACCATAGGTTGGTGAGGTTTCGAAAGACAAGTCTACTGTTGTTGAGGAGCCGATAGGTACACAGGCCTCCAGATCTATGATGGAGTTTCCAGATGACAGTCACCTACAACTGACTGGTGAGCATATCGTGCATATTGAGTTGTCTATGGAGGAGCATTCAAAGACTCATGTGTAGAATTTTGTAGAATTTTTCTACAAATCAGCTAGCTCTAATACCATGCAGGACTTTTTCTACAAATCAGCTAGCTCTGATACCATGTAGGAATTCCCACTGTAGATCACCTGGTAATGCAATGTACTAAAGCAAAACACTTGATTTACTTCTACAACCAATTTAGCAGAAGCTTAATCGAACATGAGCAACATCAATAAGAACACATATAATTGATATGGAGAAATCAAACACACATAACAGAAGATACAACTAGGGGAAAGCACCAGCCTAAAACCCCATCTCCGTATTATCATACAAGTGGAAATATGTCTGGATTACACAAAGCCTTAGCTCAGAAGCTATCCAACTCTCAGTATAAATCCTCTGCTGCTCATAGACAGTCAAAGGCTTCTCACAAACCTTCTCCTCTGCCCTCCAAGCCTCCTATTTCTATGCACAGTTTTCTTGGGTCCTCCAGCTGCAACCTGTGTGATTCTCACCTCACATACAACATTGACCTTTGAAATAACTGCACAAACCTGAAGGAGATAAATCCTCATCATGGATGAGCTTTTTTTATAGGAAAAATATTCATCCAACTGATAGTACATTGTCCCTTCTCTGTTCTCAACTGGGTCTCTGACAGAACTGACATGCATAAGTTATCCATGAGTGAATAGTTATCTAAAAATAACAATTGTCACATGCATGCAAGCATCAACAAATTGTATCTCATTAATTTAACAACTTGTTAAATTAATTTAACTAAACTTGACTAAGTTAAAATAAGTCAACTGATCCTCTCAATATAGAACTCATCCTTAATTCCTGAATCAGTGGAGAAAATCAAGGACACATTCCCCAATCAGTGGAGAAATTATTGTATGTTCTCACAAAGACTTCAAGTTTGTTTTTCTTTAACTAATTAACTCATGGAGAATTAATTAATTAATATTCAAACTGCTGGTAAGACCAAATTCGAATTTTACTTCCTATTTTAGACCAGGTACTGTCTAAAAATAAGAATCCAACTTGAACTGCTAAAAATAGAACTTCTGTTTTTAGCACTTCCATTTTTGATTTCCTGTTGCCCAATCTAGCACTCATGCCCAAACTGCTATTTTTAGCAATTTTTTGTTGCCATTTTTCAACACTCCCTCTCAACAAGAAAGGCTTCCTCTCAAACCCGATCTTGTACCTCTGGAATGTTATGCATGCAACACATCTACCAAGTGTGATTACTCCAGCAACTCTTAGAACAAAAAAAAACTCCCAACCGACCTCTTTGTTGGGCTAGAAACATACTCTGATGCTAAAGCTCTACCTGCTGCTGACAAATGCTCCCTCACCGACCTCTGCACTACTGCAACATCTCTATGCATCTCACACAGTCGCACCCTTCTCTGTGCTACCCTGCACTGTGCAACACACTTGTGCCTCTCGCATTGTTGCAGCCTGCATGCTCTACGCTTTCCTGGGATTCCCTACACTATAGCTCTCTCTGTCGCTCCATCCGCATCTGTCTCTACCCAATCAGCCAGTTCCTACTACTCCACATAGGGGCTCCCATAGCAAGGTTTTATCCAAGAGGTTGGGTACCTCAAGGATCTTGCCCCTCCTTCTTGGGACGATCACTCCACATCGTCCCACCTCCTACCTGGAGATATGGCTACATGTGATCCCTCTGCCCACCTGGCTCAAAGTTTCCCCCTACTGGAGGTCTCTGTATGAGAAGATGCCTCTACTCGATCTCCTCTCAGCTTCTCTAGTTGTCGCTGCTCCATAACCTCCTGAAGTTATTGCACCAATCATAGCTCCTCCACAATCGTCTAAGACTTCTTTTGGTGCTGCAAGTTGAGAGGTAATTTACTCTCCCTCTCAACTACCAAGTATCTAACCTTTGCCTTGCTCCTCAAGGCTTTGCATGCATCTTGTACCTCAAGTGCATATAGGTTCTTGGCTAGCACACCAATCTGTTTCATATTTCCCGCCGTCATGATTTTTTTTTGGAAAAAGAATTGATTTTAAATCAGTGATATCTCCCTCCTCCGAACTCTGATTCAGCCAATTTTTTTTTTTGGGTATTTTTGTCCAAGGAACCCAAATCTACTATTTGTTTCTGAAAATTTTGTACAAAAATTTTCAGATCTTCTCTGCAAACTCTCGGCCCAAAACTCAAAACTTTGAAATCTCTTCTTCTTGTATATTGTTCTTCCTTGATCACCTATGCTCCGATACCATGTAGAATTTTGTAGAATTTTTTTACACATCAGCTAGCTCTGATACCATGTAGAACTTTTTCTACAAATCAACTAGCTCTGATACCATGTAGAAATCCCCACTGTAGATCACCTGGTAATGCAATGTACTAAAGCAAAACACTTGATCTACTTCTACACCAATTTAGCGGAAGCTTAATTGAACATGAGCAACATCAATAAGAACACATATAACTGATATGGAGAAATCAAACACACATAACACAGAAGATATAACCACGGGAAAGCACCAGCCTAAAACCCCATCTATGTATTATCATACAAGTGGAAATATGTCTTGATTACACAAAGCCTTAGCTTGGAAGCTATCCAGCTCTCAATACAATCCCTCTGCTACTCATAGATAGTCAAAGGCTTCTCACAAACCTTCTCCTCTGCCCTCCAAGGCTTCTATTTTTATGAGCAGTTTTCCTAGGTCCTCCAGCTGTAACCTGTGTGATTCTCACCTCACACACAACACTGACCTATGAAATAACTCCACAAACTTGAAGGAGATAAATCCTCATCATGGATGAGCTTCCTTTATAGGAAAAATATTCATCCAACTGATAGTACATTGTCCCTTCTATGATCTCAATTGGGTCTCTGACATAACTGACATGCATCAGTTATCCATGTGTGAATACACAGTTATCTGAAAATAACAGTTGTCACATGCATGCAAGCATCAACAAACTATATCTCATTAATTTAACAACTTGTTAAATTAATCTAATTGAACTTGAATAAGTTAAACTAAGTCAACTGATCCTCTCAATATAGAACTCATCCTTAATTCCTCAATCAGTGGAGCAAATCAAAGACACATTCTCCAATCAGTGGAGAAATTATTGCATGTTCTCACAAAGACTTCAAGTTTGATTTTCCTTAACTAATTAACTCATGGAGAATTAATTAATTAATATTCAAACTGCTGGTAAGACCAAATTTGAATTTTACTTCCTATTTTGGACCAGGTACTATCTAAAAATAGGAATCCAACTTGAACTGCTAAAAATAAAACTTCTATTTTTAACACTTCCATTTTTCATTCCTTGTTGCCCAATCCAGCACTGATGCCCAAACTGCTATTTTTAGAATTTCTATTTTTAGCAACTTCTTGTTGCCATTTTTCAACATCATGTCGAGCCCATGATGGAGGAGGATGTGTAACCATCCTTTGGGCTAGTCAATGACGAGGGGCAACATAGAGACCACACGTTCGGATTTCAGCACAGTTCACTTCAGAAGCACATTAACAGGATCTACAACGTTATCAGTCCATCCTTACGCATTGGATTGAGAGAGGCAGAGTTATTTAGACATACCAAAGGGTATGACCAGGTTAGCAGCAATGTTTGGTCACCTTTGCCCATTGGAGAGAGAGAGGTAGAGCTACCTAGTCAGATTTCATGTGTTGACCTAGGTAGTGGGAGGAGACGGTCAAAGTTGCATAAGATGCAACATCCGCATGTCAGGCTTGTTCTATGTGCTATAGTTTGTGCATTCAATCCCTATCTTGGGGTTGAATGGCAAGAGATTCTGAGTTGGTACCTGGTGGAGTGGGCTAGACTCATGGAGATGGTCGTAGTTCGAAGTAAAGCTCAGTGGGAGCTCGTAGACATTGAGGGTGTTGGAGGCCCAAGTCGGCATTGGGATCTAGGCGGGGCTTCCTATCTGATATCAGACATGCGGGATGGATATGGCATTGATGAGGTGGTCAACCCCATTGTTTCTGGGAAAAATAGTGTCTTTTCGATCTGTTAGTCCCACTAGGATTGACAACTATCTTAGAAACAAAAAATCAAAGTAATTTGTGATTTCCTTTATGTATGATGGATAAGAGAGAAGCAAAGGGACCAACCTGGATCTTCCACTTGACTCCTTGCTTGATTTCTCTCTCCCTTGATAGAGTTTGCACCTCTTCTCCTACTTATCTCACTCAATGAATACCTGTAGAGACAAAGTAACAAAACACCATCAAAGCATCTCAATCTATTATATCATAAACAATGTAGAATCAGAAATACATTAATCATACAATGGCATTCATAAACAACAACATTCACAAATACACGATTGTATGGAGAAAAACTTAAAGAACTTTATTAATAATAGAAGGGAGAATTAAAACCTAGCTGTCTGATCTAGCATCATCCTCCTAACATCAAAGCCCTCTTCACCTCATGAAAAGGAAGATCATCCAACAATACGATGCTCTTTCTCAAAGACAAACTATCAACACTTCCTTACAAATTACAAAATTACAGCCTTAGATCTCTCAGATGAGGGATCCATTTATAGATGTCTGCAAGGGTGTGAGTCATCTCTAGGTTTTTGATTAGTGTCATTCCACTTGTTGTTCTTGGTTCCACTTGGAGATTTCTTGGATCTCTTACACATCCCTTGGTGAATTCAGAGAGGAAAGTGTCATAGGAGAAGTTTCTGGAAGATTCCATGAGCATCCACTTATCAAACTGTCTCAGAAATTTGTCCATCCTCGCTCATCACACCCTACAAAAGGCCTCTTCAGTATTCATCACACCTGGCTAGTGTATAAGTTAGTATGCATCACACCTTGATAGTGGGGCAGTAAGTATGGTCTGGTTTTGGCTAGTTCTGAGTGGTTTTTCAGGTGGAACTTTTGGGGAATGCTGTAATCAGTTGACTATGATCCTTTAGTGTATGAAACAACACTTTTAGGGGTTAAAGAGCCTTTGGTTTATCGACATATAATAGTGGGGTTGCAGTGCCCAAATATGTCTATAACAGTTTCCCCCTAAAGCATGAAGTCATAAATCTTTTGATGTCGGTAGAAATGCTTTATCATGAGGATCCGAGATATTTGAACTGGAAGGTGACCTGTATGAGATACAATACAACACATCATCATCATATTATTTTCATGATCTAGTTGAGGCGGGCATTCCCATGCTTAGCTTTATAAATTTATTTTCATGTACATAGGATAGATAATCATCTGCAGTTGCAGACTGGTGATTCTTCATATGAAGAGTCATCTTCCCTGGCTTAGATGACTATTCGTGCAGCTTCTGTGTACACTTGATGTCTTTATATTCTTGAATATATCGCAGCCTGGATGGATGAAACTAGATCCAGGGTCTTCAAAACTCGTTCAATCTTCACCTGATGTACAAGTCGATCCATGTGAAAAGATGTCCTGAAGTCAAACATGGAAAAACATCGCCTGATTACCAACCAATAATGTAAGTTTTTAACAAGCGTGAGAGGAATCACCGATAATGATAATGACCCTCAAGGTACTACAGTACAATTCACATGGTGTGAATATATGATCTGATGTCGAACACCACGCAAAATCTTTCGGTCTAAGGCCATTGATGTAAACCTGTCGTCGGAAGTGAGAAACTTGCCATTAAGGCATGTAAGCTTCAAAGTACTGAAAGGGTTGTTTCTAAGTCAACTTCTTGGATAATGAGCTGATGTCGACAAGAAGTGACCCATTGTAGGAGGGCCTTAATGTATTCCACATCTACGATACGAAATGAATAAAATGATTTTCTGGAGGTGAAAACGATCGATGATACAAGGTTCAGGAATGGCAGTCATGAAAAATGGAGGTTGAAGGTATTGCAGTGGATGAGGCATTGACTGGGTGGTGAATTCTCTGAATGACTTGTCTTGAACATATCAGTGACACTGATATGGATTGGTAGCATTAACCAAAAAATATGGATGGTATGGAGGACCAATGGTGATATGATCGGTGAACAGAATAACGCAACCCGACTCAATCATGGCGATGGAGTGAAAGTTTCATGTTCAAGAGCAACCTGCTACCATAAAATTCTTCAAGTTTTCTTCCCTTTTTCCCCAGTCATCACTGACTAGTACCTCTTTATTTTTGTCAAGATTTAGGAGGATAACATATGCTTGTTCTATAATTTGCCCTTCGGGCAAACCTGACGCGATGTTTTAGCGAGTCTAGTGATAGTGAAACTCGTTTTTGTCTGGGTGGACAAGTTTGTCGCTATTGTTTTAATGAGTTTAACGACAAAGACAACTCGGTCCTTTTCATGTTTAGAGAGTTTGAAAAGGGACAAAAAGAGAACTCCAGTAGTTATTTTTCGTAGCATAATCCCTTAAGTCCGAAAAATATTAAAATAATACAAAAGGGATGACTTTTCGATCACTTTAGCGAGCCAAAAAAGACAAGTGCTCAAACTTTTTCATGAGATAATCCCTCAAGTCTGAAAAGTTTAAAATACAAAGGAGGGATAGCACTTCCAATCACTTTAGCGAGCTAGAGAGGCCAATTGCTTGACATTATTTTCATATTTAGTGATTCTGAAAAGGGTTTAAAGTGGAATCGTTTTTTGAGGAATGAGTGGTTTCTGGGGTAGCAACTAGTTCCAGGTAATCTTGGAACTTCTCAAAACATGGTGATGTGAAGAGGATGGCTAACAAGACCACTCATCGCAGCTGTCCCTCAAAATGGTAAACAATCAAGTGGAAGTGTATGATCGACCAAACGGATGGAGGTGATGGAGGAAAAACAACCAAGGTTCAAAAGGTTGATATAATTTGCGATCATAAGGGTTATTTACTGAAGGTGGGTTCATTTTTTAATGATCTTGAACTCTAGGGGAACATACGCTCATTGCTAGGTTTATTTTTTAACAAGCTTGAACCATATGATAACATTGCTCATTGCCTTTTTACGTAGGCTAGAAACGACCAAACTACAAAGCTAAAAAAACACTAAAAAGCTAAGGAACTACTGAGGTTAGGTAGGATGATTTCATCAGCTCGTTTAGACAAAACCCTTCCTTTGCTTCATCCGTAGAATAGACGAAGGTGAATGGTGTTTCAGACAAATCACCTGACCTTAGGAGTTAAAAACTAACAAGCTAAAAAATCTAAAAAGTTAAAAAATGAAATTGGTCATTTTTCACTTGCCTAAAAAGGTTTGCATGCCCCTAGGCATCGAAAGAGAGTCTCCAGGTAACCATATGGAAACTTAATGTGGTTAAGCAGGATGATTTTCTGTCAGTGTTTAGACAAAACACTTCCTGCACTTTGTTCGCAGAATAGACGAAGGTGAAAGGTGTCAGAGACCAATCACATAACTCACAAGGAAACTTATTTTTTCGGCTGGGTTCGTTCGCCAAATAGAAAAGGGTGCATTCCCCCTAAGCTTTGTTTCATTCACCATATTAATCGTGGTAATTAGGTGGACAAAATGAAGGTTGAAGAGACACTCTTGATGCAAAAGGACCATTTAGAGATGATGTTTGACTTGAAGTTGTGTTTGAACCGGGGAACGAAAGCTGGTCAATAGTGACAATTTTGCCTTCATGCGGGAAACACATCACTCGAAAGAGTGTTGAAACAATAGCTTCCATGTTGTAAACATAGTCACGTCTGAGGAGTAGATTGAAATCTAACGGTCCTTGGACTACCATCACGTTCAAGTGAACGGTTTTCCTTCTCAAAGTTATTGGCAACTTGGGAAGGATCCCTAATGGTCGAGTGGTTCCTTTATTAAAGCTTGACAAATTCTGTGTAACAGGCATAAGTGATGGAGAACCAAGCGCTTTCCAAGCAGTTGAGGAAAGGATACTCACTAAAGCCCCTTCATCTATGATAGTGCTAGACATGATCATTTTGTAAACTTGTACTATGATTTAGAATGGTACATTATAAGGAAGGCAATATCTTGCTAGCCAATTCCAATCAAAGGAAGCGATTAGACTGCTTGAAGGGGGTACCGAATAAACAGGTGAAATAACCCCTTCAGTAGCAGGACCTGAGGGATTCTCTTCCTTTTGTGAAGGAACGTGTGGATTGCCCCCAAGTTCATCGGACTATGAATTGACAAAAAGAATTTGAACAGTATCGTTCTCACTCTCTTTGGGAATGATATCATCTAAATATGGATCTTCTGAAGGAAATACTGGGTCGACTGCCATCTCGACCTGTTGACATTGGTCCTATGTGGACTCAGATGATTTACTTTCAACGATAGGCGTTTCAACCAATGGTTCTGTTAAGTCAATTGGATTTTCAACTAGTAAAGGACTAGGGGAAAGTTTCTTGTATCCAGGTGGAAGTCGCTACGGTGAAGTAGGATAGTTATGCAAGACTCTTTTGGCCTCATCCAAAAAAGGACAACGGGGAAGACGATGGTCCCCTTCACATAATCCACATGGAGTTCTGACCTTTCCTTTCTGTCCAGGAATTTCATTTTCACTAGTTGATGGTGTGTTGTCAACATGATCACTAGAGGTTGATGACATCAGATGGTGCGAACGGGGAGACCATTCTCTCAAGATCCATGGAATGCAAGGACAATCTCGATGAAAATGGTTTCCTTCGCAAATTAGACAAGGATATTTTGGAGATTTAGTGTGCGGATTTTCACCAGATGATTCATGGTTGCCCCCTTTCTTAACTGACTTCTTATTTTTCTTCTCCTTTCCTTTCTTCTTCTTCTCAGGCACTTGGTTACTAGCATCACTATTTTCACCAAGCGAAGATGAAGAAGGGGAGGGAGAAACAAACGAAGAGGAAGGTGAAGGGTCAACTTTAGTATCAACTGGATGCTGATTTGATTGCTGAGGAATCACGTTATTTTGAACCACAGAGGTTGAGAACAGCCACACTGGTAGGCCAATAGTCAGACTTGGCAGAGACAATGTGACCATATGAGGTGCACCAATATTTCCCCAAGATGTAAAAGGGCTAGGAATCCCCTCAAGAGGGATTTGATGATTGGTAGACTCCATTAACTCAACCTAAGATCAACGAAGGAACATGGGTCTTATTCCAAATTTAATAAATTTTAATGACGCTTTGACAAAACTTTGTTTTTTCAATTTTTAAGAGTCGAGAAAAAGCTAAAGATGAATCTAGTCCCCTTCAATTTTTAATGAGCTTGAAGTGACAAGTGCTCAGATGGACCTTTTCTTTTAAGGAGTCGAAAAGGAACAAAAGTGACTACTCTAGAAATCTAGACAGAGGGATTACCAAATCAATCGCAAAACTACAAAATACACCTTGGTGATAAATTAAAGAGAAATTACCAAGGACTTATGTACGACAGTCAATCTTCCTGAATGTTGTGTTCAGTGCATTGCAATCGATAGGGCACTAGACACGACTTCCTATGGATAAAGGATATAAGCCTATTGTGGTCTTCTAATATATACTCAATGGTACGGGGAGCACAAGTCCGTACTAGCACTTGTCGTATCAAAGAGGAGGAATCACCCAACCTTCGATGAAAACGATAGTTACTAGATTTTACGACGCCAGAACACATCTCTAGCCTACACCTCTAGATGTGTTGTGTTAGGTTCCAAAGCATTGTTAAGTTCATTGGAATTTATTTTAGAGTTGATCTTGCTTATAAGTTTGCCTTTCAATGGTTCACAACGTGATGTATATGTAAAATTCCTAAATATGCAATCTAAAATGATAAACAATCATTGTTTATTTTTAGCAATGAAAATCCTAGCTACTAAGGAAAGAAGATTACAATTCTTTCAGACAGAGAGCAAACATCACACACTAAATGCACTTTTCCTAAATCATTTTTCACACACAGTCTAAATGCAAATGCAAATTCATGTATTTGTTTTTCGTTCCCTTAATGAGAGAAATGCCAGAAAGGAAAACTAAGCATAGATTTGAAATATTTTCTTCAAAGCAACATTTCGACAATTTCTTTTTCAAAATGAAAGGAAGAATTAAATGAAACTTTTCAATTTCGAATAGAGAATGCTCTCAACACTTCAAATATCAACAAATCAAATCAAAGACATGACAAAAATTTCAATCGACTATCTCGAGAAGGAAGACTTTACGACACTCTTCTCTTTGACACAAAACGACAATTAGACACTTTTTGCACCAAAACGACAGTTTGATTTAAGCAACTTTTGTCAAAGGATTGCAAATAATGGAAAAATACATACAAACATTTACTAATCCTAATGAATGGAGTTTGAACTATGTAAAGCAAGGAGGCTTCAACAATGAGATACTGTTCATAAGCAGCAAAACAACTAAAGAGAGCTGAAAACAAGGACAAAAACACAAATTTCAAGGAAATAAATATGATTACTTAGTGATTGCACCTGTGCTTCACAGAAACAGGGATGCATCTCACCTGCTACACTTGGGAAGTGCGATGCATAGTGGTCTCTAGTCGTAGACAGTGCGATGGGCCAGTGAGCGCAACTGAGATGGGTTTTGGCTCAAATTTGCAGTTGATTTCAGTGAGTTAAGTTGAGCTATTATGGACAATAAGAAAAGTATAGGAGTATGATCTTGGGAGGTTATTGAGCTACCAACATGGAATCTAGAATGTTTGTAAGTCAGATGTTCAAATCATAAACTAAACCGGAGATAGACTAAAGCGTCATTCATCTACTTTGCAATTGCAGAGTAGGAGCAGTTCGAAGGCTATTTGGCTAAATTTAGGCTCCGTCTATAGTTTATAAAACAAACAATCAACAACAAACAAACAAACTATTCGATCCCAGTGGAGTCGCCATTTTGTTCCTGGGAAAACTAGTGTCTTTTCGATCTGCTAGTCCCACTAGGATTGGCAACTATCTTAGAAACAAACAATCGAAGTAATTTGTGATTTCCTTTATGTATGATAAATAAGAGAGAAGCAAAGGGTCCAACCTGGATTTTCCGCTTGAATCCTTGCTTGATTTCTCTCTCCCTTGATAGAGTTTTCACCTCTTCTCCTACTTATCCCACTCAATGAATACCTGTAGAGACAAAGTAACAAAACACCATCAAAGCATCTCGATCTATTATATCATAAACAATGCAGAATCAGAAATACATTGATCATACAATGGCATTCATAAACAACAACATTCACAAATACACGATTGTATGGAGGAAAACTCAAAGAACTTTATTAATAATAGAAGGGAGAATTACAACCTGACTGTCTGATCCAGCATCATCCTCCCAGCATCAAAGCCCTCTTCACCTCATGAACAACAAGATCACCCAACAATACAATGCTCTTTCTCAAAGACAAACTATCAACACTTCCTTACAAATTACAAAATTCCAGCCTTAGATCTCTCAGATGAGGGATCCATTTATAGATGTCTGCAAGGGTGTGAGTCATCTCTGGGTTTTTGATTAGTGTCATTCCATGTTGGAAATAATACTGAGAGGGGGGGTGAATCAGTATTATCAGATCAATCAAACTTTTCAATGCTCAGAAACATATACGCTACTTCAGTTAAGTGAACCAGCGTGTACACGCTACTGTGACTAAGTAAAACAACGTATAAGAAGAAAACTCACAATTTAGTTAGCTTATTCTTCAGTTAAGTGCATCAGGACATTATTCACCACATTAACAGTAAACATGTGCAGTATAACAGAACAGATCAAAAGCCACACACATGAACACCAAGATATAAGGTGGAAACCCAATGTGGGTGAAAACCACCTGCTGCAAGTTGTCTCTATCTTTCTTTAATATGAAACTTCAGTTTACAATCTTTTGTACTGGTGCAGCCTTATACCAGTACGCAGGCTACAACCTGCAGAAGGCTACAACCTTCTCTCGTTCTCCAAACTTCCTTGGAAGGGAGCTCCAACCCCCTTTGCTCTTGTACTAGCCAAGATACTAGTACGTAGGTGCTGACCTACAATCTTCTTTCTTTCAGGTATCACTTTTCATACATTTTCAGACTTGGATATTCCTGAAGCACAACATTACAATCTGAAGACCACAATTCATTCAATTTCCACAACAGATCATTGAAGCATAAAACAACCAAACTTTGAATCACTGAACCACTGAACCCTGTCAATCACCAGTTA
The DNA here is from genome assembly GCA_031772625.1 of Pinus tabuliformis. Classification (NCBI taxonomy): domain Eukaryota; kingdom Viridiplantae; phylum Streptophyta; class Pinopsida; order Pinales; family Pinaceae; genus Pinus; species Pinus tabuliformis. The sequence continues at coordinate 389,012,885 of CM062804.1, read as the reverse complement.
CCAGAACACAGAGCAGACTACAGAACTCTGCAATAACAGTCAGACCCCACTGTAAACCCAAAATCAAGCTTCAAAAGATATACGCTACTTCAATGAGCAAAACCCGCGTATACACGCGCTTTTACCGAAGCCAACCTGCGTACAGATCTAAAAATAAACTTTCTCAATTTGCAGCTGTACCAGACATTAGTTAGACCCAGAACATAACATTGCGACAATATGCAGATCTAGAAATACGCATAATCAACCATATCATGATAGTGCATTTCAAACCATTAGATCCCGATCTATCCTTAGATCTAGTCTTCCATCAACCGATGTGATCTCTCCTTGGCTTAGATCAAGCAACTCAGAACCTGCATATCAGATCTCTTTCTCTCTTAGATATTCAAGCCTTGTCGAAAGATGTTTTTGCCTAATGATCTTCTTCTCCTTATATAGCCTTAGGCCTTGCTCAATACCAAGAGCCAAAACCATAGTAACACAATACCATCAACTTCAAAACTAGGGATCGACACGCCCGTCGAGACACAATGGTCCGAAACCATAGGCACAACTTCCAAGGACTAACCACCATGGACCAAAGGTACTTTTCCACATACACGCGCTTTTTCTGAATCCAACTAGCGTGTACACGCGACTTGGGCTTAACGAACCTGCGTATATGAACTTCCTTGGCATGCTGTACTAAGATCTGTCTTCTGATTAAGTTGCCATCACCTGTACCAACCTCTGAGCACCTGTACCAACCTCTGAGAGAGTTGCCATCAAGGACAACACTTGAATCATAATGCCAACAATCTCCCCCTTTGGACTTGATGGCAACCACCACACCAAGTCACTCTCCCCCTTTGACATCAAGGGCAAAGGGCTGTGCTCCCCCTGAGGACATGCTGATACCTCTGCTTGGCTGTGCTGACTCGTGCTCCCCCTGACAGTAGGCCAGATCTGCAAAAGATGTTCTTCAACAAGAACCAAGACTTATACACCATAAGAGACCTTCCTATCACCAAAAGACTCAATACATACATCCATACTCCCTACCAAGAGGGGACATATCAGAAACAACAAATTATATTACAGCATTCATCCCAGGCATAGTGGGGAAACCAACATAGGCCGTTACATGACCTTGACACCATAAAAGAGATATGACAAGAGAGATACATGACATAGAGACAACAGATCTAGACCAAGACTTAGGAAAGGCACCAGCAGCATCTGATAAACATCTTGTTAGATCAGCAACCAGGATTTCTTTCTGAGCTCCTTCTCCTGAAACCAACAACCAAAACATCTGAATGCCAACAATGCTTTATGAGACTTTTAAGCTGCTCCCCCTGAACCTGTGCCTGTTGCACCCCCTGAAACTGTGCCTGAAGAATTCTGACATTCCCATTGCTGTTCAGAACTCCAGAGTTTTCCCTTGCTGTTCAGAACTTCATATACGCGAGTTCTCCTGCATAAAACAGCGTATGTACGCGGATATAATCTCTGCAACAAGCGTACACCTTACACGCGACTTTCCCACCATAAATCCGCGTGTATACGCGTATATACCTTTCGTAACTTGCGTATACCAACTTTTCTGTAGAACAGACAAGCTTCAACAGCAGGATGAAGCATCAACTACTCCCAGCTTTTGTCTGAGATATTCAAAAGTTTCCCTGGGCAGTGGTTTTGTGAGAATATCAGCAACTTGTTCCTTAGAAGGAACATACTCCAACTTGACCTTCTGCTCAAGCACTTGTTCCCGAAGAAAATGGTACTTGATTGGTATGTGCTTGGTCTTTGAGTGCATGACTGGATTCTTTGAAATGCTGATTGCACTTGTATTATCACATAAGATAGACACTGGTGGAGTGCAAGTGATTTGAAAGTCCTGCAAGGTCTGCATCATCCAAAGAAGTTGTGTGCAACAAGATGCTGCAGCCACATATTCTGCTTCAGCTGTAGATAAGGCAATCGAACTCTGTTTCTTGCTGAACCAAGATACTAATCTGGAACCCATGAAGAAAGCACCACCACTTGTGCTTTTCCTATCATCCACACTTCCAGCCCAATCTGCATCTGTGTAAGCATGAAGAGTGAGATCTGTATTTCTAGGATACCATAAGCCATAGTTTTGGGTCCCTTGAAGATATTTGAAGATTCTTTTGACTGCCTGAAGATGAGTTTCCTTTGGGTTGGCTTGAAATCTTCCAACCATTCCTACTGCATGTGTAATATCTGGTCGAGTACCTGTCAAATAAAGCAAACTCCCAATCATGGATCTATAAGTGGGTTGGTGAACTGCTGCTGATTCATCATTTGCACTGAGGCTGCATCCTGTAACCATGGGTGTACATACTGGCTTTGACTCTTCCATGCCATACTTCTTCAAGATCTGCTTGAGGTATTTGGTTTGAGACAAGAAGATACCTCCTTCATTTTGTTGGATTTGCAATCCAAGAAAATATGTCAATTCTCCAAGAAGTGACATTTCGAATTCTTTCTGCATAACCAAGGCAAAGTTTTGACTCATAGTCTCTTCATTGCTGCCAAAAATAATATCATCTACATAAACAACAAGAATTAGCAATTTGTTATTTTCAACTTTTATATAGAGATTGCTATCTGCTGATCCTTTTGAAAAGCCTTGTTGGTGAAGATATTTGTCCAACCGATAGTACCAAGCCCTTGGAGCTTGTTTGAGCCCATAGAGTGCCTTTTTCAATCTGCATACAAGGTTTGGATCATTCCCAAGAATGAAACCATCTGGCTGCTCAATATATACTTCTTCTTCTAAGTCTCCATTCAGGAAGGCTGATTTCACGTCCATTTGAAATACCTTGAAGTTTTGAAAGCTTGAGAGAGCAAGGAACATTCGGATGGCCTCTAGTCTTGCCACAGGAGCAAAGGTCTCTTCAAAATCTATTCCTTCTTGCTGTGCATACCCTTTACAAACAAGTCTGGCCTTGTTTCTAATTACTTCTCCATTTTCATTTAATTTATTCTTGAAGACCCATTTTGTTCCTATTACATTCTTATCTTTTGGTCTAGGAACTAATTCCCAAGTGTTGTTCTTTTCGATTTGCTCAAGTTCTTCATCCATTGCTTTGACCCAACATTCATCTTTGCATGCTTCTTTCACATTTTGTGGTTCAATGGAGGAGAGTAGAGCCAAGTAGCTTGAAGCTTCTGCAAGTGTCCTTCTTGTTTGTACTCCTGCTTCTTTCTGCCCCACAATCTGAGTTTCTGGATGATTCTTTTGGACATATCTGGATGGAGTCTTCTCTTCTATTCTTGTCTGCTCCTCTGGTTCTTCTTGAGATTCTTCTTCTTCTTGAGGTTCTTCTTCTTCATCATTTCGCCTTTGAGAGTAACCTTCATCTTCTTCAATGTCTTCATGATGAACTTGCCTAGGAATATATCCCTTCTCATCAACCACTATATCAATACTGTCAACAATTCTGCCAAGTCTTTTATTGTAGCACTTGTATGCTTTGCTATGTGGAGAATAACCAAGAAGAATGCCCTCATCTGCTCTAGGTTCAAGTTTGCCAAGTTGCTCATCAGTATTCTTAATATAACATTTGCTCCCAAAGATTTTGAAATGCTTCACGGAAGGAGTTTTACCACTCCAAAGCTCATGAGGTGTTTGAGTGCTGTTTACTCGGACATTTGTTTTGTTAAGAATGATAACAGCAGCATGTGCAGCTTCACCCCAGAAGGTTGCAGGAGTACCTGATTCATCGAGCATAGCACGAGCCATTTGTTGGATAGTTCTGTTCATTCTTTCCACAACCCCATTTTGCTGAGGAGTTCTAGCTGTAGAGAATTCTCTTCTTATCCCATGTTCATCACAGAAATCGAAAAATTCATTTGATGTGAACTCCCCACCTCTGTCAGATCTGAGGCACTTAATTTTGTGTCCTGATTCATTTTCAGCCAATGCTTTGAAGGATTTGAATTTTTCGAATGCTTCATCTTTGTGCTTCATAAGCCCTAACCAAACAAACCTTGAGAAATCATCAATGAATAATATCAGATATTCTTCTCCTCGAGGTGTCCTTTTCCTAAATGGACCACATACATCTGTATGGACTAGCTCAAGAGGCAAGCTAGCTGATCCTTCCTTCTCTGGAAAGTTAGTTCTGGTTTGCTTTCCAAACTGACAAGATTTGCATATGGTGTTGTCTGGAATTTTGATATCTGGAAGATCGCGAACTGCCTGATATTTGCATGCTTTCCTTATTTGTGAGAAGCTTAGATGTCCCAACCTTCGATGCCATAACCAGTGCTCTTCATCCTTGCTAAGATAGCATTGTTGTTGTCCTTCTTCAAATATGTACAGATTATTTGGAGTTCTTTTGCCTTTGAGAACTGTTTTACCTGTATCAAGATCACGAACAAGACATCCATTCGATCTGAAAATAACCTCGGTTTTTTGATCACACATCTGGCTGACACTTAGTAGATTATGCTTCAATCCATCAACATACAAAACATTTCCAGCCTTGACCTTTTCTTTCAAAGGAGCAATACCTTTTCCTTTTATAGTTGCAGGAGTATCATTTCCAAAAGAAACTTTCTTTCCCTTTTCTAAAGTAGAATAAGATTCAAGTTTTTCTTTATCACCTGTCATATGTTTCGAACATCCACTGTCAATGTACCATAGATTTTCCTGTCCTTCTGCATAAAAAGCTATCCCACATCTTTCTGTCTGAGGTTCCTTTATTCTCCATTTTTTGGTGCTCGTGGCTTGTTCCTTTTTCTCCTGAAACCTGCTCCTGCATTCAGATTCTTTATGACCAAAATTATTGCAAATAGAACATTCAACTTCATTTTCAAGAACCGAAAAGTTGTTATAGGTCCTCTTTGTAATCCCTGTCATACTTCTTTGTTTTTGAGCTTCCCTAGTCATGATTGTTTTATATGCAACACATTGAGCTGCTTTGTGACCAAAGTTATGGCAAGAAAAGCATTGTCCATTGAAGAAGCTTCTGCGGTTATTGAATCTACCAGCCAACTGATTGTAATTTCTATTTTCATCTATTCTTGTGCCAAACTGAGAAGATTTTACCTGTGGTTGGTTGTAGCTTTTGTTCACCCTTAAGAAGGATTGTCCCTGATAGTTTCTGTTTGTAATTCGTCCCTGCTTTACCTGATTATCTTCATTGTTCTTCTGCTCATTTCTTCTTGCTGCATCAAGATAACTTTTTGAGGTGGATGCTTGAGAGGTTTCTCCATTATAGCCCAAACCTGTCTTGTTTAGAGGAGACCGCTGCACATTGATAATCTCATCCAAAGTTTCAGATCCTTTGACAAACTTAAGATTAATAGCTTTTGTTTTCTCAATTTCTTTTCTGAGACCAACAATTTCACCTTCTAGTTTTTCAAGATGTTTTTCCTTTTCATCAATTTGAAATTGCAAAGTATCAATGATCACATTCTTTTCTTCTATGCATCTCTTGAGTCTAGTAATTTCATTATAGAGATTATCCACATCTACAGCATCCTCATAATCATCATCTTCAAATGCCATTAACAGCTTATATTTATTACCTTGTTCATCTTCATCACTGTTTGATAAGCCATCACTATCTTCATGGGTGTAGTAGCTTTTCTTATTTGCACTTTGTTTCTTGTTCCATCTAGCAGGTTCTTTTCCTTTATCCTTATAAGGACATTTTGCAGCATAATGACCTACTCTTCCACAAGCAAAGCATTTGAAAGGTAGCTTACCTCTGAACCTTCCAGCACCCCTTTGAAGATTTCTGACAAAATTTGATTCTTCTTCCTCTTCTTCTGGAACATGGCTTGCTTCATAGTAATCTTCTTTTCCTGATGCCTTAAAAGCAGCTTCCCTTCTGTCTGATGGACCTCCCTTTCTCATTTCATAAGCAGTTAGAATTCCATGTAGCTGAGACATAGTGAGAACTTTGAGATTTTCCTTTTCTTCTATTGCAGATACTTTAGATTCAAACTTGGGGGATAATGATCTTAGAATCTTTTGAACTACTATAGTCTCTTTTATTTCTTCACCCAAATTTTTCATACAATTAACAATCTCATCTACCCGAAGAAAATAATTAGCCACACTTTCATCATTATACATCTTGAGAGTCTCATATTGAATCCTGAGAGTTTGAAGTTTAGCTTGCTTTACCTGTTCATCTCCTTCATAGCTAGTGATCATTTTGTCCCATATCTCTTTTGCTGATTTGAAGTGCATGACCTTCATGAATTCTGTTTGGGATATACTTCCTAATAGAGTACTGACTGCTTTTGCATTTGTTTCATATGTCTTTTTCTCAGCTGGATCTGTAGGAGTAGCTGAAGGAAAAGCATAGCCTGTTTCTACAATGTCCCAAACTTCTGTACCAAGAGATTGAAGATATGCAGTAACTCTTACCTTCCAATAATTGAAATTTGTTCCATCAAAAACCGGTGGCCTGATTGATGCTTCTTTCTCGTAGTTGCTCATGATGAATGATCTACCTTCAAGCGATCAAGCTTCTCTGAAGGACCTGCTCCGATACCAATTGTTGGAAATAATACTGAGAGGGGGGGTGAATCAGTATTATCAGATCAATCAAACTTTTCAATGCTCAGAAACATATACGCTACTTCAGTTAAGTGAACCAGCGTGTACACGCTACTGTGACTAAGTAAAACAGCGTATAAGAAGAAAACTCACAATTTAGTTAGCTTATTCTTCAGTTAAGTGCATCAGGACATTATTCACCACATTAACAGTAAACATGTGCAGTATAACAGAACAGATCAAAAGCCACACACATGAACACCAAGATATAAGGTGGAAACCCAATGTGGGTGAAAACCACCTGCTGCAAGTTGTCTCTATCTTTCTTTAATATGAAACTTCAGTTTACAATCTTTTGTACTGGTGCAGCCTTATACCAGTACGCAGGCTACAACCTGCAGAAGGCTACAACCTTCTCTCGTTCTCCAAACTTCCTTGGAAGGGAGCTCCAACCCCCTTTGCTCTTGTACTAGCCAAGATACTAGTACGTAGGTGCTGACCTACAATCTTCTTTCTTTCAGGTATCACTTTTCATACATTTTCAGACTTGGATATTCCTGAAGCACAACATTACAATCTGAAGACCACAATTCATTCAATTTCCACAACAGATCATTGAAGCATAAAACAACCAAACTTTGAATCACTGAACCACTGAACCCTGTCAATCACCAGTTACCAGAACACAGAGCAGACTACAGAACTCTGCAATAACAGTCAGACCCCACTGTAAACCCAAAATCAAGCTTCAAAAGATATACGCTACTTCAATGAGCAAAACCCGCGTATACACGCGCTTTTACCGAAGCCAACCTGCGTACAGATCTAAAAATAAACTTTCTCAATTTGCAGCTGTACCAGACATTAGTTAGACCCAGAACATAACATTGCGACAATATGCAGATCTAGAAATACGCATAATCAACCATATCATGATAGTGCATTTCAAACCATTAGATCCCGATCTATCCTTAGATCTAGTCTTCCATCAACCGATGTGATCTCTCCTTGGCTTAGATCAAGCAACTCAGAACCTGCATATCAGATCTCTTTCTCTCTTAGATATTCAAGCCTTGTCGAAAGATGTTTTTGCCTAATGATCTTCTTCTCCTTATATAGCCTTAGGCCTTGCTCAATACCAAGAGCCAAAACCATAGTAATACAATACCATCAACTTCAAAACTAGAGATCGACACGCCCGTCGAGACACAATGGTCTGAAACCATAGGCACAACTTCCAAGGACTAACCACCATGGACCAAAGGTACTTTTCCACATACACGCGCTTTTTCTGAATCCAACTAGCGTGTACACGCGACTTGGGCTTAACGAACCTGCGTATATGAACTTCCTTGGCATGCTGTACTAAGATCTGTCTTCTGATTAAGTTGCCATCACCTGTACCAACCTCTGAGCACCTGTACCAACCTCTGAGAGAGTTGCCATCAAGGACAACACTTGAATCATAATGCCAACATTCCACTTGTTGTTCTTGGTTCCACTTGGAGATTTCTTGGATCTCTTACTCATCCCTAGGCGAATTCAGAGAGGCAAGTGTCATAGGAGAATTTTCTAGAAGATTCCATGAGCATCCACTTAGAAAACTGTCTCAGACATTTGTCCATCCTCACTCATCGCACCCTATAGAAGGCCTCTTCCGTATACATCACACCTGGCTAGTGTAAAGTCAGTATGCATCACACCTTGACAGTGGGGCAGTCAGTATGGTCCAGTTTTGGCCAGTTCTGAGTGGTTTTTCAGGTGGAACTTTTGGGGAATGATGTAATCAGTTGACTATGATCCTTTAAGGTATGAAACAACACTTTTAGGGGTTAAAGAGCCCTTGGTTTATTGACATATAAGATTGGGGTTGTAGTGCCCAAATATGTCTATAACACCCATGCCTGAGTGCATGCATTCCTTACGGGAGATCCAGTTGATGCTAGTAGCCAGGTGGTTTGTGAGCAAAATCCATTGGTTGTTTTGGCATGTTGGTTACACATGGGGGCACAGGATGATTAACATTCTCTAGCAGGAGCTGGTTTGAGGAGGTGGCATGGGTAAGCCACTAGACTGGATATTGTATGGAGACGATGTTCTCCCATTGAGGTTTAGGACTGAGGGGTCACAGATGATCGACACAACAGAGATATTCCCCCTAGCAGGAGTGGAGTTAGGGTGCTCAGGTCTACCAGGATGGACGAGGGGACATGACGCGTGTCATGGTGGGGTCACTATTAGAGTGGTAGACAATTTGGAACATGCAGGATACCATATGTTACAGGGTGGTATGATAGTAGGCAGTGGTATACAAGACTACACAGAGTTGAGTCGTAGCATTTAGTGTTATATAGAGGGATGTGACCTGATGCATACAGAACCAATTCTAGGCCATAGCACCCAGTGGTGTGCAAGGCTATGCGGCGAGGAGCAGTGGTTTGCAGAGGAGCATGGACATACATGGTGGTATATCAGAGCATGTCGGTTTACATTGTGTGGTAGGAGGAGTGACTCGCATCGCATTGAGGACGTGCAAGGAGTGATAGGTGCAGTAACACAGGCAAGAAACAGGTGGGTACAGGATGGTATAGTCATAGTCGAGGGTATCTAGTGGTGTACAGGGATAGGTTGTGGCATACAGTGGCATTTCATGGAGTGCGGTGGTACTTGGTGGCATGCAATGACACATGATGCAGTGCAACGGGATCTTGGAGCTTTGCTTCCAAGGATACTTATGGATAGGGAAAGTAGGTGTACCATTGGATGCAATTCACCTAGGATCGATGGGGACATTGTCAAGCATTTGTGGACACCATGTTTAGTGGAGGTAGGGCCTCGAGGGAGTTATCAGTAGATACAAGGCAGAGAGGGTTGTATGTAGGATTACTCTTGAGCATTTTGGCAGACTCTTGATCATACTTTTTAGGACATACCCATCCATGATCCTCCAGTGTTGCTTACAATCGCAGAGAGTTTGGTTGTTTCACTTTGACACTCTCCATTCAGACAGCAGGGCATGGGGGACTCACCCTAGGCACTTGGATGACACACCATGTGTCATGGGTCAAGAGGAGACTCTCCAGTTGAGACACTTAGTAAGTGCACGAGTTGATGGTTACAAATTTAGGGATGGCATGGTTGATTGTAAAGGTAGTATATGTTCCACCCCTAGGTTCATACTTGGGGAGATGACTGAGAGGGAGTTACATGGTGCTATTTCAGTTGGAAAACTTGAGGCATTAGGGGAGCATGAAGTGCATGGGACAATAGTCCTTTATGGTAGGATGATGCTTAGGCTTCTGGCAGTACTTGAGCACATCATTAGGAGCTGGGATAGCAGATCTCATTGTGTGATTTGATAGGCACAAAATAACTAGATATTTGCGGCATGGGTTCTTGATGCTTAGTGCCTACCTATTAGATACCTATAGGAGGCAGAGATGGGGCACAAATCGGTCCCAACAACTAGGAGCATATCACAATGACATACAAAGAGGATTGGGGTTTGTGAACCTCCAGTATGGTTATGAGATCTAGGGATCCAATGGATTGGTGGGATACTCCACACCTCAGTGAGCATAGTCGGGATAACAAGCGGACTGATTCGTTCACAAGCGGACACATGGGTGATCGCTGAAGTCCTCACTATAGGACAAGGAATATTTTTACTCAGGATTTGGGCTAGCCATGGAGTGATAGGTGCTAGCATTGTTGAGTCACTTTGGAAAGATTGACCTAGCCTCGATCATCGCATAGATTATGGCTGGGAGTTATGGGAGAGGAGGTTCTAGTACAAGCATGCTAGGTAGTGATTCATGAACAGAGTGTCACGATGTCAGCAAGATAGGTTCCTTCTGTGATGGGCTAGGGATTTTGGCATAACAGGGTTTAGTAGTTCAACTACTTGTAGAGGTGAGCTAGTTTCTATAGGGGAGGGTCATGCAGATATTCCATTTGGTTTTAGTAATTCATTAAGGGTGTGGGGAACTTCACCAGTATGGTAGGGTGATCGACAGGATGAGATCAGGAGAGAGACTCGGGTAGATGAGGGTTCAATTTCACCAGGATTGGATTGCATCTTCAAGAGTTTACTCTTGTAGTGCATGAGATGGACTATTCGGTAAAGCAGCTTCATGAGGATGTGGGAAGAGTTTTACATCGTCAAGATGCTCTACTTATTAGTGATAGAAACAGGGGTTCTAATGCCCATATCTGGTAGGATAGTGAGTGGAGCAAGGGGGGCTTCACATTGATCAGGTTGACTTGGGATCCTAGTATCGAGGGACTCCTTCACTATAGGATAATACAATAATCAGGGATGATCCAATGGCACATTTGGGACCCTAGTGAAGTTTGCAATGATAGTGGGGGTCCATAGTCAGAGAAAGATTTTGTTCAGGCATTTCTTAAGGACAAGCGATGTTCGGTGCATTGGAAGAACTTGCTAGATGAGGATGCCCTCAGGGAGGGTGAGCATATTTTGGAGCACCCAATTTTGAGGTTACTTGAGGGCAAGCAACATTTGGGAGGGGAGGACTGTCATGTACTTTCTCAAACACATTACTAACAGGGTGTTGTTACATAATTTTTCACATTTTTTACTAAGGAAGAGGGCCCCACACTTTCGACTTAGTGACCTAGGGGCCAAATCGACTTTATTTAGCTGCTAGTGGAATGTGGGGGCCACCCACATAAGAGTTCGAATTAGTCATTTGATATTCTTGGAGGGAAAATCAAATGGGTGGATGGAGGGGCCCACATGAGGCTAAGGGGGCCCAAGGAGTTATAAAGAGAGATCAGCTCTCATTTTGTTTTCATTCTGAATATTTGATAAAAAAACTCACTCATGTACGCTCTGCTACTTAGCGAGTCTACTGACTATCTAGCCACGAGTCTGTGAATCACTGCTGGAAACTCATGCAATATCTGTTGAATAGCCTCCCTAGGGCAGGCATGGATGGTCCCATGAAGTAGAGGTTGAATCTTCTCTGCGGAAGACTTGTGGCTAAATAGTCAGTAGACTGGCTAAGCAGCCTTGCTAAGGGAATTCATTTGATTTTGACTTTGGATTTTCAGCCTCTTGGGTGGCTAAATCAACCTATGCATATTTCTAGCTGCCCTAAAAACACACAGTCCCTTCCTCTGCGTGGGTGGATGAGCTGTGAATCGCTACTGGAAACTCCTGCAATCTTTTTTGAACAACCTCCCTAGGGCAGGCACGAATGGTCCCCCGAAGTAGAGGTTGAATCTTCTCTACGGAAGACTCGTGGCTAAATAGTCGGTAGACTCGCATAGATTATGGCTGAGAATTATGGGAGAGGAGGTTCTAGTATGAGCATGCTAGGTAGTGATTCATGAAAAAAATTTCTCGATGTCAGCAGGATAGGTTCCTTTTGTGATGGGCAGGGGATTCTGGCATAACAGGGCTGAGCAGTTCAACTACCCGTAGAGGTGAGCTAGTTTCTATAGGGGAGGGTCATGCAGATATTCCATTTGGTTTTAGTGATTCATTAATGGTGTGGGGAACTTCACCGGTGTGGTAGGGTGATCAATAGGAGGAGATTAGGAGAGAGACTCGAGTAGACAAGGGTTCAATTTCACCAGGATTGGATTGCATCTTCAGGAGTTTACTCTTATAGTGGATGAGATGGACTATTCGGTAAAGCAACTTCATGAGGATGTGGGCAGAGTTTTACATCGTTAGGATGCTCTACTTATTAGTGATAGACAGAGGGGTTCTAATGCCCACATCTGACAGGATAGTGAGTGGAGAAAGGGGGGCTTCATGTTGATCAGGTTGGCTTGGGATCCTGGTATCGAGGGACTCCTTCACTATAGGATAATACAATGATCAGGGACGATCCAATGACACATTTGGGACCCTGGTGAAGTTTGCAATGATAGTGGGGGTCCATATTCAGAAAAGGATTTTGTTCAGGCATTGGTTAAGGACAAGCGATGTTTGGTGCATTGGAAGAACTTGTCAGATGAGGATGCCCCCTGGGAGGGTGAGCATATTTTGGAGCACCCAACTTTGAGGTTACTTGAGGGCAAACAACATTTGGGAGGGGAGGACTGTAATGTCCCTTCTCAAATACATTAGTAACAGGGTGTTGCTACACAAATTTTCATATTTTTTACTAAGGAATACGGCCCCACACTTTTGACTTAGGGACTTAGGGGCCAAATCGACTTTATTTAGCTGCTAGTGAAATGTGGGGGGCACCCACATAGGAGTTCAAATTAGCCATTTGATATGCTTGGAGGGAAAATTGAATGGGTGGATGGAGGGGCTCACATGAGGCTAAGGGGGCCAAAGGAGTTATAAAGAGAGATTAGTTCTTATTTTGTTTTGATTTTGAATATTTGATAAACAAACTCACTCTTGTACGCTCTGCTGCTTAGTGAGTCTACCAACTATTTAGCCATGAGTCTTCCACAGAGAAGATTCAACCTATACTTCGGGGACCCATCCGTGCCTGCCCTAGGGAGGCTGTTCAATAAATATTGCAGGAGTTTCCATCAACGATTCATAGCTCATCTACCCATGCAAAGGAAGGGACTGCGTGTTTTTTGGGCAGTTGGAAATACACAGAGGTTGATTTAACCACTGAAAAGGCCGAAAATACAAAGTCAAAATCAAAGCAATGCCCTTCTGGGTTTTCTAGGTTTTGTCCAAGGAGTCTAAGGCTAAAAGGGTATATTTTCCTGGGTAATTTTTGTACACTTTCGAGGAGGCTGAAAATCACTAGATGTAGTTGAAGAGGAGCTTCCAAGAGGCTAAAAATCCAAAGTCAGAATCAGAGAAATTACCTTATGGGTTTTTATGGGTTTTTTACAAGGAGTCTAAGTCTAAAAGGGTAGAATTTTTTTGGCACATTCCAGTAGTACGAAAGTTAGTAGCTGTAGCCAAAGAGCAGCTCCCAAGAGGCCAAAAATCCGAAGTCAAAATCAGAGAAATTTCCTTCTAGGTTTTTCTGGGTTTTATCCAAGGAGTCCAAGGCTAAAGGGGCAGAATTTCCGGTTGCTGGAGAGCAGCTCCCAAGAGGTTGAAAATCTAAATTCAAAATCAGAGAAATTCCCTTTTGGGTTTTTCTAGGTTTTGTCGAAGGAGCTTTCTAACGGTATGTGGAACTACTCAAGTGGACCCTAGAATCAGAAGATATGGCCTGTTAAAGATGGGGGTTTTGTCACCTTTGAAAGGAGGAAAGAATCACAGATCAAAGGTCCAGGAGCATATCACAAATCGTAATCAGAGGATCTCAAAGCAGCAGGGGAGGGTAGAGAAAACCAACGATCATCGATCATCGATATCGGAGATCGATGGTTCCATTGATCCCACATATTGATGATTGCAAATGAAAGAGGACCAACAACGAAGTGATCGCCGATATCGCAACTCTCATATCGGAAAGATCAATTGGCATTGCACATCAACGATTGAGAGTCCATGGCACATGGCATATTAGAGGTTCCAACGTTGTGGCCAATCGGTGCTTTGTGCATTAAGGTTCCGATAGATTGGAGGTCTAGGTTGAAATCAGTGATCAATGGTTGCAGTAGCTCAAGACATGTCGGCAATCGACGATCAACGATCTTAAAGTGATCACTATGAAGAAATTAGTGGGAAAACAACATCCATATTGTTAAAATGCAGGGAAAGGCCGAAAAGCATTTAACAAAGAAATTCAACACAAAACCAAGTTCAGGAAAGCCTTTTCTTTTAGGTCCTTATAATACTAGAGATTCCCCCATTAATATTTTCATTGTAGCCCTTATCGTTATTACCATGCCCCTATTGTCCCCATATTGTTATTAGTATGCCCCATAGAAGTCGACTATTGTTATTGTTGTGCCCTTATATTATTATTGTTATGACGGCTTTGATTATATTGTGACCCCTTAGACTCCTATATATAGAAAGTAGGTTTAGTCATTTGTATCATCCAAGAATTGCTCATTTGTGTAATGTAAAGGAGTTTACCCCATTAAAAGGTTGATTTTGAACTCGTTGATCTATCTTTTCTATCTTTTTGTGAGCTGGTTCATAACATTTGGTATCATAGCTTTGGATTCTAGGGTTTCGCTACTCCAAACAGGTCATCGTGGCATTTTCGCTATAACTTTTTTTATGTGATGTTTCAGAAGCTAAAAAAAAATCCATTTGAGCTGAAATATCGATGATCTTGTCTCGAATTTCAGATCTTGTCTCGCTATATTTTCAGAGATATGATCTAAGGACGTTAGGGTTTTTATAGGCTCCCGAATTACATCCCAAACAGGTGACCTTGGGAAAATTGTCATAACATTCTATCTGAGTATGAGTTTGAAATTTAATAAGAAGTTACTAAAATAGGATAGACTGTAGTTTTCTGTGCAACATTTTAGGTCCAAAGGTTGAAATAGTGACACGTGGCACTTCATACAAGTTTGCTCTACTGAAAAATGTATAATCAGGTCATCTTGGGAGATTGGGCATAACTCTTTCTTGGAGAATCCAATTTCAATCATACTGGTGGCATTGGAAAGAGAACTGAGAGGGCTACCATAGCTCACACTTTTAGAACTTGGAGATTTGAAATTTCATAGATACATCAGATTCAATATCAAGCTCCTACAAAGTGAAAAAAAGGTGTGTAGTTTTTTTGTTTTTTAAATTTTGCATAAGTTTGGTTTGAAAAATTAGTTTGAAGGAATTCAAAGGGCATAGTGAAGCATAATTATCATTAATTGATGCCCCGAAGAAAGAAAATGGAAACACCTAGTAAACAACCTGAAATATCTAGCATGACTAATGAAGAAGAGGAAGAAATGAAACATGATATATCAAAATTACGAGACCAAGTGCAACAAAATTCACTCTTACAAAAAATAATAGAAGCTAAGATGGATGGTTTAAAGAAAGACATGGAATCTAAGATGGATGGCGTGGAAGATAAGGTTCATGGTTTAAATAAAGATGTGGTAGCTAAGATGAATGACATGGAAGCTAAGATGGATGGTTTAAAGAAAGGCGTGGAAGTTAAGATGAATGACATGGAAGCTAAGATGGAAGGAAAAATGGAAGATTTGAAGATAGATTTGACAACAATGCTACAAGAAATGTTTACTAATGGTGAAAGGGTAGTAAAGGAAACTCATGATGAGAACAAAAGAAATGTTAATCATAATTTCATAGACTATAACGTTGGATTGAAGACCCACCATGTTCTAAAGATCGATATGAGGAAGTTTGATGGCAAGGATCTTGTAACATGGATACTATAGATGGAGCAATATTTTGATCTCCATAATGTGAAAACACAAAAAATGTACGCATTGCAACTTTATATTTGGAACCAAATCAGTTTGTATGGTATTGATGGCTTTTGTCTTGTAAAAAAATTGTCACTTGGACAATTTTTACGGAAGAAATGATATCACATTATGAGAATACAAAAATAAAAACTTTTTTTAGCCAATTGATAAATCTCAAACAAAAGGGTCCAATGATGGAGCACATTGAGGACTTTCAAAAATTGGATATAAGGGTAAAAGATATTCCAGAGGAGCATAGGATTGATATGTTCATAGGGACTTTAAAGGATAACATCCAACATGAGGTTCGCATTTGGGAACCTGATTCATTGGAGAAGGCATTCAGGTTGGCAAGAAAAATAGAAAGCAAAATTATGGCAACAAGGAAGCCTACCACTCAAAATTATAAATATGGAAGTGTTGTTTCCCCTAGCCTTCCACAACCTATAAGGTTAACACCACAACAATTGGAAAAAAAAGAGCAAAAGGGCTTTGTTAGAGTTCTGATAGCAAATACACTAAAGGTCATAAGTATTCTAAGAAGAAATTATTTTACATAGATTGCAAAGAGGAGGAAGAAAAGGAACAAGAGACATCAAAAGAAGAGGATATACACCAAGAACAAGCCCTAGAGAAAGAAGAAATGGATCTGACCATATCTTGTAATGCATTGGCTAGAATTACCACTCCTCGAACTATCAAGATAGAAAGATGTATCCAGAAGAAAAGGGTAATAGTGTTGATTGATTCGGGCAGTACCCATAATTTTATTCATTTTAAGATAGTTAATGAATTGAATTTCTTCCTATATCTAGCACCAGAGTGTCAAGTGATGGTTGCAAGTAGAGGAACCATAAATTTCTTTGGAAAGTGCCATAACATAAAGCTATCCATGGGAGAATATGTATTGAATAGCCCAATGCTTTCCATTCCAATGGGTGGTGTTGATGTTGTATTAGGAGTCCAATGGCTACAATCCTTGGGTACAATAGATTTTAATTTTCAATAATTTTTCATGAAATTTTGTTTGGAAGGAAATAAAGTTGAATTAAGGGGCATCTCAGGGAAACTGGGAAAGATAATTAGTTGTAACAGAATGACAAAGCTTCTAAAGAAAGAAAAACGAGGCGTAATTGCACAATTATGTTCACTAGAGGTTCCCACATCGAAATCATATATTTCTCCATATATCCAAAAAGCCTTGGACAATCATTCCAAGGTATTTTAGACTCCCAAAGGCTTCCCATCTATTCATGATCATGATCATGTTATTCATTTGATTCCAGGAAATTTTCCTCCAAACATAAGGCCTTACAAATATCCCTACGCTCAAAAGAGTGAAATTGAATGTATGGTTGCAGAAATGCTAGAGGTTGGTATAATTCAACCTAGTCAAAGTTCTTTCTCTGCTCCAGTAGTATTGATACACAAGAATGATGGATCATGGCACACGTTTCCTAATTATAGGGAGTTCAACAAGCTCACTATTAAAGATAAATTTCCCATTCATGTCATTGATGAATTATTGGATGAATCACATGGATAAATTTACTTCACCAAGTTGGATCTTCGTTCATGATATCATCAAATCAAAATGAACAATGAAGACATTCCGAAAACAACATTTAGAACTCATGAGGGTCATTATGAATTTTTGGTCATGCCTTTTGTCCTTACCAATGCACCTACTACATTTCAAGGTTTGATGAATTCTATTTTCAATCCCTTCCTTAGAAAATTTGTGTTAGTATTTTTCGATGATATACTAATCTACAACAAGTCTTGGAAGGATCATGTTGAACATGTTTATAGGGTGTTCAAATTGTTGGAGGAGAAACAATTATATGCAAAAATCTCCAAATGTTTCTTTGGAGTACAAGATGTGGAATATCTGGATCGTATTGTATCTCATGAAGGTGTTAAGGTAGACCCTAGTAAAATTAAATCCATTAAGGAATGGAAAATCCCCACATCCATAAAGCATCTAATAGGATTTCTCGGGTTGACAGGGTATTATTGCAAGTTTGTTAAGAATTACGGGAGAATAGAGACACCTCTAACAACATTATTGAAGAAAGATGCAATTTCATGGACTCCAAAAGTAACAAAGTCCTTTGAACATCTTAAAGAGGCAATGTGCCAAGCACTGGTCTTAGCTACGTTGGACTTCACAAAAACCTTTATTGTGGAATGTGATGCCTCAGGAAATGGAATTGGTGTTGTTTTAATGCAAGAAGAAATGCCCATTGATTTCCAAAGTCATCCAATCAAATGAAATTATTTACACAAAGCTATTTATGAAAAGGAAATGTTGGCAATACTACATGCATTTAAGAAATGGCGAACCTACCTAATAGGAAGACACTTCAAGGTAAAAAGAGATCATGATAGTCTTAAATATTTTTTGGAACAAAGGTTATCGTCAGAAGAGCAGCAAAAATGGGTCACAAAGATGTTGGGTTATGACTTAGGAATCATCTACAAAAAGGGGAAATGAAATGTTGTGGCAGATGCACTCTCAAGAAAGGATGAGGATGTGGGAGCATTGCTTTGCGCCATTTCTATTATCCAACCAGATTGGATAAATGAAGTAAGGCATGAATGCAAGAATGACAAAGAAGTGTGGGCACTCATTCAAAAGTTACAACAAGGTCCTAGTAAATCTGATACATTTAACTGGAAAAATGATTCGTTATGGTACAAAGATCGCTTATACCTATGTAAGAATTCCCAACTCAAAAAAAAGATTCTTATGGAATTGCACACTTCTCCCTTAGGAGGGCACTCAAGGTTTTTAAAAAATTACCACAGGGTTAAGAAGGATTTTTTTTGGGATGGCCTTAAATCGGATATTCAAAATTTTGTGGTGGAATGTTTGGTTTTCCAACAAAATAAAGTTGAAATAATTAAGACACCAAGTCTATTTCAACCTTTATCCATTCCAATTCAACATTGGGAGGAGGTTTCAAAGGATTTTATCACAGGTTTACCCAAGTCTGAAGGAAAAAGTGTCATCATGGTGGTAGTTGACAAACTTACCAAGTATGCACACTTTTGTGCATTATCTCATCCATTTAAAGTAGTACAGTTTGTACTGCATTTATGGAAACAATTCAAAAGTTACATGCAAACGAAAAGATTATTGTAAGTGACAGAGATCCCATTTCATTGGAAATGTTTGGACATAATTATTTTCTTGTCTCGGTACTCAGTTAGCTCATAGCTCATCTTATCATCCTCAATTTGATGGGAAAAATGAGATAGTAAACAAATGTTTGGAAGGATATCTTTGTTGCTTTGTCTTTGATAAACAAACACAATGGGTCAAATGGTTGCCTTTGGCTAAATAGTGGTATAACACTTCCTTCCATACTGTAGCAAAAATGACCCTATTTATGGCACTTTATGGATATAATCCACCATCCATCACATCACATTTAAGATAAAATTCTAAGGTTCATGTAGTGGAAGATCACATCGAGCATCAACAGCAAGTTCTCAAACTCTTAAAGGATAACCTCACTTTGGCGCAGAATAGAATGAAACAATAGGCAAATCAACATTGTAGTGAAAGAAGTTTTGATGTAGGTGACTAGGTATTCCTATGGCTACAACCATATAAAAATGCCCCTCAAGCAAGATAAGAAGGATAATAAATTATCACCAAAGTATTATGGTCCATACAAGGTGTTGCAAAAGATTGGTACTATGGCATACAAATTGGAGCTTCCTGGAGTTTTCCATGTTTCATGTTTAAAGAAGGTTATAGGTGACAAGATCCCAGTTCAAACAATATTGCCATAACTTGACGAGGAAGGAAAAATAATGTTGGAACCTGAAGCAGTCACAGAAACAAGAATTCGACAACTATGAAATTGATCAATTTCGGAGTATCTCATCAAGTGGAAGAACTTACTTGCTGAAGATTCCACATGGGAGGATGAGAATTTTATATAGAAGCATTCAGAACTACTCAAGCATTGAGGAAAATACTTTTTTGAAGGACAGGGGCATGTTAGGTCCCTATAATACTAGTGATTCCCCCATTACTATTGTTATTGTAACCTTATTGATATTATTGTGCCCCTATTGTCCCCATATTGTTATTATTGTGCCCCATAGAAGCCCACTATTGTTATTGTTGTGTCCTTATATTATTATTGTTATCTCGGCTTTGATTATATTGTGACCCCTTAGACTCCTATATATAGAAAGTAGGTTTAGTCATTAGTATCATCCAAGAATTGTTCATTTGTGTAACGTAAAGGAGGTTTCCCCCTCGAAGAGGCCGATTTTGAAGTCGTTGATCTATCTTTTCTATGTTTTTGTTTGCTGGTTCATAACATTTTATCTCTCCTCTAGAAGACCACGTGGAAGAATACTATTGGTCTTGATAAATCCACAAGGAGTTTGAAGTCATCACGACATGGTAGTATGGAGGACACATGGCATGCAGATCTAGCATTTTCAAGGGTCCAAAGAGGGCATATCCAGGTGACACGTGTCACCACTCAGGAAGTTCCACGTGGTAGTGATGACGTCACATTGGCAATTGAAAATCAGAGGTTAAGGCTTATCGACACTTTGTAACGCAGTGCACACATGGGAAAGTGTGATAAAGGGGCTCCAATGTGGGGGTTGGTCCACAATCACAAAGGTATAAAAACCAAAGGCGACGTTGGAGGCCAAGCACTAAAGTACTATCACAATCAGAGATCACAAATATGTTGCGAATCCAATATAAAAAATCTGACTCTAATCTGTCGATAAAGGGTCTCTGATATAGGGTCTGGCTCACGATCACATAAAGAGCTGAGGAACCAAGGGCTAAGCACAAAGGATGATCGACGATCACAAGTTTCAGGAGGATTCACCAAGGATGTTGATAAGAAATCATTGATTTTCTGACCTCTGGTATTTGGTTAAGCACCTGGTCATTGGCTCCAACCATATGATGAAGAAATACTGAAAGAGATCAAAGAAAAAGGGGATTACAGAGATCGACATTCACAGTTTTGAAAAGCCTGTACAGTTTAAAGTTCCTGAACTGCCTGAGCTTTGATACATTTGTATAACTGTTTCACATGGCATGTATGGCTCTGATAGTGTTCCATAGGAAGTCTAGAGGGGAAGATGAGTTGGTAGTAGTGTTCAGGATATGTCATGGCCACAATGCGGAACCACTTTCAGGTTCCTGTAAGTGAAAAAGTGAAACTGTTAAGACCGAATGTGACAGGGAACTAGCCAAGAGAGTACGAGGCATAATTTGGTAGGAATGTGGCTAGACCAAAGCTTTGAAGGTGTTAGTTTCAGTCTTTCCAGCCTTCCTCCAGTGATCAAATATGCTCTTACAAAGTGATTTTGAAGTGTCAAGGTCAAATTTTGTCATTTCAGTGAGTCTTCAAGCAAAATTTGGTCACTAGGCATTAGGTCTAGGGTTTGCTTTCACTCCTTCTAAAGTTGTCCAAATGTCAGTCCATGTCATCATTCAGTTGAGTCTATCATCATTCATAGGGTTGTCATTATCATGTCAATGTCTAATGAGTCATTTTACATCTTGTTCATGCTTCAGTTGCGCCTAGGCAGGGTCATTTCCCTCTCCTAAGGTTTTGAAAGCTAATTTCTCTTGGACAGTCAAATCATTAGCAAAAATTGTATTCAGATGTTCATACACCTTCCCCTATCCTTCATGTACCAATATAACACTTCCCATCCCTTAGATCTGCCAAGTTCCTCATTTTTGCACAAACCCTAGTTTCTAGCTACAACCTGGCAATTTTCTAGGTTTGGCCTGTGTTTTTCCCTTTTGGACCCCTTCCCCTCGCTCAATCTCTGAGATTCCACTTTCCCCTGCTTCCTAACATCCCTCCCCACTCCAAAAAATTTCCCCAAGAATTTAGAAGCCCACTATCCCCTTCATTTCGCTTCATTTCCACGAAATTCCTTGTTTCACACATCGGGATCAGTTTCACTCAAAAGATGTTTTAGAGAAATCAAAGATGAATTTTGGAAAACTGAGAGAGGTTTTTGTCCATACCATGCCAAGGAAGAAAAACCTCTTTCACTTTTTGCACAGGTGGCATGGTTTTAAAGAAATTTCAAAATTACAATCGCTAGATCCAAGGAGGTTGGCCAAAGCACTAAAACGAAGGAAAAGGCCCGATCTCCTCCACATCTTGGCTGAGGCTTCCTTGAAGGAGCATGATACTAAATTACTTAACTCCAGCACAAAATTCTAAAAATTTTGAGCATTTTTGGTCATTTGTGATTTTTTTTGGCAAAAAACAGGTTTTCTCCACCAACGGGTCACGCGCCGCGCGCGACCTTTTCGTTGGGAAACTCCTTTTTGGGAAAAATCAGAATTTTTGGATTCGTCATGCAAAGATACACTTTCTCAGCAATTTCCAAGAAATTTCACCAAGTTTTGGGCCTCCAGAAAGTCAAAAAACAAGCAAAAAATGACTTTCTGCCACCTTTTTGACACACAGGAAGCAGTCTTGGGAGATTGCAATTTATGAGGGGCAAATGGCCACCAAATTCAGACATTCCACTTGGGTTGGAAAGTAGACATCCAGAACTTTCCAACAAGCCCACGTTTGCCTCATTTGGACACCTGGAAGTGCCTCAAAAGCAGCTCCAAAGTAGCGCGACCTGTTCAGGATCAGGGCGCGACCTGTTGGGAAAGTTTGCCAATTTTTCATCTACAGCTCAGGAATTCGCCCAGCTTTGACCAGTTTTGACTTGTGATGGGATTTTTCACCCTATTTGATGTAATTAATGTATTTTTATGTTGACACGACACTTATTTACCTATTCTAGAAGATTCATTCATGAAATAGCAAAAATTTAATGAATGAATTGGTTTCCTAGCTTATAGAGGCAAGTCGTTTTGACTACCTAGTTTTTAGTGCTCAGTTTAGAATTGGTTGAAACAGCTCCTAGGATAGTGAGATCTACCCTTAGAGGCAAGGAAAGATGTTATATTGCCTATATTATGTACTTTCTTGGTCATTTTCATGGTTGGACTCTTGAGGGAGAAAGCTTCTATTGTATTACTCATTGTATCTCTGCATTTTTGGCAAAGGAAGAAAGACCAGGGTTTTGCAGTCCTTTTTGGGATTCCTGTGGTTACATGTATTGATGGTGTGTTTCTCTTTGTACTTGTAAGTTTGTTATGTGAATCATATTCTTACTTTTTCTTCTTCAAATTAGGCAAATGAAGTGTTAAGGTAGAATTCATGGTTGCTATGCTCTGCCTTTAAGTTTGCTTAATATCAATGTTTTCATCTGTTTAAGGAGAACTCAAGGTGTTTACTTGCTCTCCTTAGCTCCTCACCAATCATTCTTGCCCATCCGACTCTTTCAAATGCATCAAATACAGTCTCCTACCTTGCCCAAAGAACCCCCTGCAAAACTGTGTCCAATCCCCGCACCCAAAAATTCCTTTCCCCGATTTTCCACCAAAATCCCAAAAATCTCAAATCAAACCTTTTATCAGTTTACTAGCCTAAAATCAGTGTTCTTTATTGGTTATCTCCACCCTTTGAAGATCTTTGTCGAGATATACCGGAGAGAGCCCTCTCCTGCCCCGTAGGGCTAGCTACGAGGCTAAGTGGTTTGATGTTGCCTTGGAGTTTGCCTTTCTCAGCCTGAGGTGAAATTTCAAGCGCTAACATATTGGCGACCATACTGGGGAGAACAAACTTGTTTGTGGGTTGATGTGTTTGTCTCATAAGTCTTAGACGGAGCCTGAAGTTATGCCAGGTAGCCTTCGAAACGCTTTTGCTTTGCATAAGCGGAAGTAGATAAACGCTGCTTCAGTCCATCTCCGTGAGCTTGTGAATATAGCACTTCATTTGCATTTCACCCCAGTACATGTATCAAGTTCAGATCTGATTGTTGATGGTGGACAATGATCAGACACTTGAAAGGCTGAAATCATTCACTTGGCGACTCTAAATCATTTTCGAGATCAGATCCAAAGACTCCACTGGAGGATGATCCCGACCAGCAGAAACATGAAAGGACAATATGAACAGATTAGGTATTCAAGTTGGAATTTCATCCAAGACATTTTGTTCTTTGTCATAAATTATTTCTTCTCTTTTCCCAAGAATGTCAAGAAGGCTTTGCAAAGTATATTGTATTTGAAAAGAGATCCTCGGCCTGCAGTTGATTCTTTCCCTTTGAAGATCGTGAAAACCAAAGATTTGCATGCCTTTGAGCTTGATCAAGATCCTTTTTCCGAATTTTGTGATGACCATCTTCGAATTGATGAGCCCCAAGAAACCAAGACTGATTATATACCTGCTGTACATACCCATACACCTTGTAAAATTCCAGATCGGTATAAACCTCTTGTTCTACCTTCTGTTCTCCATGCTTTCCCCAAAAACTATGATCTATACTTGTCGAGGTTTGATGGTGAAAGTAAGAATGTCAACGCTGAGCAACATGTGCAGAATTTTGAGAATTTTCTAGATCTTTTTGAAGTTGATGAAGAAGATGTTAGTATTAGGCTTTTTGCTCTTTCTTTGCAAGACAAAGCGAAGAGTTGGTTCAAAGCCCTGCCTGATGCAAGCATTTCAGATTTCCAGCAGTTCGTCAAAGTTTTTATCGACAGGGGGATGATCGGGCAGAACCTTTTCTTGATTGTAGAAGAGTATAACCAGCTGAAAAGATTGCCATGGGAGACAGTACAACAATTTT
Organism: Pinus tabuliformis; assembly: GCA_031772625.1. Taxonomy (NCBI): domain Eukaryota; kingdom Viridiplantae; phylum Streptophyta; class Pinopsida; order Pinales; family Pinaceae; genus Pinus; species Pinus tabuliformis. The sequence goes on along the minus strand of CM062804.1, from coordinate 388,988,350 downwards.
CTGCCAGATTTAACCAAGTTTATTATTCGATGCCAATTGATATAAGACCTTCTCCTAGATCTGCTCTCTTGCATTATCCGGGTGCCTTTGATCCGGAAATGGAGTTTCAGCTGAGAGAAAGGGATATTGCAACACTTCACGAGATGCAAAACAATGCAGTAAATGTAGAAGCTCATCTGCTGATCCGAAGGGCAAGGTTGAAAGAAGAAGAGATGAAAAACATAGATCCGGAAGAATCAAAATCTCTAGAGGTGAAACTTGACATTTTGGTAAGTGCAGTGGAAAGGATGATGGACAAGATCAACGCAAGGAATGATTATGATGTTCAAGCCCATGGCTCGCTGATTGAAGAAGAACAAGTTGTTGATCCAAAACATTTTGTTTCTTATCCTAGTTGTCATAGATCTGATAATGATTGTTTTGTAGATCACCTTGGCGAAGAAAGCACTGTTGATATGACCTGCATGCTTGATGATATGTTTTATACCGATGATTTGCCTCAGTTTGATCAGTATGATGATGATTATGTTCTCCAAACAAAAGCTAATCTTGCAGACAAATCAGCAGCTAGTTTGTGGGAGGAAGAGGTTCACTTACAGCAGCTCGAGTACAATGATCAAATGATGCATATCAGCTATGACATTGATGAGGAAAGTGCATCAAAGTTTGAAGTAAGTGACAGATCTTTGCCTTTTTGTTTTGATTCGTTTCAGTTCATCAGAGATAACTACCATGCAATCAGAAATCAAATGTCAACAAGTCTTGATTTGAATCATCTTGAGAGCAATGAAAATTTTGTTCAAGACTTCTCATATTCAGATTTGCAACCCCCGAAAGCCATTGAATGTCAAGTTGCAGATGAAGACTTGGAAGTGCACACACATGATTTAATGATTCAAGGTGACTCCGTACCATTCTGTTTTGAATCATTTCAGTTTTTGAAGGGTAGATTGCATAGTAGATCTTCAAATGAACAGCCTATAACAAATCAGCAATCTCTCAGTGTTAATGTTGAGGATGAGATAGATAACAAAATTCTTGAGCAGCCTGTAGCATCAGATTTGCAACCACCAAATGAAATTGAAGGGCAGATTACAGATGAAGCTGTGGAAGATGAAATACATGATTTGATGATGCAGGAAGATTCTATACCCTTTTGTTTCGAAGCATTTTAGTTTATAAGGCAGAATCTTCGTAAAATCTCTCAAGAAAAAGATGAACAACTAGAAGGATGTCATACATTTTCAATGGATACAGTACAATAGTCTTTTCATGTTTTTCATGATCCAATAGCTGATGTTTTGGATGAGGTTTGCAGTCAAAGTCTTTCTCCATTGACTACATGTGAGCTTGAAACATGTGCTGATATGAATTTGATCCGGCAGCCGGTTTCTTTCTCATTTTCAGCAGAGGTCTCGTCACAAGGCTCATATCAAAGTTTGCATTCATGGTATGAGGAAACGAGAGGTAATCCATTAGATGAGCTAAGTTCCAGTGTGTTTGAATTTCAAGATCCTTATGCAGTGTTTTTCGAGGCGGATAGAGAATTCATATCATTAAATGGATCTGTTACCAAGTTGCCATCGGAGTTTCCTTTCAGTAGTTCTCTCTTGTTGTTCATAAGCGAGCATTTGCAGAGAATTCAAATAGCAGATGGGATACTTACTTGGTTGCATTGGTTGTTTCATTTCACTTGATCATGTGATGAATGAAACTGTTAGTGTAGGTTGTGATGAATAAGCTCCCCTTTGAGCATCATTTCCAGTTTGTCAGTTGTGTTTAAGTATTGAGTCAGTTTTTAGTTGAGTCATGAGTCCTTTGTGAGTCAATTTTCAGTCTTGTTGTTAAGTTAGTTTGTGTCGGTTTTCAGTCATGCAGTGTAGTTTGAGTTTTTGACTCCATTGCCCAATGGATAAGGCGCTGGTCTGCTCTCCCAAAGATCTGCCATTCTTGGCACCTCCAAGGAGCTACCATCCCCATTGGAGCCAATGTTAGTGTCAGTCTTTCCAGCCTTCCTCCAGTGATCAAATATGCTCTTACAAAGTGATTTTGAAGTGTCAAGGTCAAATTTTGTCATTTCAGTGAGTCTTCAAGCAAAATTTGGTCACTAGGCATTAGGTCTAGGGTTTGCTTTCACTCCTTCTAAAGTTGTCCAAATTTCAGTCCATGTCATCATTCAGTTGAGTCTATCATCATTCATAGGGTTGTCATTATCATGTCAATGTCTAATGAGTCATTTTACATCTTGTTCATGCTTCAGTTGCGCCTAGGCAGGGTCATTTCCCTCTCCTAGGGTTTTGAAAGCTAATTTCTCTTGGACAGTCAAATCATTAGCAAAACTTGTATCCAGATGTTCATACACCTTCCCCTATCCTTCATGTACCCTATTAAACACTTCCCATCCCTTAGATCCGCCAAATTCCTCATTTTTTCACAAACCCTAGTTTCTAGCTACAACCTGGCAATTTTCTAGGTTTTGCCTGTGTTTTGCCCTTTTGGACCCCTTCCCCTCGTTCAATCTCTAAGATTCCACTTTCCCTTGCTTCCTAACATCCCTCCCCACTCCCACAAATTTCCCCAAGAATTTAGAAGCCTCCTATCCCCTTCATTTCGCTTCATTTCCACGAAATTCCTTATTTCACACATCGGGATCAGTTTCACTCAAAAGATGTTTCAGAACAATCAAACATGAATTTTGGAAAATTGAGAGATTTTTTTGTCCACAACATGCCAAAGAAGAAAAACCTCTTTCACTTTTTGCACAGGTGTCATGGTTTTAAAGAAATGTCAAAATTACAATCGCTAGATCCAAGGAGGTTCGCCAAAGCACTAAAACGAAGGAAAAGGCCCGATCTCCTCCACATCTTGGCTGAGGCTTCCTTGAAGGAGCATGATACTAAATGACTTAAATCCAACACAAAATTCTAAAAATTTTGAGCATTTTTGGTCATTTGTGATTTTTTTTTTGGAAAAAAACAGGTTTTCTCCACCAACGGGTCGCGCGCCGCGCGCGACCTTTTCGTTGGGCAAATCCTTTTTGGGAAAACTAAGCATTTTTGGATTTTTCATGCAAAGATACATTTTCTCAGCAATTTGCAAGAAATTTCACCAAGTTTTGGGCCTCCAAAAAGTCAAAAAACAAGCAAAAAATGACTTTCTGCCACCTTTTTGACACACAGGAAGCAGTCTTGAGAGATTGCCATTTTGGAGGGGCAAATGGACACCAAATTTAGAAATTCCACTTGGGTTGGAAAGTAGACATCCATACCTTTCCAACAAGCCAAATTTGGCCTCATTGGGACACCTGGAAGTGCCTCAAAAGCAGCTCCAAAGTAGCGCGACCTGTTCAGGATCAGGGCACGACCTGTTGGGAAAGTTTGCCAATTTTTCATCTACAGCTCAGGAATTCGCCCAACTTTGACCAGTTTTGACTTGTGATGGGATTTTACACCCTCTTTGATGTAATTAATGTATTTTCATGTTGAAATGACACTTATTTACCTATTCTAGAGGATTCATTCATGAAATAGCAAAAAATTAATGAATGAATTGGTTTCCTAGCTTATAGAGGCAAGTTGTTTTGACTGCCTAGTTTTTAGTGCTCAGTTTAGAATTGGTTGAAACAGATCCTAGGATAGTGAGCTCGACCCCTAGAGGCAAGGAAAGATGTTAGATTGCCTATATTATGTACTTTCTTGGTCATTTTCATGGTTGGACTCTTGAGGGAGAAAGCTTATATTGTATTACTCATTGTATCTCTGCATTTTTGGCAAGGGAAGAAAGACCAGGGTTTTGCAGTCCTTTTTGGGATTCCTGTGGTTACATGTATTGATGGTGTGTTTATCTTTGTACTTGTAATTTTGTTATGTGAATCATATTCTTACTTTTTCTTCTGCAAATTAGGCAAATGAAGTGTTAAGGTAGAATTCATGGTTGCTATGCTCTGCCTTTAAGTTTGCTTAATATCAATGTTTTCATCTGTTTAAGGAGAACTCAAGGTGTTTACTTGCTCTCCTTAGCTCCTCACCAGTCATTCTTGCCCATCTGACTCTTTCAAAGGCATCAAATACAGTCTCCTACCTTGCCCCAAAGAACCCCCTGCAAAAACTGTGTCCAATCCCCGCACCCAAAATTGCCTTTCCCCGATTTTCCACCAAAATCCCAAAAATCTCAAATCAAACCTTTTATCAGTTTACTAGCCTAAAATCAGTGTTCTTTATTGGTTATCTCCACCCTTTGAAGATATTTTTCAAGATATACCGGAGAGAGCCCTCTCCTGCCCCGTAGGGCTAGCTACGAGGCTAAGTGGTTTGATGTTGCCTTGGAGTTTGCCTTTCTCAGCCTGAGGTGAAATTTCAAGCGCTAACAGAAGGCATATGGATCGAAAAATGAGGCATTGAATTAAAGCATGGTGTAGCGTAAATCAATATGGGGACATAGGAAGACTTAATGCCTTAGTGTGGAGCTTCGCTTGGTCATAAATGTAAAGGACTGCCCAAACAAGTTCTGCTTTTGCTCTGTGACAAGCAAACACAATTGATCGCTACCAACTCTAGATAAGGGAGAAGCCAGACAGTTAAGGCGAAAGTGACAGGAACTGGCCGAGAAACAGGAAAGGAACATCAGCGCAGAGATGTGGCGTGATCAGTGACCTTCACAGGAACAACAGAAGGACATTTTCTTACATCATCATTCAGTTTCCCTTCTTTCTATTTTCTATAATTTCTGTTTACTCTATAGTTTTTATCTATTTTCAAGAAGGGAATCAAATCCTTAGGAATGATTTTGGGCAGCAGATCTATTGGAGGCCGAGGAAGCTAGTCAATCAGACAACTGGCCCTTGGTTGAGATATTTTGTAAATGTTGATTCAAACCCCCACCCTTCCATGTATAAATAGGGGGGAGAAATACTTAATAGAAGTTCCAAAATTCTGCACCTATAGTGGTCTAAATTCTTTGGTTCCATTTTGGTTCTAATTGCTTGTTCATGAGGGACTTGAGCTATAGATTGTTGAATGTAAATGGACTGGTGAATGGGACTCATTTTGAATATTAATGAAACTCTTTGGTGATTCCAATCATGGAAACGCGCAGTATGTTTTCCCCTCTGTAAATCTCATTTCATATATGTTTTTCTTTCTCTAAAATAGTGTAATGAAGCCACGAGTTTCACCCTTTTTCATGATTGTATATTTGTTACTAAGTAGTTACAGTACCTGTGTTAGCTACAAATTTACTTATGTACATGTAATGTGCACAAATTTACTTATGATTTCGGTGACAAATCTGTCAATGAGGTATTTGGCAAGAAACCTTGACTAGTTCTCCACTCTTTCTGCTCTTTCATCTTCTCCATCTTCCATATTTCTGCTGGAACATCGTTTCTTAGGATTCTGCATTGCAATCAGGCCTATGCACTGAATTCCCTACTCCCTTTCCTCCTCGTCACTTTACTGCAACATCAATATTAAGCTGCCTCTTGTTGTGTTTTGACCACCAGAACTAGACATTTCTCTTTGAGGTTGGACCGATTTACCCCTTGAACATTTGGATCCATGTATTGGCTTAAGTCTACCTTGATGAAGGGCTATTGAACCAAGCCCCCTTTTATTCACTTCTTCAAATTTCATGACAATTGGAGTGCATCTAATCCCTCAGTGAATATCAAATGCACTACTCTATTTAAGATGTCCTAGGCACTAGTCTACAATCAACCCAGAGGTTGTCTCTAGGAAGCTTTCTATGTCTCTCGAAGCACTTGTGCTACGGGTGCTAGAAAAAGTGACAACATCTTTCTGGCACCATTGCCGGGGAACAGATTAGAATATTTTTCCCTAGGTATGACAATTTTTTACATTCCCTCTATTAGGTGAGCAAGGGAAGTGTGGGTTGAAGATCTCTCACCTTGGAGACCCCACTATTTAAATCTTATGGAAAACATCTTGGTGAATCCAACATCTGAGTTTCTACCTCCTCTAATTTATGATTCATATGATTCAAAGGAGGATGAGGTGGTTGCACATTGTCAATGGGATCTACTTACAAACAAGTTGGGAGAAGGCTCCTAACAACAAATTTTTCAAGAAGAGCCCAAAGTTGAAGGACCAAGCAGAGTCAGTGAATGTTAGTTGTAGAAAGATTCTTGCTAGGAATTCTCAGTAGATTCTCCAATCTATGATTCTTACCATTTAGACAATGAAGAATCTATTGTAGATTTACAAGAGGGTTGGCTCATTGACAAATGGGTAGCAAATGATTAGCAACAAGTTTTTCTAGAAAAATCTAAAGCTAAGGAGTGGAACATTATTTGCAGCTGCCCTTCCCAAGAAGATATTGGTCAACAAAATTTTCATGAAAATAAGGTAGCTATAAATTTTTCATGTTGTCTCTATGAACCTAAAGCTGACTACATGATGACATTCTTAAGTCAGAAGCAGCGGTTGTTTCTAGAGCATGTATTCGATTTTTTTGTTTGAAGATTTTTCATGGTGCATGCTTGTTTTTATTTTCAAATTTCAACATCATGGAGGCATTAGGTCCAACACCCAAATGCTTACCTGGCTCCATTAGAGGGTTTAAATCACTTAGGTGAATTGAGCCCTATACATAAGTAGGAGTTGTACATAAAGAAGCTCACTATCTGAGCATTTACTTTCTAGTTGGTAGAATTTATTTATTTTTGCATTTTATTTTGATGAAGAAAGGAATTTCCGCGAATAAAGTTCCATGGAGATTTTACGGTTGTATAAGATCAATATATTTTTAACTCCATGCCCAATGGTGAAGGCTATTGGCTTGTAGGTTCTTAACACCTTTCCAGCAAGGCACTATCCCCAGTTAGAGCCAATGTTTCCACTCACTCCAAAATTCTTTTTCAGCTATCAAAAGGGTACAAAAGATCAGAAACGTTTGCAACCATCCCCCAAAAAGAAAAACCACTCAAAGCTAAATAGGACCCCCTCCATTTCATAGTGATCGGAATGATATTTCTAATGGTACGAGGGAACTCCTCAAGTGGACCCTAGAATCAGAAGATATGGACTATTAAAGATGGGGGTTTTGTCACCTTTGAAAGGAGGAAAGAATCGAAGATTCAGAGGTTCAGGAGCATATCGCAAATCATAATCGGAGGATCTGAAAGCAGTAGAAAGGGAAGGCAGAGAAAACCAGTGATCAATGATCATCAATATCAGAGATCAATGGTTCCAGCAATCTCGCATATTAGTGATCGTAAATGAAAGAGGACCAACAATGGAGCAATCACTGATATCGCAACTCTCATAGCAAAAGGATCAAGCGGGATTGCACATCGACAATCGGGGGTCCATGGCACATGGAATATCAGAGGTTCCAGTGTCATGTCCTATTGATGCTTTGCACAATAAGGTTCCGATACATCAAAGGTCTGGGTTGAAATTGGCGATCGGAGATCACAGCAGCGCAAGACATGTCGACAATCCGCGATCGATGATCTTAAAGTGATCACTATGAAGAAATTGTGAGAAAAGAATGTCAATGGTGTTAAAATGCAGGGAAAGGCCAAAAATCATTTAACAAAGAAATTCAATGCAAAACCAAGTTTAGGCAAGCCTTTTCTCTCTCCTCTAGAGGGCCATGTGGCTGAATACTATTGGTCCTGATAAATCCACGTGGCGTCTGACATCATCATAATGTGGCAGTACGGAGGACATGTGTCTTGCAGATTTGGCATTTTCAAAGGGTCCAAAGAGGGCATATCCGCGTGACACATGTCACCACTCAGGAAGTACCATTTGGTTGTGATGATGTCACATCAACAATCACAAATCGGAGGCTAAGGCTTATTGACATTATGTAATGTAGTGCACACATGGGAAGGTGTGATAAAGGGGCTTCGATGTGGGGACTGGTCCACGGTCACAAAGGCATAAAAAACAAAGGTAGAGCTAGAGGATAAGTGCTAAAGGACTATCACAATTGGAGATCGCGAACAAGTTGTGGCTCCAATATAAAAACCCCGACTCGAATCTACCGATAAAGGGTATCTGATATAGGGGCTGGCCCGCGATCACATAAAGAGTCAAGGAACCAAGGTCTAAACACAAAGGATGATCGAAGATCGCAAGCTTCAGGAGGATGCACCAAGGATGTTAATAGGAAATCACTGATTTTTCGACCTCCGATATTTGGTCAAGTACCCGGTCATAGCCTCTGGTCACATGATGAAGAAATATTGAAAGGGATCAAAGCAAAAGGGGCTTAAAGAGATCGACGTTCGTAGTTTTACAAAGCATGTCTAGTTTAAAGTTCCCGAACATCCTGAGCTCTGATACAACTTTATTACTATTTCAAATGGCATGTAGGGCTCTGATAATGTTCCACAAGAAGTCTAGAGGGACAAATGAGTTGGCAGTAGTGTCCAAGATATGTCATGGCCACTATGTGAAACCAATTTTGAGCTCCTATAAGTGTAGAAGCGAAGCTATTAAGACTGAAAGCAATAGGGAAGTGACCAAGAGAGTGCGAGGCATAATGTGGCAAGAACGTGGCTGGACCAAAGCTTTGAATGGTTATGGGTTGGCAGATGAGGCATTGAATGAAGGCATGGTGCAACAGTAAATCATTATCGGGACTTAGGAAGACTTAATGCATCAGTGTGGAGCTCCACTTGATCATAAATGCAAATGACTGCGTAGACAACCTCTACTTCTGCTCTACGACAGAAAAAATTAGTTGATCACTACCAACTCCAGAGAAGGGAGAAGCCAGACAATTAAGGCAAAAGAGACAAGAACTGGCCAAGCAACAAGAAAGGCACATCAGTGCAGAGATGTGGCTTGATCAAGGGCCTTCACAGGAACAACAGAAGGACATTTTCCTCCATCATCATTGAGTTTCCCTTGTTTATATTTTCTATAATTTCTGTTTACTCTATAGTTTTTATGTATTTTCAAGAAATGTATCAAATCCTTAGGAATGATTTTGGGCAACAGAGCTATTGGAGGTTGAGGTAACTAGTCAATCAGATAGCTGGCCCTTGGCTGAGATATTTTGTAAATGTTTATTCAAATCCCCCTCCCTTTTCTGTATAAATAAGGGGGAGAAACAGTTAATAGAGGTTCTATAATTCTGCATCCACAATGGTCTAAATTATTTTGTTCGATTTTGGTTCTAATTGCTTGTTCATGAGGGACTTGAGTTGTAGATTGTTGAATGTAAATCCACTGGTTAATGGGACTCATTTTGAAGATTAATGAAACTCTTTGGTGACTCCAATCATGGCAACATGTAGTATGTTTTCCCCTATGTAAATCTCATTTCATATATGTTTTTATTTCTCTAAAATAGTGTGATGAAGCCACAGATTTCACCCTTGTTCATGATTGTATATTTGTTACAAAGTAGTTACAGTACCTGTTTTAGCTACAGATTTGCTTTTCCCTGTAATGTGCACAAACTTACTTACTCTTTTTGTGACAAATGTGCTCATGAGGTATATGGCATGAAACCTTGACTAGCGCTCCACTCTTTCTGCTATTTCATCTTCTCCCTCTTCAATATTTTTGCTGGAACATCGTGTCTTAGGATTTTGCATTGAAATCATCCCTATGCACTGAATTCCCTACTCCCTTTCTTCCTCTTCACTTTACTGCAACGCCTATATTAAGCTGCATGTTTTTGTTTGTCGGCCACCAGAACCAGACATTTATCTTTGAGGTTGGTCCGATTTATCCCACGAACATTTGGATCCATGTATTGGCTTGAGTCTACCTTGATTAAACGCTATTGAACCAAGCCCACTTTTATTCTCTTCTTCAAATTTTATGACAATTGGAGTGCAACTAATCCCTCGGATAATCTCAAATGCACTCCTCTATTTAAGATTTCCTAGGCACTAGTCTACAATCAACCCAGAGGCCATCTCTAGGAAGCTTTCTATGTCTCCCAAAGCACTTGTGCTATGGGTGCTAGAAAAGGCGACAACATCTTTCTGGCGCCGTTGCTGGGGAACACATTAGAATATTTTTCCATGTATATGACAATTTTTTACATTCTCTCTGTTAGGTGAGAAAGGGAAGTGTGGGTTGAAGATCTCTCACCTTGGTGACTCCATTGTTTCAATATTATGGCAAACATCCTGGGGACTCCACCGTCCAAATTTCTACCTCCTCTGATTTATGAGTCATATGATTCAGAGGAGGATGAGGTGGTTACAAATTTTCAATGGGATCTGCTTACAAACAAGTGGGGAGAAGGCTCCCAACAACAAATTTTTCAAGAAGAGCCTAAAGTTGAAGGACTAAGCATGTTCTGCAACTGTCGGTTGCAGAAAGATTCCTACCAGGAATTCTCAGTAGATTCTCCAATCTATGACTCTTACAGTTCAAAAAATTAAGAATCTATTACATATTTACAATAGGGTTTTCTCGTTGACAAATGGGTAGAAAATGATCAATAACAAGCTTTTCTAGAAAAATCTAAAGCTGAGGAGTGGAACAATATTTGTGGCTACCCTTACCAAGAAGATATTGGTTAGTAGAATTTTCATGAAAATAAGGTAGCTGCAAATTTTTCTTGTCAGCTTTATGACCCTAAAGTTGACTACATGATGACATTCTTAAGTCAGCAACAAAGGTTGTTTCTAGAGCATGTATCAGATTTTTTGTTTGAAGATTTTTCATGGTGCATGATTGTTTTGATTTTCAAATTTTAGCAGCATGGAGGCATTAGGTCTAGCACCCAAATGTTGGCCTAGCTTCATTGGAGGGTTTAACTCAATTAGGTGAATTGAGCCCTATACATAAGTAGGAGTTGTACATAAATAAGCTCACTAGCTGAGCATTTACTTTCCAGTTGGTAGAATTTATTTTTCCGCATTTTAGTTTAATGAGGAAAGGACTCTCCACGAATAAAGTTCCATGGAGATTTTATGGTGGTATAATATCATTATATTTTTAACTCCATGCCCAATGGTGAAGGATATAGGCCTGTATGTTCTCAGTACCTTGCTAGCAAGGCACTGTTCCCAGTTGGAGCCAATGCTGCCACTCACTCCAAAATGTGTTTTAAGCTGTCAAAAGGGTGCAAGATAGCAGAAACGTTTGCATCCATCTCCCAAAAATAAGAACCACTCAAAGCTAAATAGGACCCCCTGCATTGCATAGTGCTCGAAAAGAGATTTATAACGGTGTGTCGAACTCCTCAAGTGGACCATGGAATCAGAAGATGTGGCCTATTAAAGATGGGGGTTTTGTCACCTTTGAAAGGAGGAAAGAATCACAGATCAGAGGTCCAAGATCATATCACAATTCGTAAACAGAGGATCTGAAAGAAGCATTAGGGGAGGGTAGAGAAAACTAGTGATCAACAATCATCGATATTGAAGATCGACGGTTCCAGCGATCTCACATATTGGTGAAAAAATGAAAGAGGACCAACAATGGAGTGATCGCTGATATCACAACTCTCATATCAGAAGGATCAGGCGGTATCGCACATCGACAATCGAAGGTCCATGGCACATGGCATATCGGAGGTTCCAACGTCATGGACTATCAGTGTGTCATGCATTAAGGTTATGATATATTAGAGGTTTGGATTGAAATCGGCAATTGGAGATCGCAGTAGTGAAAGACATGTCGGCAATCGGTGATCGACAATCTTAAAGTGATAACTATGAAGAAATTGCGGGAAAAGAATGTCGATGGTGTTAAAATGTAGGGAAAGGCCGAAAAGCATTTAACAAAGAAATTCAAGGCAAAACCAACTTCTGACAAGACTTTTCTCTCTCCACTAGAGGGCCATGTGGTCCAATACTATTGGTCCCGATAAATCCATGTGGTGTCTGATGTCATCATGATGTGGCAGTACAAAGGACACATGTCATGCAGTTATGGCATTTTCAAGGGTCCAAAGAGGGCATATCTAGGTCAGACATGTCACCACTCAGGAAGTGCCATGTGGTCATGATGACATCACATCAAAAATCGTAAATTGGAGGTTAAGGCTTATTGACACTTTGTAACGTATTGCACACATGGGAAAGTGAGATAAAGGGGCTCTGATGTGGGGGTTGGTCCATGGTCACAAAGGCATAAAATCCAAAGAAGGAGCTAGAGGTTGAGCACTAAAGGACTATCGCAATCGGAGATCGCAAACATGTTGCGGCTCCAATATAAAAACCTCGTCTCGAATGTACCGATAAAGGGTCTCCAATACAGGGGCTAGCCCTTGGTCACATAAAGAGTCAAGGAACCAAGGGCTAAGCACAAAGGATGATCGATGATCGCAAGTTTCAGGAGGATGCACCAAGGATGTTAATAGGAAATCACTGATTTTCTGACCTCCGATATTTGGTCAAGCACCCGTTCAAAGCCTCCGGTCATATGATGAAGAAATAATGAAAGAGATCAAAGAAAAACGTGCTTAAAGAGATTGATGTTCGTAGAAAGATATCTATGTTCGTAGTTTTACAAAGCATGTCCAGTTTAAAGTTTTCGAATAGCCTGAGCTCCAATACAACTGTATAACTGTTTCACAGGGCATGTAGGGCTCTGATAGTGTTCCATAGGAAGTCTAGAGGGACATATGAGTTGGCAACAATGTTCAAGATATGTAATGGCCACTATGAGAAACCACTTTCAGGTTCCTGTAAGTGTAGAAGTGAAACCGTTAAGACTAAAAGTGACAAGGAACTGGCTAAGAGAGTACGAGGCATAATGTGGCAAGAATGGGGCTGGACCAAGGCTTTGAAGGCATATGGGTTGGCATATTGTTGAAAATAGCAACAATAAATGCTAAAAATAGCACTGCTATAAATAGCAGTTCAACCAGTGTTGATCTTAGCAACAATGGATGGAAAAATGGAAGTGCTAAAAATAACATTCTATAAATAGCATTTTGGGATACCTTCCCATTTTAGTCAGTTCCTAAACTAAAATATTGAAGTAAAATTCGAATTTGATCTTAGCAAGAGTTTGTAAAATAATTAATTAATTCATATTGAGTTAATTAGTTAAGGAAAATCAAACTTGAAGCCTATGTGGGGACATGCAACAGTTTCTCCATTAATTGAGGAATTTATCCATCAGTTAAAGAGATAAGGATGAGTTCTAATATTGAGTTGTAATTAGTTGGCTCAGTTAACTAAGTCAAGTCTAGTTATATTAATTCAAACAGTTTGTTGAATTAATGTAAGTTTTGTTAGTTAATGCTTGTATGCATGTAACTACCGCACTTCAGATAACTGAGTATTCTCTCATAAATAACTCATGCATGTCAATTCAAACAGAGACCCAGTTGAGATCAGATGGAGGGGCAGTGTACTATTAGTTGCTAGAATATTCCATTGTGAATATTCCTTGCATGTAGAAGGAATTCTTTCCTTGAGGATTGCGCAGTTACTTCTTCAGGTTTAGTGAGTGTGATGAGGCCAATTCACACATGTGACATCATTGGACTCCAAGAAAAACTGTGCAAGGAAATAGGAGTCTTGGAGGGCTTGAAGAGGACATATACTATGTCAATCTGTGAGCGGTATTGTTTTGATTGTAGAGAGAGAAGGATAGCTTGAGAGCTGATTCTTTTTGTAACTTGAACAAGATTTCCACTTGTATAATAATAAAAAGATTGGGGTTTTAGGTTGAGGCTTTCCCCAGGTTATTTCTTCTATGTTATGTGTGATTGATTTCTCATTCTTAGTATATGTGTTCTCTTGATTTTGCTCAATTTGATTAAGCTTCCGCAAAGTGTTGTAGAAGTAGATCTTGTATTGTGTTTTAGTATATTGCATAATTTGTTGATCTACAGTGGGAATTTTTACATGGTATCAGAGAAAAGGTGATCAAGGTGAAGAACAATATACAAGAAGGAGAATTTCGAAGTTTGGTTCTCGAATAGAAATCAAGTTCTTATCACTTCTCAATTTCACCAATGGCATTCAGTGGTTTAAGGCTCAAGTATGCCCTTGATGGTAGCTCGAATTATATAGCCTGGAAGGATCACATGGAGGCAGTATTAGAGGATAATGGTCTAAAGGACTTCATTGATCAAGAAGTCCCAAAGCTGACTAATCCTACTCAACTAGTGGAATGGAAGAAATGTGTGGCTAGAGCAAGGAGAATCCTCCTGGAGGGAGTTCGAGATCACATTGTCTCGAGCCTCCTTGGGAAGGAGACACCATTTTTGATGTGGAGAGCATTGAAAGATTTATATCAGAACAACAACAATCAGAGGAAGTTGGCGCTGAAAGACAAGCTTCATAAGATCAAGTGTGAAAAGGGTGACGCGATCTCTACATATCTGAACAATCTCACCACCTGTAGGGATGAGCTTGGAAGTGTAGGGATCACGACCGCTAATGATGACATGGTGAGTCTTGCACTCCTCGCTCTTCCTAAGAGCTGGCATAACTACCAAGACTTGGTTAATGGAAGAGAAAAACTGCCAGATTGGGAACAACTTTGGTTGGATTTGATGCAAGAGGAAATAATAAGAAGCACCAGAGATGGATCCCCATAGAAGCAAGATGATGAGGAAAATCTAGCCTTAGTGAGTAAGGCGAGGAAAGCAAAAGGGAAGGCATCCCATTCCAAATCCGGTTCTTCCCACGGGAATAATATTGACAAATCGAAAGTGTGATGCTTTTATTGTCATGAAGTGGGCCATTATGCTACGAATTGTCCACAGAAGAAATCCAAGAAGGGTACCTCAAAGGGATCTGATGGTGAGGCACTAACCTCATAGTTTGAGCTGTATTTCTCACTTATTGCATGCATGGTTTCATCCATAGTGGGATGTGGGTGGTACCTGGATAGTGAAGCTTTATTCCACATGTCAGGTGACAAGAATCGTCTCAGTACCTTGGAGGAGAAGGATATCCAGATGCGGATCGAGATGGGAGATGATGGAAAGTACCATGTTTCAGGTGAAGGTACGGTTGTGTTTCAGAGGGAGCATGGAGCTCCCCTCACCCTGACTGATGTAAAGTATGTACCAGGTCTGAAGTGTCTGTCACTATGCTATGTGATAAAGGCTATGATGTAGTCTTTAGTCAAGGAAAGGTATTCCTAAGGCATATAGGTACTGGATAGACAAATCAAATAGGGATTTGAGTTAAGAATATCTACAAGCTAGAGGTAGACGATTGTGCTGCTTTGAGTTCCAAAGATGAGATGGTGTAGAGCCAAGATGTTGGCACTCTATGGCATAGAAGACTGGGTCACTTGCAGCATGGAGCCCTAAAGATCATATAATAGATTTCTACCAGATTACCCAAGGGAAAACTTGAGCAGACGACTACATGCAAAGGTTGTACGTTAGGTAAGTATGCAAAATCTTCCTTTCTGGATCGAGACAGTAGAGTTGGAGTAATCCTAGAGCGAGTTCACTCAGATGTTTGTGGACCATTCTCTACAACCTCCACCACTAAACAAAAGTACTATGTTATTTTTATTGATGATTTTTCGTGTAGATGCTAGATCTACTTTATGAAAAAGAAGGATCAGACCTCGTTGAGGTTTTGTGAGTTTAAAGTCTTGGCAGAGAAAGAATTTGGAAAGAAAATAAAAGCCTTGCATAGAGACAATGGTGGAGAGTATGTCTCCCAATAGTTTAAATACTTCTGTGTTGCAAAAGGTATTAAATGGGAGTTGATGACACCCCATAACCCATAGCAGAATGGGGTGGCCAAAAGGAAGAACAGATTGATTGTGGGAGCAACTCGAGCGATGTTGCATGACCAAAGCCTAACACTGCATTTGTGGGCCGAGGCATGCAATACAACAATATACTTGCAGAACAGAAGCTCGCACCATATACTAGGGATGAAGACACCTATGGAGGCCTATTCTAGGAAGCGACTTGATGTAAGTCACTTTCGAATATTTGGATCATTAGTTTACTGTCATGTGACCAAAGATGCCAGGAAGAAGCTACACCCAACAGCTGAGTTGGGAATACTTGTGGGGTACACGGATACACCCCACAACTATTGGGTGTACCTGCCTTCCACTCAGAGGACTGTGGTATGCAGGGATCTGAAGTTCGATGAGCAGAAAGCCATGCGCTTATCACTTGAGAGGGAGCTCGAGTTGCATGCAGATGAGGAACTTTCAGTTCCTAAGGATGAGGAGCCTTAGATTGATGCGAAGTAGCCACATGCAGAGGATCTGGGAGTGGAGACATCCACTCATGCTGATACTTCCAGAGATGGGCGGAAACACTCAAGGGAAGTTGACAGGTTGATGTTGGATGCGTGGGAGAATGTGGGACAACCATCTTCTCAGCACAGATAGAGGAGATCACCCGAGCATTACACTGGGTACATGACCCTAGTTGGGGAGTGTGTAGATACCTAACCTTCTTCATTCGAGGAGGTAGTGCAACAACCAGTCTGGTTTGATGCAATGGTAGAGGAGTACGACTCTATCATTCAGAACAATGTGTGGGATGTTGTCCCAAGCCCTTAGGGAAAGTCAGTGGTGAGTTCCAGATGGCTTTACAAGGTAAAGTAGGCAACTTATGGCAATGTTGAGAAACATAAGGCAAGGTTTGTTGCCTGGGGTTTCTCACAGGTCGAGGGGATCGACTACGATAAGACCTTTGCTCTCGTAGTAAGGTACTCTTCGATTAGATCAATATTGGCACTATTAGCTCAGATGGGGTGGAAGATCCACCAAATAGATGTGAAGACAACATTCTTCAATGGGAATATTGAGGAGGAGGTGTACATTGAGTAGCCAGAGGGTTTCGAAACCTTTGATCATGAGTCGCATGTGTGTAGACTCAAGAGGGCTCTATATGGGCTGAACAAAGCACCCCGTGCTTGGTACACCAGGAACGACAACTATTTCACCTGTTTGGGCTTCACTAAGAGTGAAGCAGATGTGAACATTTACCACATCATGGTATAAGGTAAACCATTTATCACTGTTCTGTATGTCGATGATTTGATTTTGACAGGTGATGATCAGCTGATACAGTCTTGCAAGGAGGTCCTTGCAAGAGAGTTTGAGATGAAGGACATGGGTCTTATGCACTACTTTCTAGGCATGGAGGTGTGGCAAAAATATGGGGAAGTATTTGTGTCTCAAGGTAAGTATGCCAATGCGACACTCAGGCACTTTCACATGGAGAAGTGCAAGCCCATGCAAACTCATCTAGCAAGGAACTAGAGGAAGGAGGATGCTACTTCAGGTGAGGTAGTAGCTGCTACTGTTTATCGGCAGCTGGTGGGTTCACTTATGTATATGGTGAACACACGACCCAAATTATGCTTTTCGGTGAACCAGCTAAGTCAAGATATGGTTTAGCTTACCAAGTTGTTTTGGAAGGCAGCGAAGCATGTGCTGAGATACCTCAGAGGCACATCCAGTTCGGATTGTGGTACAGACGGATAGAGGGAGTGAAGCTGCAGGGCTTCACAGATGTGGATTGTGCAGGGAGTCCATTAGACCAGAAGAGCACTTCTGGAGGAATCTTCAACCTTGGTTCAGCTGCAGTTTCGTTTCCTGGTATAGCAGGAAACAGAGATCAATTGTGCTTAGCTCATTAGAGGCTGAATACATGGCTGCTAGTTAGGCTGCATGTGAGGCCATTTGGATGCGGAAGATTCTAGTGGGATTGTTTGGTCAAATGATGGATCCTACAGTGATCTACTACAATAACCAGAGTTGTATCAAACTCTCTGAGAATCCAGTTTTTCATGACAGGTCCAAGCACATTGATATCGGTATCACCATCTTCGAGATTGTGTGGTCAAGAGGATCATGTTGTTGCTATATGTTTCAATTGAGGAACATGATGCAAATATTTTGACTAAGGCATTGTCAAAATGCAAGTTCGAGTTCCATAGAGACACGATTGGGGTTATTGATAACCCCTTTCTTATTGAGAGGGAGTGTTGAAAATACCAACAAGAAATGCTAAAAATAGAATTGCTAAAAATAACACTACTATAAATAGTAGTTCAACCAGTGTTGATCTTAGCAACAATGGGTGGAAAAATGGTAGTGCTAAAAATAGCATTCTATAAATATCATTTTGGGATACCTTCCTATTTTAGTCAGTCCCTAAACTAAAATAGTGAAGTAAAATTCGAATTTGATCTTAGCAGCAGTTTGTAAAATAATTAATTAATTCATCTTGAGTTAATTAGTTAAGGAAAATCAAACTTGAAGTCTATGTGGGGACATGCAACAGTTTCTCCATTAATTGAGGAATTTATCCATCAGTTAAAGAGATAAGGATGAGTTGTAATTAGTTGGCTCAGTTAACTGAGTCAAGTCTAGTTAGATTAATTCAAACAGTTTGTTGAATTAATGTAAGTTCAGTTAGTTAATGCTTGCATGCATGTAACTACTGCACTTTAGATAACTGAGTATTCTCTCATAAATAACTCATGCATTTCAGTTCAGACAGAGACCTAGTTGAGATTATATGGAGCGGCAGTGTACTATCGATTGCTAGAATATTCCATTGTGAATATTCCTTGCATGTATAAGGAATTCTTTCCTTGAGGATTACGCAGTTACTTCTTTAGGTTTAGTGAGTGTGATGAGGCCAATTCACACATGTGACATCATTGGACCCCAAGAAAAAACGCACAAGGAAATAGGAGGCTTGGAGGGCTTGAGGAGGACATATACTATGTCTATTCAGTTTATGAATGATATTGTTTTGGTTGCAGAGAGAGTAGGATAACTTGAGTGCTGATTCTTTTTGTAACTTGAACAATATTTCCACTTATATGATAATACAGAGATTGGGGTTTTAGGCTGAGGCTTTCCTTGGCTTATTTCTTCTGTGTTATGTGCGATTGATTTCTCATTCTCAGTTATATGTGTTCTCTTGATCTTGCTCAATTTGATTAAGCTTCTGCAAAGTGTTGTAGAAGTAGATCTTGTATTGTGTTTTAGTATATCGCATAATCTATTGATCTACAATGGGAATTTTTACACAGATGAGGCATTGAATGAAGGCATGGTGCAGCAGTAAATCATTACTGGGACTCCAAAAGACTTAATGCCTAAGCGTGGAGCTCCACTCTATCATAAATGTAAAGGACTTCCCACACAAGTTCTGCTTTTTTCTACGATAGACAAACACAGTTAATAGCTACCAAATCTAGAGAAGGGAGAAGCTAGAAAGTTAGGGTGAAAGCGACAGGAACTGGGAGAGCAATAGGGAAGGCGCATCAACATAGAGATGTGGCCTGATCAAGGGCCTTCACAGGAAAAATAGAAGGATATTTTCCTCCATCATCATTGAGTTTCCCTTGTTTCTATTTTTTGTAATTTCTGTTTAATCTATATTTTTTTTTATGTATTTTTAAGAAATGAATCAAATCCATAGGTATGATTTTGGGCAGCAGAGCTATCGGAGGTTGAGGCAACTAGTCAATCAGATAGCTGGCCCTTGCCTGAGATATTTTGTAAATGTTTATTCAAATCCCCCCCCCCCCCCTTCTCTGTATAAATAGGGGGGAGAAACACTTCATAGAGGTTCTGGAATTCTGTACCTGCAGTGGTCTAAATTCTTTGGTTCCATTTTGGTTCTAATTGCTTGTTCAAGAGGGACTTGAGTTAGAGATTGTTGAATGTAAATGGACTAGTTAATGGGATTCATTTTGAAGATTAATGAAACTCTTTGGTGATTCCAATCATGGCAACACGTAGTATGTTTTCCCCTCTGTAAATCTTATTTCATATATGTTTTTCTTTCTCTAAAATAGTGTAATGAAGTCGTAGGTTTCACCCTTGTTCATGATTGTATATTTGTTACTAAGTAGTGACAATACATGTATTAGCTACAGATTTACTTATGTACCTAGAATGTGCACATATTTACTTATGATTTTGGTGAAAAATGTGCCTATGAGGTATACGACATGAAACCTTGACTAGTGCTCCACTCTTTCTGCTCTTTCATCTTCTCCCTCTTCCATATTTCTGTTGGAGCATTGTTGCTTAGAATTCTAAATTGTAATTAGCCCTACGCACCGAATTACCTCCTCCCTTTCCTCCTCTTCACTTTACTGCAATGTCAATATTAAGCTGCATGTTGTTGTGTGTCAGCCACCAGAACTAGACATTTCTCTTTGAGGTGGGCCCGATTTACACCCTAAACATTTAGATCCATGTATTGGCTTGAGTCTACCTTGATGAAGGGTTATTGAACCCAGCGCCCTTTTATTCTCTTCTTCAAGTTTCATGACAATTGGAGTGCAACTAATCCCTTAGATAATCTCAAATGCACTCCTCTATTTAAGATGTCCTAGGCATTGGTCTACAATTAACCCAAGGCTATGTCTAGGAAGCTTTCTATGTATCCCGAAGCACTTGTTCTACAGGTGCTAGAAAAGGCTACAACATCGTGCTCTATCATTTAGCTGCAAACCAAAGGGAGAGACCATATGCAGGCTAGTTTCCTACCATGAGAGCTTCTGAGTGGGAGTGCAGGAGGTGTGTAGCATTACTAAACCTTTGATAGAGGTTCTTTGATTAGTTGATGGACACAAGCTTGCAATGGGATACTTGTATGAGGCCATGGATTGGACCAAAGAACCCATTCACAACTATTATGATGATAAGGGAGATGAGGGGTTTTAGAAACAACAACTGATATGGGAAGTGATTGATGAACTATGGAACAATACACTCCATCGTCCCATTCATGCTGTAGGGATCTACCTAAACCCCACATTTTTCTTACTCCTTTGGTTTTTTATTTGATGTTGAGTTCTGTTGTAACATTATTTAGTTTTGGTAATTTAGCATATTAGTCTAAATAATATTTCAAAAAGTTAAATTAGGATATGGATGCAAAAGAATGAAAAGTTAAAATGTTTGGAACATTTGATGTTTTATAAGCATCTATATCAATAAAAGGTTAGGTGTTCGCTGCCCTAAATAAAGAAGGCAAAGGAAAATAAAATGTTAGGGAAGCAAAAGAAAAGGAAGGCTTCATTTTATGTTTTTGAAAAATGCACAGGCTGCCAGTCTAAATGTGCCATAACCAAACATCAACTGTGTTTTCATGTGCAAAAGAAAAAGAAACGAGAGTGACAATTATTCTAAGGTTGTATATTAATTCTAGAGCATTAATAGTATTCCTAAGTTCTAAATCCCTATCCCTAAGTATTAATGTTATCCTAAGTTTTAAACCCATATCACCCCTCCACCAATCCATTCCCTTCATTTTCATTTTCCTAAGTTAACACCCCCCTTATATTTCATATTTCTCGACATTACATTAAATATCGATTCCGGACCCCACCAATCAATCCCGTCACATCATGGTTAATTATTTGCCATATCACTCTTCATCTCCACCTATTTCCTCTCATCTGATGGCCCTCATGCAATTTTGGCCCTCCTTCACCATCTGAGCTTTAACGCCAAGGGGATGGGGGTCTGAAATGGGCGATATTCCAAACCACGCCCACCCCTACGTGGAAGCTGCACAACATTTCAAACCCTCCATGAGTGAAACAACAAACCACTCAATCCCCCCTCTAAAATGCTGATTCCTTACTCCCGATACCGCTTATCTGATCTTTGTGCTTCCACCACTCCTCCACTGCCACCTCATTCATTTGTTAACCCCATCAAATCATATTCATTCCCTCCATAATCAACCCGCTAAGAATTTAATTTTCTTAGCCGTTAATTCAACGGACCCACGCCACCAACAAAAACTAGAATTCCTATATAACCCTCCTTCTTATCTATTTATAGGTTACAAAATTCATGTTCTATTACTGTCATTTATTTGATTACAGGTTGCTTGCTAGATCCTGACATTGTCAACTGCCAGTGACACTCTCTGTCTCATCATTTCTGGACTATTCCTTCTATTCCTATCTCCAGAACTTTTTGTCTATCTATGAATTGTCTCTTTCCAATCCATTTGCACTCTCATTCATAACCAACATGCCTCCAAAGGACAAAGGACCAGAGGAGATTCACAATCCTTTAATTTTTCATATTGTAGATCTTCAACATGTCCCTACGGCTGATAGAGACTACAAAATTCACACAACACTCTGTGAGCTCGAACTTTTCGAGATGTACTGTTGGCTCGAAGATAAATATATTGACAAATTAGATGATATCTAGTCGTGGGAGTCAAACCTATCTCACTACATCTTTCCTCGTAACCACAACACTCCTGATTTCATTAGAAAATGTCATGCCTCATATTTTCCAAGCCAAAGGGCCATATTCAACCCCACTGGACAAATTTTATTCACCTTAACCCCTAAGTCTATTAATCAAATGATGCGAGCCCCCAGAGTAAATAATGGTACCTGTTATCACCCCAAGAAACTCACCTAGGTTGTATATCAGTGATGCTCGGGAACATTATAAATTCAACAAAATGTTGGATAAAATGATGGATGAATGAAATAAATGTTGTATATTCAAGCCAGATAACCACTCCTACTATGATTGGCCCCAGACATGGGTGAACACCCCCAAACTACAAGGCTTTTAACCACCAATTACTCACAGTTTAAACAAAATGTGATGATGGAGAAGACTGACTGCACCAGCAGATACACAGGACCCTGTGATGGCCGGCTGCAACCAGAAAGGAGGTCTGTAAAACTATTATCTAATACACAGATAGGATGACAACTCTCTATGCATTTAAACAACAGAAACCTGCAAGCAATTTCAATGAACAACTAAATTCTAACACAGAGGTGGGATGACAACCCCTCTGATGCTAAACATTCACAGCTCATGAATTAATGCAAGACAGGCACAACCTGGAACAAGAAGAAGTGAAAAGTGAGCAAATGACAACAAAAGAAGCTTGTATTAGTTGGAAATGAAGACTAGAAGCTGCAGGTCTCAAAGTAGTTACAGTCTCCAGAAGTTGAAGCTTTACAACACACTAACACTCACCTCACACTCATCAACTGATTACATCGTTTTTCTGAGTATATATAGAATCAATTTACAAAAATCTCTGCTAGGCTATGCGTGGAGGGGTCATAATGGACCACCAACCGCTTTAATTATCTAATATGGGTCTCTGCTGCAATCTGACTGTGTCTGCGAATGAATTTGACCTTCTCGGATGTTCTGCTGTCCTTTTTGAGCCGGTAGAGTGTAATATGAAACAAGCTCCATAACTGATAAATGCTGTGACCAGCTCGAGGCATGTCCTTTTCCTTCTCGGCCATCCTGCTTGTTGAATGCGGTGGTTGAGGATTAACTACGCAGAGTGGTGAATATTGGCCACCTTCTTCCTTGGGATGCACGGGACCGGCTATGGACGCGGATAGTATGGTGGAGGCATGAGAAAGATGGGGAAAATACATTAGCCGTTGGATCGCACAGATGGACGAAGGATATGACTCGGTGCGAGCACGAAGGTAGGAAGATTGAGTATAGGCAAATACACTATCGGAGGTAGAAAAGCGGACATGAGACTTTATACAAAGGAATGGTGAGTCATATCAGGTCCAACACTTGATATCGCATTGGCAGAAGACAAAGGGCAAAGCCTTAACACACATGGGTGCGATTTGCGATAGCGATCAGATCGCATCGCAATATTGTAGCGGCAGAAGATAAGGGGCGATAGGAGGCAACGAGGTAAGTGTGCGATTGCGATTCGCCGATTAGATCTAGACCATTGACCGGCCCGATCTAACGGCCGCTGTGCCACCATCATTTAAGCCTGCGCCTGAGGGTTTTTTCATGGTTTTGTAGTGTTTCTGCCTCCCGATAGTGCATTGTTGACCCTCCAAGGGCTCTCCTCTTGCAACTATTTCAATCGGTCGATGACCTTTGACTAAAATTGGAGATTTCAACAGCATGCATGGATCCCTTGGCATGATTTTAAGCATATTTGCAGACTTTGGGAGTGTTTTTGGATCCATTTTATCGTTTTGTATAGCAGTGCTAACACTGGCTCCTTCTGGGGATGAGATCCCCCCTGTGAGGTCTCAATAACCTGCAGATCAACGCCTTCCTGGCGAAAAACAAATTAGCAAAATTCCTAGTGTTCCATTGGGCATGGAGTCTGACTGATCCTACACTACAACTGATAAAACAAAATATTTACAATTTTTCAAGGCCAAAAGACCTTAAACCACATAAATTTTGAGAAAACACCCATTAACTGGGCCATCAAAAACTGCTTCTCCCCTCATACTTTTCAGTATGAAGGTGTTGTTCCCTTGAATCTGTGAAATAATAAAAGGGCCTGTCCAGAAAGCATCAAACTTTCCATGATTGCCTTTCTTTTGCTTCAGTGCATCCCATTTCAGGACCAAGTCTCCAACCTGAAAATTATTTGCTTTTGTCTTCCTGTCAAAAACATCCTTGATCTTTTTCTGATGTGCTGCAGCCTTTTCAACCAATTGTTCTCTAATCTGATGTAACTCTGCCAAATCAGTGATCCTTCTTGCCATGTCTTCTTCCTCATCCTGCTCTTCTTGAAGGAATTTTGCCACAGGGAGGGTAAGTTGAATCAGAAATACTGCCTCTGTGCCATACACCAGCTTGAATGGAGAACTGCCAGTGGATCTCTTGATGGTCACTCTGTCAGCCCACAATGCATACTTGAGCTTTGAATCCCAATTCCTTTTATTGTCCTCTAACAGCTTTTTAATTATCCTTATTAGACTCTTGTTGGAAGATTCTGCTAGACCATTTCCCTGTGGATAATATGAGGTGGAATGAACAAGTTTAATGCCCATTGAATCACACATTTCCACCAATTCTTTTGCCCTGAAGGCTGCTGCATTGTCTGTGATTAACTTCTGTGGACAACCAAATCTGCTGAAGATATTTTCTGTCAAAAACTTTATGACCACATTATGATCAGCCTTCCTTGTAGGGACTGCTTCAATCCACTTAGTAAAATAATCAGTGGCAACTAATATCCACCTGTGCTGGCCACTGGAATGCGGATTGATTTCTCCAATAAAATCCAAGCCCCACTGCTGAAAAGGTCCTTTGGCAATTATTGGTTTTAAGGGCAAGGATTTCAGCTGCTGTTTTCCTTCGAATCTTTGGCACTTGTCACAAGATTTAACAAAAACAAATACATCATAAAATAAGGTGGGCCAATAGTATCCAACTCTGAGAATTTTATGGGCTGTAGTTTTCCAGTAATGATGCCCTCAACACATGCTGGAATGAAACTGCTGAATTACTTCTGCTGATTGTTTTTTGTCCAGACACCTTAAAAATATTCCAGATGAATCCCTCCAGTAGAGAAGATTATTATTTATGCAATATTTTGCTGCCCTGAGTTTTAAAGTTCTAACCTTACTTTGAGTAAATTCTGAAGGGATTTCTAGCTTCAGCAAGAAATTAATTATTTCAGCATACTAGTTACATCAAGCTAGATTCTCGGCCGTTGACTATTTTCTCTTTGTTTCAGCTGTTTTTTCCTCTTCTTATGCCTGACCATTTTCTTCCATTATGCATAGGAAATCAATGTCGAAAGACCTGCAATTTTCTTCAGCTAATAGCTTGGCAAGACCTTCACCTATGACCAGCTTGGTGGACTTCAACTCTATATTAAATTCTATCATTTTAGCAATCCATTTTACCCTTATTCCATCAGCATCAGGTTGTGTTAGGACATCTTTTATTGTAGCAGAAGGCACATATGCAATTATTTTTGAATGCAAGATATAAACTCTGAAAGCCTTTAAGGATTTAATAAGAGCATATGCCTGTTTTTCTATAATATCATACCTCAGTTCAGCATCCCTCAAATTCTTGCTAAAAAATGTGACTGGATGCTCTGAACCTTCTTCATCTTGCTGCAACAAAACAGTTGCAATGGTATCCCCAGAGGCAAATGAAAACAGATGAAACTCCTTACTGTAATTAGGACTTATTAATGTGGGAGCTTCCATTATAGCCTTCTTGATGGAATCAAATGATTTTCTTGTTGTTTCGGTCCATCTTACCTCCGCTTCTTTCTTCAACATGGAGGTTATGTGCTTTACTAGCTCTGCAAAATTCGAAATAAACCCCTCGACAAAATTAATTTTGCCCAGAAAATACTATATATCTTTCTTTGATATGGGGACAGTGAAAGCCTGAATTGCTTTGACTCTTTCTGGGTCAATCTGAACACCTGAAGCAGACACAACATGTCCTAACAGCTTGCCTTCATGTAAAGAAAATTGCGATTTTTTGGGATTGACTGAGATTCCAAACCTTCTGCACTTCAAGAACACTTTTTTCAAATGCTGCAAATGATTTTGATGGCTGCTGGAATAAATAGTTATATCATCAAGGTAGATAAACAAAAAATTATCCTTCTCTCCCACAAATGCTATATCCATAGCTCTCTGAAAAGTGGCTCCAACATTCATCAATCCAAATGGCATTTTAGCGTACATAAAAGTGCCCCACGGAGTGGTAATTCAGTCTTTTCTTGGTCATCTGGGTGCACAACAATCTGATTGAAGCTTGAAAATCCATCTAAAAATGACATCACTTTTTCTCCTGAGACTTTTTGCAACAAGTGCTCCATCTTTGGCAGTGGATAGTTATCTTTCTTTGAGCACTTGTTCAAATTTCTGAAATCGACACACAGTCTTATTTCACCACTCTTCTTCCTCGCCACTACCAAATTGGCTACCCATTTTGAATATATGAGAGGGACTATGATCTTATCTGCTAGCAATTTTTTGATTTCGTTTTCAATCAATGGAAGAAGCATAGGATTTATTGGTCCCAGCTTCTGTCTGAAAGGGATGGTGTCTTTCTCCAGAGGGATTTTGTGTTGGATTATGTTTTTATCATATGTTTTCAGATCACTATACTCCCATGCAAACACATTAGCAAACTACCTCATTAATTTGCAATATTCAGCACTTTGATCAGCTGATAAATGAGTGGACAAATTCACAAACCTGGGCTGACCTGGACTTCCTATATCATGCTTACAGACTGCAGATTGATCCTCTTTTTGGGCAGCTTTTTAAGGCACATAATTTTGGTCAAACAGTCTTTCAAGAGGAATTAGACCTTTAGGAATATGATTACTAGGAAGCTGGACAATGCTGTTTTTGTTGATTTTATTTCTAAGCTAGGACTGGTGATTTTCTTTCAAGACATTGTTCTCTTGGTCAATTTGCATCTCAGAAAATTCATCAATGACTTGAAGGAACCTATTCAACTCATTATCATCTTCAAAAACTTTCCAATGCAGGACATTGTCAGGCAAGGACGGTCTATACTTTATTTTCACTTCATAAACTAGTCTGGGAGGCATGGGAGGTATGAATAGACTAGCAGACACATCAAGGGAATCAACAAGCTAATTTTGGGCTCTAGGAATGTATGAAATACATAAATAATCAAGAGAATCTCTGATTCTCCATAGTTCATCTCTGTATGCTTTCAGCCTTGGGTGCTTTGCCTAAAATGTTTTATTTACTTGTTGAATAATCAGATCAACATCTCCGAACACCTTCATGCATTTGATTCCTCTATCTTTTGCTGCATTAAGGTCCAACAACAAAGCCTCATACTCTGCTATATTGTTGGTCACTTGAAAAAATAGCTTAAAAGACAGCTGAATGCTTTCTTGTTGTGGAGATACTAGCACCACCCCTGCTCTTGTAGTCTCCCTAGAACACGCTCCATCAAAGAACATCTCCCAAACCTGACCTTCTTGCTGTTTCTTGGCTTGAACAATTGGTTTCTTGAGCTGAATTATGGCCTTCTGAGATTCTTCAATTTGGAGAATGCATGCTCCAAAATCAGTGTCCACTGCATATATAGGATGATTTGTAGGATTCCTCTCATCACTGACAATATATGCCAGTTGTGCTTCTCTGTATAATATCCTGCTTTCACCTCCAAAAACTAGGACAGTTGCATAAGATAGATCATTCTAGAGTGTCCCACCTAGTCTCTTAATCCACCCTCTGGACAACAGCATGCCAAACTTGGGAGGCACATCTTCCACCACAATATCCATCATCATTCTCTTCATAGGCAACTAAGTTAAGGTAATGGCCAGATCTTTAATCAATCCAAGGTATTTCACCTTCCTTGAATCAAAAGAAAACAAATCATGATAGGGTCTAGTGATATCAAGGCCCAACTCCTCCATGACAACTTTAGGCATCAAATTGTGGCTGGCCCCTGTGTCTAGCAGGAAATTATGGAGGATTTTATCATGGATGTTCAATGAGACATAGAAATATGGAGAATTATTATCAGTAGGCTCAATCATAGGGTTGAGCATAATGGCAGGCTTGTCATATTGAAAATTAACAGAGTCAGTGGAGGTTTGTTTGGTTTCCAACTCAAGGGCTTCAAGAATAGGCCTCCTAAATAGTTCACTCTTCACCAACTCAACCAAAGGCATAGATATTTTCAATTTTTGGACCTCTGACTCAAAGCTGAAAGGAGAAGGTGATTTATCAGAACTTTTTACCTCTTGAACTGGAGCTTTGAGGATGACAGGATCAACTGCTGGTCTTCTTTCTCTGGTATTCTGTGGTTCTGTTTGAACATCAACTCCTTGTGCAAGGTTTTCTTTGACATTCTTTGCATTCGACCTGAGGTTATATCTCTGCTAATCACCGGTTTTTAGAATAGCTCCTCTGTCCCATTCTTGACGATTTTTTTCTTGCAGCAATGATTCTTCATATTGGGCCAATGTCAAAAATACAGCGCTTCCTTTATCTTCCATGCAGTGAATTTCATCCTCATCTTCTTCAAACTGTTCTTGCTCCATGAGTACATTTTGGAAAGGGGCTTTTACTTTTTGATCTTCTTTTGTTTCTTCACCCCTCTGCATTATTTGTAGCTGCTCAGTTTCTCTTCTGAATAGATTCTGATTTCTTGGAGTAAATGTGTTCTGCTGCCTTGTTTTTCCAGAATTCTGCTCAACCTTTAGCTTAGAAATTTTAGCTGCCAATGACTCAATCATCTTAGTCATTTTATCTAGTTTAGGCTCTAAAGATGATGCAGAAGAAGTAGATGCCTGATTTCTTTGTCTTCTTCTGTCAGCTTGACTCTTTAGTTTTTCTGCTGCCATGATATTAAATTCTACTTCTAATGCTGCATCTTGCATGTCTGCCAGGGTAGCGCACCTTTATTCAGAAATCAGAGTCAAAAGCATTGGCATATGTGAGTTTGGCAGAGGTAGCAGTAGGCTTCACCTCAGCTGGAATCTTACTATACATTTGATTGAACCTTTTATTAAAATCAGGCAAAGATTCCCCATTTTCCCTCTTCAGGTTACCAAACTTAGTATGATAATACAACAAGTCCTTTTTATCTCCCCATTGTTTTAAAATGCATCATCTAATGCTTCAATATCTGTTATATATCTTTGGGGTAATTCTCTAAACAACTTCCTAGCCACTCCATCAAGGTTCTGGACAAAAGCTCTCATCCACACATCATTTTCACTTATATCCAAATTATCAGCATAACTGTAAAAGGCTTCTAGGTGTTATTCTACTGTTACTCCTGATGTACTAGTAAATTTAGGCATATATTTCTGATATTCTCCCACAGGCATAGGATTTAGAGGGACAGGCAAGACTAAAGGCCCATATATAACAACAGCAATTCTCTCTATTCTAGTAGGTGCTTGCTGTCTTGCCATATTTGGAATATTTGGAAGAATACTAACAGATGAAGGAGTAGGAAGTAATGTGATGGATGGCAATGATAAATGGATGTTTTGGATTGAATGGGAAGCTTTCTTTGGACTAAGATTCAGAGGGGAACTAACTGTACAAGGGGCTGAATTAATCTCTGAAGGAATTTCCTGATTAACAATGCTGGGCTCTAAGTCTTCAAACTATAATTCTTCAGCTATGAATTTATATTTCAGAGATGAATTAGATTTCTTAGACTTACCTAATCCTGATGCCCCTTTCTGTGAAGCTTTCTTCAATTTAACAGTCTTCTCAGGTTCAGGCACTGGTTTAGTAGGAGATTTCTGAGGATTTCGTCGAGTGTGTCTCATAAACTGAGCCAGAACTTCAATGTGGAGTCGCCAGATAGATGATTACAACCAAAATATGTGTTCAAACCTTGTCTGTCATCAAAGCTTGAAGCTATGTCGTTCTCCCAGGGAAGTTAAGCTTCGATTCTCCTTTCCCCGGCAACGGCGCCAATTAATGTTATCACCCCAAGAAACTCACCTAGGTTGTATATCAGTAATGCTCGGGAACATTATAAATTCAACAAAATGTTGGATAAAATGATGGACGAATGAAAGAAACGCTATATATTCAAGCCAGATAACCACTCCTACTATGATTGGCCCCAGACATGGGTGAACACCCCCAAACTACAAGGCTTTTAACCACTAACTACTCACAGTTTAAACAAAATGTGATGATGGAGAAGATTGACTACACCAACAGATACATAGGACCTTGTGATGGTTGGCTGCAACCAGAAAGGAGGTTTGTAAAAATATTATCTAATACACAGATATGATGACAACTCTCTATGCATTTAAACAACAAAAACCTACAAGCAATTTCAATGAACAACTAAACTCTAACACAGAGGTGGGATGACAGCCCCTCTTATCCTAAACATCACAGCTCATGAATTAATGCAAGATAGGCAGAGCGTGGAACAAGAAGAAGTGAAAAGTGAGCAAATGATAGCAAAAGAAGCTTGTATTAGTTGGAAATGAAGACCAGAAGCTGCAGGTCTCCAAGTAGTTATAGTCTCCAGAAGTTGAAGCTTTACAACACATTAACACTCACCTCACACTCATCAAATGATTACATCGTTTTTCTGAGTATATATAGAATCAGTTTACGAAAATCTCTGCTAGGCTATGTGTGGAGGGGTCATAATGGACCAGCAACCACTTTAATTATCTAATATGGGTCTCTGCTGCAATCTGATTGTGTCTACGATTGAATTTGACATTCTCAGATGTTCTGCTATCCTTTTTGAGCCGGTAGAGTGTAATATGAAACAAGCTCCATAACTGATAAATATTGTGACTGGCTCGAGGCATGTCCTTTTCCTTCTTGGCCATCCTACTTGTTGAATGTGGTGATTGAGGATTAACTCCGCAGAGTGGTGAATACTAGACACCTTCTTCCTTGGGATGCACGGGACCAGCTATGGATGTGGACAGCATGGCGGAGGCATGAGCAAGATGGGGAAAAGACGTTAGCCGTTGGATCATGCAGATGGATGGAGGATATGACTCGGCAGGAGCACGAAGGCAGGAAGACTGAGTATAGGCAAATACACTATCAGAGGTGGAGAAGCAGACATGAGACTTTATACAAAGGAATCGTGAGTCATATCGGGTCTGGCACCTGATATCGCATCGACGGAAGACAAAGGGCGGAGCCTTAACACACATGGGTGCGATTTGTGATAGCGATCGCAATATCACATTGGCGGAAGACAAGGGGTGATAGGAGGCAGTGGGGTAAATGTGCGATTGCGATCCACCGATTAGATTTGGACCGTTGACTGGCCAGATCTAACGGCTGCTGTGCCACCATCATTTAAGCCTACGCCTGAGGGTTTTTTCATGGTTTTGTAGTGTTTCCGCCTCCTGGTAGTGCATTTTCGACCCTCCAAGGGCTCTCCTCTTGCAAATATTTCGATCGGTGGATGACCTTTGACCAAAATTGGAGATTTCAACAGCATGCATGGATCCCTTGGCATTATTTTAAGTAGATTTGCAGACTTTGGGAGTTTTTTTGGATCCATTTTATCCTTTTGTATAACAGCGCTAACAATATCCCATTTTCTTATGAAGCTCTGGTTGAAATATACCAGAAACCTGACTTTTCTAGGAGAGCCCAAACTCTTGAATTATTCTTAACACAAGATGCTGCATTACCAAAGAAAATTCCTCCTTATCCCTCCTCCATATTCCCTAAGAGAGCCAAGAAAATAATCATTGTCATTTCATACCTTCTTGGCTACTAGTCTAATCAATGGGTATATGAGGCCACTATAGGATTTTTATCCATCTTTTCTAATGATTCTAATCCCTCAATTGTGTTTAATTTCATCCATTTTCTTGCAGAGTCTATTCATCAGCAGCTGGTCAAGTTTCCCACATAGTAGGTATTCAAATATGCCTCTGTCCTAGTCTACATGTTCCTATACTTTCAAGGGGACAACATGAACATGTCCTTGCAAAAGCTGGATGAGAAGGGAAACCAACAGTCGACCATTTTTTGGACCACTCTGGTAATGAAAGAGAAGAAATAATACACTTACAAACAATTTACTAAGATTTTTGTCCACCCAACCATAAGCCTCCTAAGAAGTAGAAAAGAACCAAGGATTAGTGAAGAAATCAAAAAGGTCTTTCAATTGTCAGAACAAGTGCAAACAGGAGACTTGTACTTGTATGAAAATAACACAGAAATGAGGATTTTTGGATGTGAGCTCCCACCTTATAAGTTGCCAAAATTCCTCCCAATGAGGATTTTTGCCTTAGAATATGTTGGGTCCCTATAATACTAGTGATTACCCCATTACTATTGTAGTTATACCCCTTATTTATATTGTTGTGCCCCTATTGCCCCCATGTTGTTATTTCTGTGCCCCTTAGAATCCCTCTATTTCTATTTTTGTGGCTTTATATTATTATTGTTAGGTCGGCTGGATTATATTGTGACTCCTTAGACTCCTATATATAGAAAGGAGGTTTTGTCATTTGTATCATCCAAGAATTGTTCATTTATGTAATGTAAAGGAGGTTGCCCCCTCGAAGAGGCTGAATTCTAAGGCGTTGATCTATCTTTTCTATCTTTTCTTGAGCTGGTTTCATAACATTTGGTATCACAGCTTTGGATTCTAGGGTTTCGCTGCTCCAAACAGGTCATCATGGCATTTTCGATATAACTTTATTTCTGTTACTTTTCAGAAGTCGCAAAAAAAACCCATTTGAGAAGAAATTGCGTTGAACCTTGGGTCCGAATTTTAGAGCCTTTTGCGTGATATTTGCTGAGATATGATCTGAGGAAGTTGGTCTTTTGCAGACTCCTGAATTACATTCAAAACAGGTGACCTGGGGAAAATCGTCATAACTTTCTCTCTCGAGATCGGATTGAAATTTCGTAAGAAGGTACAGAAAGAGGATGGACTTTAGTTTCTTGTATGTGTGTTTCAGATTCAAAGGTTGAAACAGTGACTCGTGGCACGTCGTACAAGTTCGCTCTACTGAACTAGTCTAAAAGCAAGTCACTGTGGGAGATTTCACATAACTCTTCCTTGGAGAATCCAATTGGGGTCAGACTTGTGGCATTGGAAAGAGGACACAGAAGGATACTGCAGGTCGCAATTTCAGAATTGGATGATCCGAAAACAGAGATACATCAGATTCAATATCAGGCTTCTATAAAGTGAAAAAAGGTGTGTAGTTTTTTTTAAATTTTTGTGTAAGCTTGGTTTAACGGAATTCAAAGGGCATAGTAAAGCATTATTATCGGTAACTGATGCCCCGAGGAAAGAAAATGCAAACACCTAGTAAGGAACCTGAAAGCTCTAGCATGACTCATGAAGAAGAGGAAGAAATGCTACATGATATATCAAAATTACAAGAACAAGTGCAACAAATGTCACGCTCACAAAAGCTAACAGAAGCTAAGATAAGTGGCGTGGAATCTAAGATAAATGGCGTGGAATCTAAGATAAAGGGCATGGAAGCTAAGATGGATGATTTGAAGACAGATTTGAGGACAGATTTGAAGACAGACATGGCAGATTTGAAGACAGATTTGACAAATTTTCTACAAGAAATACTTACTAATGGTGAAAAGGTTGTAAAGGAAACTCATGATGTGAACAAAAGTAATGTTAATCATGATTCCATAGATGCTAATGTTGGATCGAAGACCCACCATATTCCAAAAATCGATATGAGGAAGTTTGATGGCAAGGATCCCGCCACATGGATATTACAGATGGAGCAGTTCTTCGATCTCAATAATGTGCAAAACACACAAAAGGTACGTATGGAAATTGTATATTTGGAACCAAATCAGTTTGTATGGTATCAATGGCTTTGCTCTCGTAAAAAATTATCACTTGGGCAATTTTTACGGAAGAATTGATAGCACATTATGAGATACAAAAAGCAACACTTTTTTTAGCCAATTGATAAGTCTCAAACAAAAGGGTTCAGTAATGGAGCACATTGAGGAGTTCCAAAAATTGAACATAAGGGTAAAAGATATTCCAGAGGAGCATAGGATTGATGTGTTCATAGGGTCTTTAAAGGATAATATCCAACATGATGTTCGCCTTTGGGAACCTGATTCATTAGAGAAGGCATTCAGGTTAGCAAGAAAAATGGAAAGCAAAATTATGGCAACCAGGAAGCATACCACTCACAACTATAAAGACGGAAGTGTTGTTGCCCCTAGTCTTCCACAACCTATAAGGTTGACACCACAACAATTGGAAGAAAAAAGAGCAAAAGGGCTTTGTTACAGTTGTGATAGCAAATACACTAAAGGTCATAAGTGTGCTGAGAAGAAATTATTCTACATAGATTGTGAAGAGGAAGAAGAAAAGGAGCAAGAAAGGTCAAAAGAAGAAGATATACTCCAGGAACAAAGCCTAGATGAAGAAAAAATAAATCCGACCATATCTTGTAATGCATTGGCGGGAATTACCACTCCTCAAACCATCAAGATAGAAGGACAAATCAAGAAGAAAAAGGTAATAGTGTTGATTGATTCAGGAAGCACCCACAATTTTATTCATTGTAGGGTAGCAAAAGAATTGAATTGCTTCCTATATCCAGCACCAGAGTGTCAAGTGATGATTGCAAATGGAGGAACAATAAATTTCTCTGGAAAGTGCCATAATATCAAGCTATCCATGGGAGAATATGTATTGACTAGCCCAATGCTTTCCATTCCAATGGGAGGTGCTGATGTTGTACTAGGAGTCCAATGGCTACAATCCTTGGGTACAATAGCTTTTAATTTTCAAGAACTTTTCATCAAATTTTCTACGGAAGGAAAGGAAGTTGAATTAAGGGGTATTGCAGGGAAACCAGGAAAGATAATCAGCTCTAATGGTATGACAAAGCTTCTAAAAAAGGAGCAAAGAGGTGTAATTGCACAATTATGTTCGCTAGATGTTTCCACATCGGAATCATCTATTTCTCCAGATCTCCAAAAAGTCCTGGACAATCATTCCAAGGTATTTGAGACTCCCAAAGGTCTCCCACCTATGCGTGATCATGATCATGCTATTCATCTGATTCCAGGAAGTGTTCCTCCAAACATCAGGCCGTACAGATATCCCTATGTCCAAAAAAGTGAAATTGAACGTATGGTTGCAGAAATGCTAGAGGCTGGTATAATTCAACCGAGTCAAAGTTCTTTCTCTGCTCCAGTAGTATTGGTGCACAAGAAGGATGGATCATGGCGCATGTGTCCGGATTATAGGGAGCTCAACAAGCTCACTATTAAAGATAAGTTCCCCATTCCTGTCATTGATGAATTACTGGATGAATTGCATGGATCAATTTACTTCACCAAGTTGGATCTTCGTTCGGGATATCATCAAATCAGAATGAAGATTGAAGACATTCCGAAAACGACATTTAGAACTCATGAGGGTCATTATGAATTTTTGGTCATGCCTTTTGGCCTTACCAATGCACCTTCAACATTTCAAGGTTTGATGAATTCAATTTTCAAACCATTCCTTAGAAAATTTGTGTTAGTATTTTTTGATGATATACTAATCTACAGCAAGTCTTGGAAGGATCATGTTGAACATGTTGACAGGGTGCTACAACTATTGGAGGAGAAACAATTATATGCAAAAAGATCCAAATGTTTCTTTGGAGTCCAGGAGGTGGAATATTTGGGTCATATTGTATCTCATGAAGGAGTTAAGGTAGACCCTAGCAAAATTAAAGCCATTAAGGAATGGAAAATCCCCACATCCATAAAGCATCTGCGAGGATTTCTTGGGTTGACAGGGTATTATCGCAAGTTTGTTAAGAATTATGGGAGAATAGCAGCACCTCTAACAACATTATTGAAGAAAGATGCATTTTCATGGACTCCGGAAGCAACAAAGGCCTTTGAACATCTTAAAGAGGCAATGTGCCAAGCACCGGTCTTAGCTACACCGGACTTCACAAAAACCTTTATTGTGGAATGTGATGCTTCAGGAAATGGAATTGGTGCTGTTCTAATGCAAGATGAAAGACCCATTGCTTTTGAAAGTCGTCCAATCAAGGGAAAGTTTTTAAGCAAAGCTATTTATGAGAAGGAAATGTTGGCAATACTCCATGCACTTAAGAAATGGCGACCCTACCTAATGGGAAGACACTTCAAGGTAAAAACGGATCATGATAGCCTTAAATACTTTTTAGAACAAAGATTATCCTCTGAAGAGCAACAAAAGTGGGTCACAAAGATGTTGGGTTATGACTTTGAAATCATCTACAAAAAAGGGAAGCAAAATGTGGTGGCAGATGCACTCTCAAGAAAGGATGAGGATGTGGAAGCATTGTTGTGCGCCATTTCTATTATCCAACCAGATTGGATAAACGAAGCAAGGGAGGAATGGAAGAATGACGAAGAAGTGTGGGCACTTATTCGAAAGCTACAACAAGATTCCAGTACGTCTGATACATTTAGCTGGAAAAATGATTCGTTATGGTACAAAGATCGCTTATACCTCTGTAAGAATTCCCAGCTAAAACAAAAGATTCTTATGGAATTGCACACTTCTCCCTTAGGAGGGCACTCAGGATTTTTAAAAACTTACCACAGGGTTAAGAAGGAATTTTTTTGGGATGGCCTTAAATCAGATATTCAAAAGTTTGTGGCGGAATGTTTGGTTTGCCAACAAAATAAAGTTGAAACAATTAAGACACCGGGTCTATTACAACCTTTATCCATTCCAAGCCAACGTTGGGAGGAGGTTTCAATGGATTTTATCACAGGTTTACCCAAGTCTGAGGGAAAGAGTGTCATCATGGTGGTAGTTGACAGACTTACCAAGTATGCACACTTTTGTGCATTATCACATCCATTTAAAGCCAGTACAGTTTCTACTGCATTTATGGAAACAATTCAAAAGCTACATGGAAACCCAAAGATTATTGTAAGTGACAGAGATCCCATTTTCACTGGAAATTTTTGGACAGAATTATTTTCTTGTCTTGGTACTCAGTTAGCTCATAGCTCATCTTATCATCCTCAATCTGATGGGCAAACTGAGATAGTAAACAAATGTTTGGAAGGATATCTTCGTTGCTTTGTATCTGATAAACAGACACAATGGGTCAAATGGTTGCCTCTGGCTGAATGGTGGTATAACACTTCCTTCCATACAGCAACAAAAATGACCCCATTTATGGCACTTTATGGGTATCAACCACCATCCATCACATCATATTTAAGAGAAAATTCTAAGGTTCAGGCAGTGGAACATCACATCGAACATCAACAACAAGTCCTCCAACTCTTAAAGGATAACCTCGTGTTGGCACAAAATAGAATGAAACAACAGGCAGATCAACATCGCAGTGAAAGAAGTTTTGATGTAGGTGATTGGGTATTCCTACGGCTACAACCATATAAGCAAATGTCCCTAAAGCAAGCTAAGAAGGATAATAAATTATCACCAAAGTATTATGGTCCGTACAAGGTGTTGCAAAAGATTGGTACTATGGCATACAAATTGGAGCTTCCTGCAGCTTCTCGATTGCACCCAGTTTTCCATGTTTCATGTTTAAAGAAGGTTATAGGCGACAAGCTCCCAGTTCAAAAAATATTGCCAGAACTTGATGAGGAAGGAAAAATTATATTGGAACCGGAAGCAGTCACAGAAACAAGAACTCGACAGCTACGAAATCGATCAATTTCAGAGTATCTTATCAAGTGGAAGAACTTATCCGCTGAAGATTCCACATGGGAGGATGAGAATTTTATGCAGAAGTATCCAAAACTACTCAAGCGTTGAGGACAACACTTTTTTGAAGGAGAGGGGCATGTTGGGTCCCTATAATACTAGTGATTACCCCATTACTATTGTAGTTATACCCCTTATTTATATTGTTGTGCCCCTATTACCCCCATGTTATTATTTATGTGCCCCATAGAATCCCTCTATTGTTATTTTTGTGGCTTTATATTATTATTGTTAGGTCGGCTGGATTATATTGTGACTCCTTAGACTCCTATATATAGAAAGGAGGTTTTGTCATTTGTATCATCCAAGAATTGTTCATTTATGTAATGTAAAGGAGGTTGCCCCCTCGAAGAGGCTGAATTCTAAGGCGTTGATCTATCTTTTCTTGAGCTGGTTTCATAACATAATACATCAGGAAGATGATCAACATGGATGAAGTCCATTTTGTTGCTGCCAAGAAAAAGTCTCAGTTTAAGTTAAAAATGAAGGTTGGTCCATTCATTTGCAATAGCAAGACAATAGGGTAAGAGGCAAACAAACTTTTGAAGGAAATTCAGTTTAATCTCAGTTTTACCTGGTGTTATGATCCATTAGGGATCATTTCTATATTAAGGGTAGAAACTAAGTCTACTCCTTATTTTCACTTACCTAGGCCAGAAATAGAAAAGTATAAGAATCAACCAGAGTGGGTAGAGAACACATTATAGGAGGTGAAAGAATAGTAGGTCTCCCCATCAACAGTGCAGACTCCTACAATTCAAGAGAAGATAGCCAAAAGGAGCAGAGAGGAAGATTCCCCTTTAGGGACTGATATCTTCGGTGTTGGATTTAAAATCATGTACAAAAAAAGGCTAACCTTAGTTCCAGACTAAGCCTTAGCAAAGATTTAGAGAAACAAACTCTTATCACCACTAATGAGCCTCTTGTATGTTCATTAGTGGGTGATCAGGCTACACAGTCTCCTACCACCTCCACAACATCACAAGAGCATCAACAGGTTATGCACATAGGTACATCTACTTCAAACGAGCCAGAGAAGAGCATCTTGGATATCTTCAAAGAAATAAAAGTAAAAAACGAAGCCTTGAAGATTAACACATAAAACTAGTTTTGGAAGTAGACTTCAAGTTCCCAAGCAGGTTACTATCAACCTTTGACTCAGAGAAGGGGAAAATGCAGATGGCATTCCTTCAAGCTTAAGTTCCTCAGTCAAAAGGAACATCAGACTAAGGAAAGACATCTTTTGAGTTTGACGTAAAGGATATACATCCCATTGACCAAATGGAGATGCATAAACAAAATGGGGAAATGATATTATCTACTGTAACTAACACAGCTATGGCATTGTCCAAATTACAGGTCATGCTACCAAATGTCTAGTCACATATAAAGATGGACAAAGTTTCTCCTCTTGCCAAAGATACCAAGATTAAAACCTTGGAAGATTTGGTAATCAAACTATGTTATGATCCTACAAACATCAATGTTGTAGAGGAGCTAATCAAAAAGAATAATTTGGATATAGCAGCACTAAGGAAACAGTTGAAACTCCCAGCTACTGAAGATCCTCTAGCCAAGGATATTGCAGAGACAGAGACTGAAAAGGCAGACATGATGAAACTCATCATGGAGCAGACTGCTCAGCTTAAGAAAATGGAGACAAAGATGGATAAATTGATCAAGGAAAAGGAAAAAGCTGCTAAAAAGACTGCCCCTTTAGAAGCACTTCCTATCACAGTCATTCTGACTGCCATACCAGCTACCACTAGTACAGGAGATGCTGCAGACCAGTTGGCTCGTGCAGTCCAAAATATGTCCCTGCAGACTGAAGAGATTAAGAAACTGCATGATCAAGTAAAACTATTGGAGGATCATCAAAAGAAATTTGACATTTTTCAGGTAGTAGAGCTCCAGAGAGCTTAGAATCAAATAAAAGCATGGAAGAAATCAACAACTGAGTCTTCCATTGGCTTCACTCTTGGTAATGTCAAGGAAATTTTCTGGAACAACATCATAGAGGAGATTGATGAAATCTGGCCATTTATCTAGATTATTTTTTAGTAGATGGAGTTAATGGAAAAGGAAAACTAGACAATTGCCAATATAAATGCTCAACTGGGAGAAATTCCTGCCTAGTTTCTCTCATTCCTAGGCGTTATTTCGATGCTCTTTCACGCGTGATTAGGGGTAGAATTCCTATAAGGCTTGAAACAACATTATAAGGTTTATTAATTCTAAAAGATGGTATGAACTGGATGATCTAGGGGTGGATGACAGGACTGAGACCATTCTGGAGGTGAAGAAAGTTTTGACCAAAAAGAACTTAGTAGTGCAGTTGACAGAGAAGTGTCACACTCTTGAAGTGGCAGTCAATAGATTTTTCACAAGGATTGATGCATTAAACAAGAAGGGTCTTCCTTCACTGTTTGTCATCAATGATAAGTTAATGACCAGGGAGGATTACTTGAAGAAGCTTCAGGACATTGCCAAGGACACAACCAAGTCCTCCAACATCAAAGGTTCCATGATAGGCAGGGCATTTTACAAGGCCATCAACAACATATGTTTTATTCAAAATGAAATAAAACATATTTTTACTGTAAAACCCACTTTTTCCAGGTATAATGAGGTAGATGAGATCTACCATAGAGTAACTAAGATATCAATTCCATATGAAGAACAGTGGGAAAATCTGTTCGGATATCAGGATTAGAGGATAGATTAGTTTTGCCAGCACAACACTAGAATAGTAGGCACTCAGCAACAACTTTCCATCAAAATAGGGCCAGACGTGCAGATTCATTCCTTTTGATTGATTTTGTTCCCTTTCTGTTAGTTTTAAGAAATAATAGCATGCCTTGTTAATCAGGCATTTATTGTAATATTTTTTATTTTGTTTAAATACTTCATTTTGTCAAAGTATTCAGGGTTGCACCCTTGAACTAGTTAGCGAACATATTTGTACTAAGCTGGAGCATTTTTTATTGAATAAAAGATTCTGGATTTACTTCATATGGCTTGTCTCTCCGTGAGTTGTTTTCATTATATTTTCCATTATGTATTCCTCATATAATTTAATTTGTATACAATATCCGATTGAAAATTTAATGAATCTCAATTTCATTTTCAATCCATTGTGAAGTTGTAGTTTAATTAAGAAATTAATTTGTAGGACTATCTTTTATTGTAAATTCCTCTTTGAATTTAAATTGCACAAGATTTCTATAATGACTTGATTATATTTTGTTGATTAAGAAAACATAGTTTTCTTAATTTCTGCTTATGAATGGTGAAATACTCTGTCTGAATATTAAATCATTTATACTTCATATTCTAATCATCCATCCCACTTAAAACCAAAATAACCATATGTATTTAAAGAAAAACCTTTTATTTATTTATTTATTTATTGAAAATATGTCTAAGCTTAAAGCACCTGTTTAAAAGCAGTTCACTGGTCATACAACCATTAAAATCTAACAAAACATTTTATATGCTTTGGCATAGCCAATTTACCTTAGGTTATATCAAATGAAAACATCATATTGGCGCCGTTGTCGGGGAGCGAGGAAATGAAAGTTAAATTTTCCCTAGGGAAACGATTTTCCCTTTCCTTTAAGGTGAATAAAGGATAATGTCATAGGTCAAAATCTTTCACCTAGTGATTCCACTGATCCAAGCTGGCTCCCTATAAGCATACAAGATCACATTCTTATTATTATATTGTTAACCTTCTACCAGACCCATAAAGACTCATCAGGGGAGCCTCTTCAAGGAGAAGATGTAGAACACCTTCTTAATCTTCAGCTTTACACCCCAAAGACATTCCATCTGTAGATCCATTCTCATTTATACCAACCCACTTTGATTGGACTGAACTACCTCCTAGGGTATATGATCTTATTTGCATAGGAGTAGACCTTCCATCAGCCTTTTTGATACAGTCACTTGAAACATATCAAGTTCCATCCATTCCTATCAAATCACCTTCATCTCAAGAAGAATTGGGTTTACAATTACCTGAATTCAAACCTCAAGATTTCATCACTCCAAATCCTTATTCTATTCCATCATCCTCAACTAGTTTTGAAGAGACATTTTCTAGCTATTCGAATCCTTTATTTGAAAATAAGGAAGACTTCCCACAAGGAGTTTAGAA
Source organism: Pinus tabuliformis (assembly GCA_031772625.1). NCBI lineage: Eukaryota > Viridiplantae > Streptophyta > Pinopsida > Pinales > Pinaceae > Pinus > Pinus tabuliformis. The sequence continues at coordinate 388,946,305 of CM062804.1, read as the reverse complement.
ATTGGTTATCGAAATCCCTTTCAAGCCCATAAAGAGTTCCCCTCCCTCACCTCCACATATTAATACACCTACTGACTCATATTCATCTCCTTCATCTTCATCATCTTCATCTTCCTCATCACCATCTACCCAGACACCCCATACTCCTCCTGCTATTATGGCTTTTTGACCCATTGTGGAAGCTAGGTATGCTGCTCTAGTTCTCCCCGCAAACTTGGTAAATTTTCTTGATGCTTGTCTAAAACATCTCCCTAGATTCAATGGAGAAACAGGTCCCTCAACAGAGGATCATGTATCAACATTCCTAGATTTTGCTGACAATATGAACATAGAAGAGGAAAATGTTTATATGAGATTATTTGTGCAATCTCTAGAAGGAAATGTTAGGATTTGGTTTAAGTAGCTCAAAGATGACTCTATCAGAACTTCGAATAAGCTCATAACAATCTTCAAAAATCAATGGGGGGTAAAGAAAGATCTTGTTTACTTCCTTACTAAATTTGAGGAATTAAAGAGAAACCCGGGAGAACGAGTTGCTGAATTCATTAAAAGATTCAACAAACTCTATTATGAAATGCCTGATGATTGTAAGCCACTAGTAGCAGTTGCAAAGGTTAGATTTTCCAAAGCATTTGATGATGACTTTGCAGTCATGCTAAGGGAAAGAGTTTCTAATACCTTAGAAGACATGCAAAAAAATGCTATAAAGGTAGAAGCCAATAGGTCAACTTCTGGTAAACTTAAGGCTAAAGCAGAAAAAGAAGAAAGAAAACTAAAAGCTAAGATTGATGATTCATCCTCCTCTAAATCTAAACTTGAAGATCAAAAAATTGATGAAATTACATCTTTGCTTAGGAACCTTTCTAACAGGATTTCAAAAATTGAAACACAGCCTAGAGCCACTCAACAAACTGTTGTTAGACCTCAAGCTCAAACTCAATTTAGAAGAGCTCCTCAAATGCAAATTCTTCAAAGACCAGGTTCTGATCAAAATATTCAGCCTCCTTTGCTCATTGATGATCAAAAATCACAAGACTCAGGCCCTTTAATCACTGAAGATATCAATAATATTGATTCATTAACAATACAAATGGCCATAGTTCCTTCATCTTCATCTCAATCTTTTGAATTATAAGTATGAGATACTCAAATTTCTAGATACCAAGCATTCTTTGAAATTTTAATTGCAAAATAGATATGATCTAAGGCCTATATCAGGTCTTGGTAGACCTCCAAAATCTACCACCATAATTTAACCTGCAATAAAAACTATTCAAACAAAAACTTCATCACCTCATACTACAGATTCATCCACTAAAACCCTTCCATTTGATAAGACTGTTTTGACTACTTTTAATATTGAAAAGGAATTGGAAAGGGTCAAGATTCCTATACCTTTAGCTGAACTTTCCAAAAATCCTGGTTACAAAAATCAAGTGTCTAAATGGATACAGTCTTCTAGTGTAGATGCTAAGGGAGATGTTATTAGTCTGCAGGATGAAAAACCCTCGGTTGTATTTGGCCCTAGTTTGGATATGATCGATGAAATTGTTCCACCATTTTATGTAACATTAAAAGCTCATGATTTTCTTTTGTACAACTGCATGCTAGATTCTGGAGCCTCTCATAACCTTATGCCAAAGGTAATAATGGACCAGCTTCAGTTACAAGTCACCCATTCCTATCATGACCTTTACACCTTTGACTCAAAGAAAGTACCATGCCTAGGATTGATCAAAGACCTAGTTGTGACCTTAGCTCAAATACCTGTCAAAAGTATAGTTCTAGACATAGTTGTCACTGATATTCCTGCCAAGTTTGGCATGCTTCTATCTAGATCATGTTGTGCTAAACTTGGAGGGTCACTTCAGATGGACATGTATTTTTCTACTATCCCAGTCTATGGAGGTGAGCATTTAAGGTTATATAGGGAAGTATGTTTCCTTCATACTATTTGTAGGTCTGATCAAGCAAAGAACCACCCTATCTATGCAGTAGATCAGGATTTTAGATGCTTTAACTTGTCTTCACAAAATTATTCAAACACTCAACTTGCCATTGAAAATATTGTTTCCTAACCTAAAGTGGGAGAATCAGATATCTAGAAACTTTATTTTGATGGCTCTTGCTTAAAGGAAGGAGCAGGAGCTGGAATTATTCTTATATCACCATATAAAGAAAACATAACTCAGTCATGTATACTTGAATTTGAAGTCACTAATAATATTGCTGAGTATGAGGGTTTTCTTCTCTGTCTTGAGTTAGCTAGGAGTCTAAAGGTCCAGAACTTGAGTGTATTTTCTGATTCTGAGATTATAGTAAATTAGGTTAGAAATCTATGTCAGACTAAAGACCCAAGGTTTAAATCCTACAAAAATGATGCTTGGGATACAATTGAGAATTTCTTCGAAGGTTTTAACATAACTATTATTCCTAGAGATGAAAACATGCATGCTGATTCACTAGCTATCTTAGCAAGCTCCTTCAAAATCCCTGAGCCAGTATCGTTAAAAGACCAAATCCAAGTCAAGTATCGATGATCAATTCCTGATAACCTTAAACACTGGCAAATTTTCGAAGACGATGAACAGTTGAAATATTTACTTCAAGTTATTGATGAATTCTCAAATATGCAAATATAAGAAGACCAACAAGTTATGGAAGAATTAGATGAACATAATCCAAAAACTTCATTCAGTCCTAAAATTCTTGATCATGATTGTTGTGCCGCTAATTTGTCATTATTATTAGCACTTTTTTATGCCTATTTCAACCATTTCTACCATTCTTTATCACATCATTTATCATAATTTATCATATAATTCCATTTTATAATTATTTATGTTTTTATGGATAAATACTATTTTTCTCCATTATTTTTAATAAATTGATGATTATTATGCATGATTTTACTAATGATGGTTTATTAATGGATTTTTTGTAACATCACTCATGATTTTAGCCTCCAAGATCTTTTCCAAATTGCAAATTTAATCTCCAACTCACAATTAAATATTCCAACTCAGAAATTGCTGAAATAAGAAGTGATGGTTTTGCATTGGATGTTTCAGACAAATGAATAAGAATCTAGAAAATCTGAAACATGGGTTTTGCCAAGAGCGGACCGAGTTAGTTTTTTGATGAGAAGTTTTCCAAAATTGGATCTGTATTAAGAGAAATAGAAGGTTATTCAAAGACGAATTTCTCAGATTTGCTATTGCGGCGGTTTTCCAAATTCTTCCAGTTGCAATACCAAATTCGACTTGTTCTTGTTGAATGTTCATGGAAAGATCTTTCAAATATGATCTTGTTGATCAACTTGTTTTGTAAAATCCAAATTTGTAATGGAAATCATTTTGTAATAAGATTTGTTGTAACTTCTCTTTGCTCTCTATGTATTTAAATGAAAACAGAGATCAAAGGGAAGAGGATAATATGGGGAGAATTGGAGAATAGGGGAGAGAATAGAGAGGAGGAAACTTCTCGCCTTTTTACTTTGGTTGTAATTTTAATATACAGAGCATGATTTTGAAGGACACATCATGCTGTAATGACATTTGGATCTGATGAATAATACATAATTTGTGTTCTTGTTCATTAACGATATTCTGAAGTAGTTAAGTCGTAATCACTAGCGGCTTGGCCCCGGTCACTGGTGGATTTCACTGCTATTCCCTGTGTTATATTTATACTTTTTCTTTTAGTTTAATTATTCTGCTTTATAGTTTTATAGTTGATTTAATTTCATCGGTGTGGATTTCATGTATTCATTTGATTAATTCTTAATTCTGTCAATTGATTTCATTTATTTATGTCATGCATTGATTTAATTGTAGAATCATTTTTTGTTAACTAAAAGCCAGAGTGTTATTGATTAGATCAGGTGCTTTATTTCTATGCAGTAGTTTAGATTCAGCTGAAAGAGCTCTGTTATTGTTACGATGCACTTGGTTGATGTAATTGCAATTAGAATCTCTTGATTAAGATTAAGTTTGGTTTAGATTAAAATTTAATTTTTATGCTTGAATAGGTTAATTTCCTTGAAGTTATAAGCTTGAGATTTATGCTTTGATCTATTTACTCTTGTATTGAAATTGATAAGTTATCTTAAGGCATTAATCTCTATAGATATAACGATTTCCATCACTTGTACATATTGTGTACACTTTTGAAACAAAAAGACTTACTTAGGTGTTGATGCGTCGAAAATCGTTGCGACAACAATGGGGGATAACCACCCGGTCCGAATCTTAAAGCAGCTCCTTTTTCATTTGGATTAGTGGCTTCAACTGGTTTAACTAGGTCCAGTTACCTTCTCCCTATAGTTATTGGTTTATGATGTATCTTTAACTACCAATAGACAGGGATATCAGATCACGTCTTCTTGTTGTTCAGGCGAGAGAATGACCCTTAAGCTGATTTGGGTTTAGCCAAGCCACAACTAAAATTTTGCCTTTTTGAGAAGAGGACTTAAAAAAACACAAAACTTAATCTAAATGTGAGCTTATTCTATAATGTAAGCAAAAAGGAACTAATCTTAATCCTATCTTAATTAGACACATATATATCTAACCCAACTAAGAGCAAGATAATTAAAGTATTGAGATTTAAATATGTCTTGTTTATAATGAATGTCAAGTTAATGAAATAGTTCAATTAACTAACATTATAGATACCAAAACACATCCTATTGAGACCTCTTAACTGAAATAATAAACTAACAACATTCCAAGAAGTAATTCACAAAAATGATATTGATTATCAAATCAGTGAATTCAATAATTAAACAATAATATGTAGAAATAGTTCATAGCACATCACGATTTAATAACTCAGTTTTATAAAACAAATTTCTAAGTAAATAGTTACTCAGAAATCAGAATTTAATCCATAAGAACAGAGATACATAATAACAATATTGAGACAAATTACCCATATTAACAAAAGTGCACAAACATGAATAAAATGACACATTCCTGTTATCATAAAAATGAAAATGATATTTGAAACAGTAGTATTAGAAATACCAATTTATTGCATCTATTTCTTTGACCTTGGTCTCCAACAGTCCTTTACATTTCTTGAACTTCTGCCTTCAAAACTAGAGCCACAATAGTGCAAACTCTGTCCCTTATACATAATTCAAGATATAAAGGAAAAATCCTCAATAATCCCTAGATCTGAAATTTTCTCTCCTCCCTCTTACAACTCTAAATTCCTATTACAGAAGTACTTTTAGAAGTCTAAAATTGCATGGGAGAGCAACCCTTTATTACATTCTACAATCTATTATTTATAATATTTCCAAAAGTATTTTGAGAGGAGATTTATTTGAAGAAAAAATCTGTCCAATCCAATTTTATTTGCTTAAAAATTCTAATCTTTAATTGCTGAAGCATTCTCATTGATTGAGATCATTTTCTCCATATCTCTTCTACTATTTTCCTGTAAAAAGAAATAAAAAATTAACTAAGAAGCAACAATAAAATCAAAATATCAATTCTGGAATTAAAACAAATATAATCAAATGCAATTAATTAAATAATTGAAAATAAAATATAAGCTTTCTATTGATGTCTGGGATGATTTAATTGGCCAAAGATATTATTGACAAATGGACTTGCATTGAGAAGAGGCTTGGACAAATGAAAATGCAGGAAATAAAACTCAGAAAATTGATTTTGTTTTAGAAATTCGTAGCTTGATCTTCTGCTTGATTTTTGACCCAATAAATGACCAAATCTGTTAGTGAAACCTCCTCATAAATGTTCTCCTTGATTTTATCTTTCCAATGAGCCATCTTGGGCCTCATTTGGTCAAGTAAAACTCAATCTATGAGCCTCCAAAGTTAATGAGTCAAATCTAGCATAAATCTAGAAATTCGATTGCTCAGCTAAAAAATCAGAAATTTTAATTAAAAATCTAATCCTAAATTATAATTTTAATTATCGAATAATTAATTCTAATTTAATTGTTAATCGTAAATTAAACTAATTATTTAATAAACTATTATTAAATAATGTTAATTTAACTAACTAATATAATTAATTATTTATAAACTAATTAATATTAATCTAAATAATAATTAAATTTTAATTTAATTAAATTAATTAAATTTTATATATTAATTAATTTATTTAATTTAAAATTTAATATATTAAATATTTAAACTAATTTTAAACTATAACTATCCTCACCATACGTTAATATACATAAGCCATTTCAAAACAACGAATGAAGATATGAGCTTGAAAGTCAATGTTTGACTTATCGCATCGGAGGAAGCCTTGAGTTGGGGTTCATAAAACTTATATCAATTGAGGACTCCCGATGTGATGGAGTGATCACATTGAAACTCAAACAAATAAATAATGAAGTTCCGCAATGATACTTATGCCACTTTGTTTTTTCGCAATCGGCAAATCGGGAGGATGGTGTATATCGGGTTTTTTAAAAATATTTCATTTGAAATTTCTTGATGCGATCTGCCAATTGTATAATAAAAAAATATTATTATTTATATTTTTTGTTATATAATTTTATTTTTTGGTTTTATTTTAATGATGTTTAGTTTAGTTATGAAATTATTCAAAGCATAATTTATCGATCTAAACTACAGCCACTTTGATCAAAATAAAAAAAATAAACTACAGCCACTTTGACATTTTGATTTTTCGAGATTAGTAATTTATTTGAAATATTGGAGTAAATTAATAAAATCTCGTTGCTTCATGATTTCACTGTATAAGTAAAAAAATGAAAGATATTAATAATAACTAAATAGGGGTTAATATTTAAAAAATGCATTATTGAACTAATTTAATTACAAGAATAGAATATTGTACATTTTATAAATTTTTAACCGAGACAACTTAAATGATTAGACTTCAAAGGACTGTCATTTATAAATCAGTTAACCAAATGAGGCAAAACATGTGTCAATGGGAAGCTTATAAAAAATCGATTCTAATAAAGCAATCAAAACAAGAATCCAAAGAAAATAAAAAATTAACAAACAAATAAGATAATCAACTGAATAAAAATCCTAAAGATGTTTAGCCAAAATTTTTATAGAAAGGGTCCCCATTATTTGAAGTGAACAAATCAATAATGGAGGGGGGGAATGGAGCAGGAGGGGGAGGGAAGTAAGGTTGTGTTTTTACCATAAAAATGGCAACATACGGGAGAAGAACCAGTTATTTCTATTTGATATGAATGATATTTTCCTAAAATTAAGGTAAAAATAATTAAAGAAGATAAAATTATTTTTGGATTGCTTGACTATGTTCATTAATCTAAATAAAAACAAGAATCATCTAACTATAATTTTTCTTAAAATTCCTCATAAATTAAAATATTTCAAAACTTTATATCAGTCTTTAATTAGTTGTATAGATAAAGCAGGGGTCACTTTATAGCTTAGCTTTTTAAAATATACTCGTTTGTCACAGGTAGAGCCATTGTTGCCAGCAAACATCTATAGTTTCGATAAGGTTACCTTTTAATTATCAATGATTCAGAATCCCATCTCTTTAAAATTATTGGCCTAGAGATAAATCTATTTATATATGTATTATTTTTTTGTTCCTAAAAGCTATTGTCTTCGTTTGGTAGCTAGATAGTTGACAATGTGATTTACTGGTTATAATTGGACTGGACAAGTTGGCTTATGATGAGACCCCTTTTCTTATAATTGTTTGCAATCATAAGCCATTACTCTGGTTTGTTTGGCAGTGTTAATAATGTCAGCCTATTTTTCCCCTATGATCATGGTAAGTAGGCTCATGATGAGACCTCTTATCTTTTAAGTTTTAAATATATTTCTGGATTACACTCTAGAAAAGTAAGACTCTTTGGGATAGGGAGAATCATTGACTCCTTAAGAGTGAAGAATGACAACTTCAGAGTTAAAAGGTGCTTTATTGTAAAGTGTCTTTACTTGGTTATAAATAACCTTTTTTTGACTGATAATAAAATTTTGAAAGATCTTAATAAAATATTGAAATCTCAAAATGATTACAATTTTGATGAAAAAGAAATTTCTCCAGATTTTATGATACTTTGTCAACTTCTCTTTAATTGGTAATTTCTTCCTTAAGTATGTCTACCTTTATAATAAGAAAATCAAACTTTACTAAGAGATTTAAGAAAAAGCTAATAGGTAACTATTAGAAATTTTTCCCTATGTATGTCGACCACTGTTAGGTAACAAGAAGGCATTCCATATAAATCATGGCAAAGTTACCAAAATCAAAACTGAAAACCAAAAGAAATGAATTCTTAAGCCAAAGTGAGAAAAGGAATCAGCAAACAAAAATAAAAATGAAGAAATTTAAAAGTGGAAAGGAAAATCCAAATTTCTTAAGATAAACTCAAACAAGAATGTTTATACCAATGTCTCAACAATATGAAGAAAAAACGAAATAATCGTGTAATTATTCCTTCTTATGTCGAGATTTAGAAAAATCATACCTTGCAGAGTTGTAAGTGTTTTAAGCTTTTTGAATAGCAGTGACGATAAAATTCAGCCACAATGAAAACTTTCTGTCTGATATCAATCTTCTTGTTTCAAAACATCATCTTAATCATTTTCTAATAAAAGGAATGATTTAAAAAATAGATTAAAGGTTCATAAACTTCCTAGTGTAGCTGTTTTCAACGAAGATTATCACTGCTTCTTGAAATAAAACTAAGAGAGAGTATAGGACATTGAAAATATGATCCGGCAGAGGATTGAAAGCTTCAAATGGAGAACCTCAAAATAGATTTTTATACCAGCATAATTTAAAAACAAAAATGAAACTAAAGTAACGAAATCGAAATTAATGAAAGTGGGTATATGGTTCTTACCATTGGATAATTGCTTTTGATCTTACTTGAAAGGTATCAGTTTCTCCAATACTCGCTAGTTTCTTCTTTTAATTAACATTAAAACATGAAGAAGGCAAACTAACTAAAATCCTATAACCCAAAATCTTTTTTAATTTATTTAAACTAAAGCAAGCAGTAAAATGTAAAAATGGAATGCTTAGTGTTTAAGGGAAAACAATGCATCAGAAATGAGAATGAGAATTTGCAGTAACGAATATTTCTTCAAATATTATAAATTTCATATAAACTCCATGATTTTATAAATTGTCCAAAATCAAGACCAAATCCAAGACAATAAAATTTAAATATGAAGATAGAGAAGTCTTGAATTCCATATTTAATTATGGAATTATTTATTTAAAACTGAAATATATGAGAAATCGAAATGATTTAAATATGCTGCAAATTAGTCATTAACTGCTTTCTTACCATAGTGGCTACACAAATTCTCTTTTAAAATAAGAAATCACCATATCAGATGATTCACATCACATGCTTCAAGTTTAATCTGCAAGACTTCACCTTTGTTGCTATGCCATATATTGATTAAATGTTAATGGCTTAGAGGCATGCATTGGAAGCTATTGTATCGGAAGTTGCAATGGAAAATTGCCGATATGAAAACATGTGATGAGAAGATGTGTGATGAGATGGAGCGATTGCATCATTGAAGAAATATTATATCGGGGATCGGGGAATATTTACATTGTGCTTCCCACATCATGCAACGCACATCGTAGATTCGGAATTGTGATGTGAGCATAAATAAAAATGCGATGAAGTGATTGCGATATTGGCGATGCGGTGGATGAAGTGGCTAATCGGTGATCGACGATCTTAAGCATATGAGGTAACAATTCATGATACGTCGATATGGAATTAAAAGTGGACCCAATAACTTTATGATGAAAATTTAATAACATATCGGATCCGAGACATCGGCCCTTTTAAAGTTATGCTCCTACCATTATTGTGATTGAGTGAACGCAGTACTTTTTTATGAATTTGATTTGAATTTCATATCAGGTCCAGAATTATGTGGTCGTCGCAATATTGATAAAGTCGATTATCGGAGATCAACAATTCATGATAATGGAAGTATACTTCAACTGCAAACCTCTGATATGCGAAATGCGATATGGCATATGAGTGAGATAATACATCGGAGATATTTTATGAATAATTTGTTATCAAAAATTCTAAGAGCTACTTCTGATGAAATCTTATGATACAAATGGTTGTGATATGGATGATGTGATATCAGAATGAAATTATTGACGGAGATGAGCGGGATTGTAGCATTGTCAGTATGTATTCACCGTAGTATCAACAATATGAAAATCAAATTGAAATGATGAATGAACGTAAAATTAAAAATTCTCAAATTCTAATGAATCACAAATAAAATTTCCCTGAACCTATTGCAAATTTGAAATGGTTTGCTGCTTACTTCAAGTTTTGAAAACAAATGAAAACCTGCAAATAAAACAGAACAAAAATAAAAAATAAACTAAGGAAAAGAGAGACTATTAATAGATGAGAATGAACTTGTGAATGAATCTATTACAAATTTGAAATGGGTTTTCTGCTTACTTCAAGTTTTGAAAACAAATTAAAAACTGCAAATAAAACAAAACAGAAATAAAAAATAAACTAAGGAAAAGAGAAACTAATAATAGATGAGAATGAACTTTTGAATGCGTACCTGGAAGGAAATTCTCTGTAGTTTTTACCTCATGAATCTTCAAATTTTTCCTTCGATTTATCAAAATTTTAACTTTGTTCAAAATCATCTCATTATTTATTCTAAATCGGAGTGAGAAATCAACCTAAATAAAATCTTCTTATTCATGTTCATGAAATATAAAATTTACCAGAAATAAATATAAAAATAGTCTTCATTTTTGAATTGAAACAACAATTTATTACCTCTGCTTATTCCGAATAATTTGAGAAGAATCTGTATTGTTATAGTGACTGTTCAATAATGTCCTTAGTAAATGAATATGATGCGTATTGCAACATAAGATAATAACTAAAAATCCAAATGGGATAAATCCACTAACTGTGAAAGAATGTCAACACAGATTTAGATGTGTGTCAGGTGCATACTCAATTAAATTATGTCAATACATTATTCGAAATAGGCATAGATGTATTCATGGGTAGAGGTATTGCTGCAAGAAATTTTAAAAAAGAAAACAAGAATTAAAACTTTCTGATAGGAAGAAAATGTTTCTCTGAACATGTATGAGAAGGGCTGATTGCTTTGTTTTATTTTTTAATTTACAGAACTGGTTAAAATAAATTAACTATGTTAATTCTACTCCTATTCTAACCATATACATGAAAATGGCTAGGTATAGTCATATTTCTAGTGTAACCATTTTCTCATTTTAATTCTTGCATATATGTACAATTCAAATGTTATTAATAAAAATAAAAAACTAATTAAACTAAGGAAATTAAATATGAAATCAGAATGTACAGTTATTATTAGCAACTTAATTAAAATCTTTTTTTCTTGAAATTTCCTTTTTAGTTCAATACTAATTGGATCACAGAAATCTGGATGGATTTCCATTAATGATTGAGAAATGTTCAAACGAGGAGATGACAGCCAGATTGTGGATATGAGCTTTTAAATTCAAAGGCCTGAAAAAAATTGTTATTTACAAATGTTAAATTATTAACAATCTTCCATGAAAGAAAAATTTTCAAATATTTTTCAAATGAATTAATGAAAAATGGATGGAATTCTGTCAAATAAAATGGAAAATTATTAATTGAATTGGATTGTTGGCCAGATTGTAAAAATATATTCTCTTGTTGACATTGCCTTTGAGAATATAGAAGCTTTTGATGAAACATTAGCATTGATTGAAATTGAAATGTTAATAGCTTTTGATGCTCATAATTATAATATAAAACTTCAATTTCAAACAAGACAATGCATCAACTGAATGTTTGATAGTAAAGTGCTCAATATGCTAGCATAAAGTATCAAAAACTTGAAAAATAAAATTAGAAATAAAATCTGATTTTAAACAAAAGAAGTGAGGAAATAAAAATAAACTGAAAATACTATTGTTACAACTAATGTTACAGCAAAATTGAGATTGTTTTGAAATAATTTCTTTTTGACAAGGATTGACCAGAATTATGGAATTTGAATAATTGTCAATTCCAACTTGTGAATTAGAAAGAGAATTATGATTATGAGTAAGAATAAGAGCTTGATCATGATATGAATCATAAATTAGAATGTTTTCTCGAATAGTGAAATCATGAAGATAATTTGTTGTTCTAGAATGAGGATTGGTTGGAATAATTTATAAATTGAAACGTTCGCCATTCTCAGATGTTATTTGAATTTTCTCATGAAGATTCTCTTGAGAAGAATAGAAATCAACATCTTCAATGTCAGAGTAATTATCATAAATGACTTCACAATATTCTCTAGAATTACCTTCATTCTCATCCAATATATCAAAATAAGAAAGAATAAAAATTTCATGTTTATTAATGGCAAAAGAATGATCAAGAACTGCTTCTCTATATTGATAAAAGCTTATTGGTAATTCATTTAGATAAACTTCTTTATTTTCAGAAATATCATTTATACCAAGAGGAGAAAAATTACCATCATTAAAAATATCAGGATAAAGGGAAAAATGTGAATCTGAAATAATGCATTTAAAACTATCTCTGTTTGAGAACTCTTGTGCGTTCTGTTCATTGTGAATTTCAAATTGCAGTTCATTTGCGTACTCATGTTTTTTTGAAGAAGGTTGCTTTTCTGCTCTGATTTCGGCATTTTCTTGTTATGAAAAAATTCAGAAATTTGTACAGCAGTTTGCGTGTCATTATTTATTTTCATTGCTGCTTGCACTTGCTGATTTGCAATCTGATCCTCTGAATTTACCGCAGAGTAACTTTCGAATTTCAAGGCATCTCTTTCTTCGAAATTGTTGTTGTTGTCTTTTTGCATTCATATAGAAATCTTTTCCAAGCTTTGTGAAACCACTTCATCACAATTTATTTGGACATCCATATTGGAATTCTCATTTATGTTGAAAGGGGATGGAACAAAACTTGAACTAATTTCATATGGATTGGGGATGGGAGGAAGAGAACAAATATGTTCAAACCACTTTAGTGATTCTTCTTCCGTAGATTTATCTTCGAATTTAAATCTTAAACAATTCAAATGAAATCGAATATTAAAATCAATAACAGAGTCATTTTCAAACCTTCGTAGATATTCAATTTCATCACATATTTGATCATAATCATAGCCATCAAATCTACAAATGAAAATTGTAACAAATTGATCCTAGTTGTGAATTGAGGCAACCGGAAGCGTTCTACACTAGTTTCTGGCTTTTGCCACAAATGTGAGAGTAAAAATTATGCATAAAATGCCTTCATTAATTCCTTGAAAATCATAATTTGAAATATTTTAAATAAATTGAAAGATATGATTAAAAGCAGAAGAATTTCTCTTACCATTAAACTTTACCTGAGACAAGAGTCTTACTACTTCGGGTGGAATATTGGAAGATGCACGTCCATGGATACAACTCCAAATTAAAGGTTTAAGTGGAGCCATTGTGATTAAATAAAATATTAAAATTGAAAAGACTCCAATAGACAAAAAGTCTCAGACCCTCATTCTAACGCCAAAAATGTTGATGCCTCGAAAATCATTGGAACAACAATAGGGGATAACCACCCGGTCCGGACCTTAAAGCAACTCCTTTTCTATTTGGATTAGTGGCTCCAACTGATTTAACTAGGTCCGATTACCTTCTCCCTATTGCTATTGGTTTATGATGTATATTTAACTACCAATAGACAAGGATATCAAATCACTTCTTTTTGTTGATCAAGCAAGAGAATGACCCTTAAGCTGATTTGGGTTCAGCTAAGCCACAATTAAAATTTTTCTTCTTTGAAAAGATGACTTAAAAGAATGCAGAACTTAATCTAAATACAAACAAAAAGAACTAATATTAATCCTATCTTAATTAGGCAGATATAGATCTAACTAAACTAAGAGTAAGATAATTAAATTATTTGGATTTAAATATGTCTTGTTTATAATGAATATCAAGTTAATGAAATAGTTCAATTAACTAACATTATGGATACTAAAACACATCCTATTGAGACCTCTTAACTGAAATAATAAACCAACAACATTCCAGGAAGTAATTTACAAAAATGATATTGATTATCAAATTAGTAAATCTAATAATTAAACAATAATATGCAGAAATAGTTCATAGCACATCACTATTTAATAAATCAATTTTATAAGGTAGATTTCTAAGTAAATAGTTATTTAAAAATCAGAATTTAATCCATAAGAACAGAGATACATAATAACAATATTGAAACAAATTACCCATTTCGACAAAAGTGCACAAACATGAATAAAATGACACATTCCTGTTATCACAAAAATGAAACTGATATTTGAAACAGTAGTATTAGAAATACCAATTTATTGCATCCATTTCTCTGACCTTGGTTTCCAATAGTCCTTTACATTGCTTAAACTTCTACTTTCAAAACTAGAGCCACAATAGTGCAAACTCTGCCCCTCATACATAATTCAAGATACAAAGAAAAAATCCTCAATAATCCCCAAATCTGAGATTTTCTCTCCTCCCTTCTACAACTCTAAATTCCTATTATAGAAGTGCTTTTAGAAGTCTAAAATTGCAGAGGAGAGCAACCCTTTATTACATTCTGCAATCTATTATTTATAATATTTCCAAAAGTATTTTGAGAGGAGAGTTTGTTGAAGAAAAAATCTGCCCAATCCAATTTTATTTGCTCAAAAATTCCAATCTTTAATTGCTGGAGCATTCTCATTGATTGAGATTATTTTATCCATACATTTTCTACTGTTTTTCTGTAAAAAGAAATAAAAAATGAATTAAGATGCAACAATAAAATTAAAATATCATTTCTGATATTAAAACAAATATAATTAAATGCAATTAATTAAATAATTGAAAATAAAATATAAGCTTTCTATTGATGCCTGGGATGATTAATTGACCAAGGATATCATTGACGAATGTTGCATTAAGAAGAGGCTCGGACAAATGAAAATGCAGAAAATAAAACTCAAAAAATTGATTTTGTTTTAGAAATTCGTAGCTTGATCTTTTGTTTGATTTTTGACCCAATAATTGACCAAATCTATTAGTGAAACCTCCTCATAAATGTTCTCCTTGATTTTATCTTTCCAATGAGCCATCCTGGGCCTCATTTGGTCAAGTAAAACTCAATCTATGAGCTTCCAAAGTTGATAAGTCAAATCTGGCATAAATCTGGAAATTCTGTTGCTGGGCTAAAAAATAAAAATTTTAATTAAAAATCTAATTATCTAATAATTAATTCTAATTTAATTGTTAATCATAAATTAAACTAATTATTTAATAAACTATTATTAATTAATGTTAATCTAACTAATTAATATAGTTAACTATTTATAAACTAATTAATATTAATTTAAATAATAATTAAATTTTAATTTAATTAAATTAATTAAATTTCATATATTAATTACTTTATTTAATTGAAAATTTAATATATTAAATATTTAAACTAGTTTTAAACTAAAACTATCCTCACCATACGTTAATATACATAAAGCCATTTCAAAACAACAAATGAAGATATGAGCTTGAAAGTCAATGTTTGACTTATCGCATCGGAGGAAGCCTTGAGTTGAGGTTCATAAAACTTATATTAATTGAGGACTCCCGATGCGATGGAGCGATCACATTGAAACTCAAATAAATATATAGTGAAGTTCCATAATGATACTTATGCCACTTTGTTTTTTCGCAATCGGCAAGTCGGGAAGATGGTGTATATTGGGATTCTTTAAAAATATTTCATTTGAAATTTCCCGATGCGATCTGCCGATTGTATAATAAATTTTTTTTATTATTTATATTTTTTGTTATATAATTTTATTTTTTGGTATTATTTTAATGATGTTCAGTTTAGTTATGATTTAAGGCATAATTTGCCTATCTAAACTACAACCACTTTGTTCAAAATAAAAACAAGTAAACTATAGCCGCTTTGACATTCTGATTTTTCAAGATTAGTAATTTAGTTGAAATATTGGAGTAAATTACTAAAATCCTATTGCTTCACGATTTGGCTGTATAAGTAAAAAAATGAAAAATGTTAGTAATAACTAACTAGAGGTTAATATTTAAACAAATGCATTATTGAACTTATTTAATTACAAAAATGGAATATTGTACATTTTATGCATTTTTAACCCAGACGACTTAAATGATTAGACTTCAAAGGACTGCCATTTATAAACCAGTTGACCAAATGAGGCGAAATAAGCGTCAATAGGAAGCTTATAAAAAATTGATTCTAATAAAGTAATCAAAACAAGAATTCAAAGAAAATGAAAAATTAACAAACGCGTAGGATAATCAACTAAATAAAAATCCTAAAGGTGTTTAGCCAAATTTTTTATAGAAAAGGTCTCTATTATTTGATATGAACAAATCAATAATGGGGGGTTGTGTTTTTACCACAACACCAGGTTGATAATTAACGTGAGGCAATTAGGAGTTCTAAAAGACACCTTATATGCACCCAACATTTTGGCGCCGTTGCCGTGGAGAGTGTTGCTATTTCGCAGAAGTGATGTACGTTTGATATTTGTTGCTAGGAAAGAATTGGGTATTAAAAACGAAAGGTAAGAACCTGTGTATGAGTAAGTAAAGTGCTTGCTCCCTCGCCTGCTTTTCAGTGCAATTACGTAGGAATTGAAGTAGAAATAAAAGCTTGATGTTTGTTTGTTGTGAAAGAACTAGGTATTAAAAATGAAAGTTAAGAACCTGCATACGAGTAAATAAAGTGCTTTATCTTGTGCCCGCTTTTCAACAAAATTGTGTAGGAATTAAAGTAGAAATAAATGTTTGAATTTCTGTGTGAGTGATTAAGAAAAAAAGGTAGATATTTTGAAAAACAAATCTCTTGATTTCACTGAAGTGGTGATGTAAGCACCACCCATTTCACTAACCAATTGACATGAACATTTGAAGGAGGAGCTTCAAAGAAACACATGAAGGACATCTTTTATTATGGTAAGAAATGACTCACATTTCTACTTTTGAATTTCTTATCAAACATCTAGGAGGAGTGATACAAATGCACATAATTCCCCCATCTTCTCTACCAATTTTTCATGGTTTAGCAAACAAAGGCCCAGATACATTTTTATTTTAGTTTGAAGTACTTTGTAGAGGATACGATTATTGTACTAATGATCAAAAGTTGAAATTGTTTCCTCTTACTCTAAAAAGAGCATCTCTCCGATGGTTCATGAGCCTTGGTGGGAACTGCATCCGAACATGGGAGGACATGAAGAACGTATTCTTGAAGAAGTACCGAGACTATTGCAAGGCCGATGAAGATATTTTCAATATGGTACAAGGAGAAGATGAAATCGTGGAGAACTATGTCGAGCGATTTCATTACAACCTTCAAAAATCAAAGCATAAGCATTTGAAGAAAAGAGATCTTAAAAACACTCATTCTTAAAGGAATCAAATATGAATTTTTAGAACTCTTAAATCTAATGGGAAAAGGTGATGTTTTTCAGTTATCATATAATGATGTTTTTGAATTATGCATAAGGTATTCAAGAGGAATCTTTAAGGCTGGTAAGAATTCTATAGAAGTTTCTTCTTTCTTTTCCAAATCTACTATAAGAACGGGAGATATAGGATTTGAAATCAATGATTTATTTGAACATTTAAAAATTGATTTTATTAGCTCTCTAAATTCAAAATTGGATGTTTTGTTCCTAACAGAACCTCAAGTAGACAGAGAAGCAGCTACAAACCTTATCTGTAAAGAGATCCCTAGAATAATAACAGCAGAACAGAATAAGGCATTGATGAGGGCAGCTACTCTAGAGGAAGTGGAGGAAATTGTGAAGGGTATGAGTAAAAACAAAGCGCCAGGACCAGATGGATACACCGTGGAGTTTTATCAAGCAGGATGGCATTTTCTTGGACAGGAGATCCTGGAGGCAGTAGAGGAATCCCGCATGAAACAAAAGGTATGGCCGGGTCTTAACTCGACTTTCCTTACTTTGATCCCTAAAAATGCTAATTCAGAAACTGCCCAGGGCTTCCGACCAATTGCCCTGTGCAATGTAATATACAAAATAATTGCCACTCTGATAGCAAAAAGATTAAAACCCATTCTCCCTAGCATAATCTCTCCAGAGCAAACAGGATTTGTGGAGGGAAGACAAATTCTTGATGGACTAGTAGTAACCCAGGAAACGATCCATTCTCTAAAACAGAAAAAACAGAAAGGAATGATGATAAAGCTTGATTTGTCAAAAGCCTACGATCGCTTAAGCTGGAAATACCTTAAGGCAGTCCTTGGGGCATTCGGATTTAGCAGCAGATGGATAGACTGGGTTTATAGTATGATATCAACCCCAATTTTTTCAGTCATGTTAAATGGGGTGCCATCGTCAACTTTCAGTGCTACTAGAGGAATAAGGCAGGGGGATCCTATATCCCCTTTCTTATTCATAATGGCTGCGGAGGGTTTGGGAAGGTATTTTAAAAAAGAGCTGAGGGAAAGGAGAATTAAAGGCTTAAGGCTATGGGGAAACAATCTGCCCATCACCCATCAGCAGTTTGTAGATGATATCATGCTCTTCTGTGAAGTCTCAATAAAAGAGGTAAGGGGCGTTAAAAGAATCCTGGATTTGTTTATGGAGGCATCAGGTATGGAGATAAATAAAGAGAAATCATGTACCTTCATCTTCAACACTCCGGACACAATCAAGGCTCACCTAACCAGAACGCTAGGGTTCAGGCATGGAGAACTTCCAACAAAGTACCTGGGGAATCAGCTAGATACAAATCCCACAAGAATGGCAAACTGGCAACAAATTATAGAAAAACTCAAGAATAGACTTGCAAGCTGGTCTTTTAGATCGCTAAACATAGCAGGCAGATTAGTTTTACTGAAATCAGTCCTCCAAGCGATACCTATTTACCCTCTATCTATCATGGCTGTCCCCAAAGGGGCCTGCACGAGAATGAAAGAAATCTTTGGCAAATTCATTTGGGGAGGGCCAAAGCAGCAGAGGAAATGGGCACTGGTTTCGTGGAAAAGTTTGACGAAAAGAAAAGAAGAAGGGGGTCTAGGACTTAGAGACCCGGAAGTGCTGAACAAAGTGCTAGGAGCAAAATTGTGGTGGAGGTGGATGAGGGGAGGAAATGACTTATGGAAGAGAATATGGACCCAGAAATATAACATGCCCGCAACAACGGTAGGCATCCTTAGAGTTGAAGAAACCCCAAAAGGTTCCACAATTTGGGAATTAGCAAGCCAGAGTAGAAATATCATAAACAATTATGCCTTTTGGGAAATAAGAGGAGGAGGTACTGCTAGATTTTGGGAAGAGGAGTGGCAACAAAGAAACAAATTGATCAATATACAAGCCTTGCAAAGTATACAACAAAAAGCGATAAGGGAGGGGCGAGAACATGTAAGAGACTACTGGAAAGAAGGGGAAACAAATGGGATATGGAGAATATGGAGAAAGCCAGAAGAATGGGATGAAAACATAGATCAAGAGCAGCAAGGAATATATATAAAAGAACTAGAATCAAGGAAAATAAAAGCCAGACCAGGACCGGATATTCTCAGATGGGGAAAATCTACGAAAGGGGCCTTTACAGTCAAGGAAGCATACTATTTGACAACTCAACAGGAGAGGGAGGAAGAAATCGCAGAATGGAAAGATATTTGGAATAGCAAGTGGTGGCCGAAGATAGCCATATTTGCATGGCTAGTTGGAAGAGAAAGAATCCTAACATGGGATAAGATCCAGAAGAGAGGCTTCTTCGGACCCTCGAGATGCAGCCTTTGCAAAATGGGGACCGAAACCCAGGAACACATTCTGAACGCCTGCCCATTCGCTCAGCACCAATGGGAAGAGGTCAGAAGACTCTTCGGTAAATCAAATAGAGACCCCAGTGACATAAAAAAGACCATCTTTCAATGGGGTAAGGGACAATTTTCATGTAGGGTTGTAAGGAGAATTTGGAATCTAGCGGTAGGATTTGTGATATGGTTCCTGTGGAAGGAACGAAATCGAAGGATTTTTCTAGACAAGAGCAATAATCCAGAAAGAATATGGAAAGGAATCCAAAAATCAATTAGAGAAACTGTTCTAGCCGAGATCTGGGTGGAGGAAGATTGGAAAGCGAACCTGGAAGAAGGAAGAATCTTAACAAAACTAAATATGGAATACGGCATGATATATCCTAGAAAAGAAATGCAGCAACGAGCTTAGACCCGAAGTCCAGAATAGTTTAGATACCCTGGGAAAAATTTCATTAAGTTGAATTTTGACGGGGCTTCCAAAGGAAACCCAGGGCCGGCAGGCTTTGGGGGCATCTTTAGAGACAATGAGAAACACACAAGATGGGTGTATGCGGAATGGGGAGGCGAAATGACCAACAATGAAGCAGAACTGTGGGCTGTGTATCAAGGTCTAAGGATAGCAGTAAGGAATGGCTACACGAATTTGGAGATAGAAGGCGACTCACAGGTAGTAGTAGAAATGTTACGAAAACTCAACAATGGGAAAGATTGGGAGCAAGTAGCTAGAAGCTGGAGGACGGCTGGGATCGTCCAAGACTTGGCTGAATTATTAAAGAGAATAGAATACAAAATCATTAATCACGTCAGGAGGAAAGGAAACAAGGTTGCAGACTACCTTGCAAACTGGGGGAGTAAAGAACAGGAGGAAAAGATCGACAATAGCTGGCCAACAATAAGGAATAACCCGGGATGGGATGAACTCACCACCATAATCACTCAAGACCATAATGAATCCGCAACTCAATAAAAAAGACACCCAGAGACCCCCGATCGGGGTGATAATGACGGCGATCAGGATAATCAATACAGATCAGGTAAGGGAGGATGACGAGGCAAAAGTTAGTCAGGTAATGATGAAGATGGACAGAGGGATCACCAGGAAAGATATCATATCGAGGAGGGACGGCGATGAGGTAATGAAGGAAGAAGTTGGTAGAGAGAATGCGGCAGGGATTGGACGTGGGAACGACTGTACAGAAGAAGGACGAAAGGAGGTGGGCGGTGATGAAATCGGCAAGTGGCAGGTGAAGCGAGCGAGGAGAGAAAAGGAGAATTCGTGGAGGAGACATCATAAAGAAGGAAGGCGAAACAAAGAGAGGCGAAGGTTAAATGAATTTGCAGAGGAATTGTGAAGAGGTAGGGTGGTGAAAGCTCAGGACAGGGTAATAGAAAGGCGGAGGAGACTGAGACGACAAGAGGCAACACAGGAGGGAAGAACCGAATGGCAATGAGGAGGAGAACGAGAAATGACGAGGGAAAAGACAACCGAGGTCGGAGAAGCCAGGAAAAGAAAGGGAAAGGAATCGAGGAGGGAGAAATGGCAAAGGAGTACCTGAATGTTCAGGACGATACTGAAGATGAAGCAGAAATGTTTGACTCAGATCAGGATAGAGTGGAGCAACCGTGAAAGAAGATTTGGAGGGACGTGGGGTCAATGAAGGATAAAATGCAGGAGGACAGGGAACATGGAGATGGGAGTAGCAAAGGGCGAGAGGAGGGAGGAGACTTCGGCAGCACCTCGGGCATGAAGAGTCGAGGAGGCAGGGGAAATTATAGGAATAGAGGAAGAGCAGGACGGGGATGAGGACAACACAGCAGAGGGAGAGGATGGTCGGAAGGAAATCGGGAAGAGCATGCACCAGCACCAGTAAGAAAATCTAGGAAAACACTGAAGAAGAAGATACAGTTTGTGGAGTAAGCCTACTGTGAGAACACCAATAAGGACATCAGAAGGATAATACAGCAACTGGAAGAAGAGGCGACCCAGGGGCAATCAGGATCAGAAATAGAAGATTGGGAATACTTCCTCCCGGATCCAGGGAACACGAGAGGACACATGATCCTGTATAAACAGGCCTTGCATGTATACTGGGTCATGAAAAGGCTATTGGCTAAGGCTATGGAACAAGTGGCCATAGAGATGGAAAAATTATCTCAGGGAATTCCAAATCTGAAGAAAGAATTGCAGAATATCCAGGTCACTCTGATAATGCAGGATAAAAAACTGGAAAAGATACAGCAGCAGATAAAGGAGATCAACCCGGGCATAAAGAAAGAAGAGTAGCAGTAGGAAAGCATGGCGGATTAATAACTGAAGATATGTATATGCTGTCTAAAGTTTTTTGAATACGGGTGGATAACCTTAGTTTCTATTTTCAGTTAAGAATGCAAACAAGAAACAGTATTACTCTTTTTGAATGTTTAGTTTACATAGCATGGACCAGAAGAATTAGTGTTTTTTTGTTTTTGGATGGCTCTCAAAAACTTAAGGTGGCCAATAGACCCGGTTCCCCCTTGGGGCGGGTTGTGGCCACCATGAAAATGTAATGGTTTCAATTCGAAGTAATGGAAAAAAGAATGGTCCCTCCTTAGCTTACAAAAAAAAAAATTGGATGTTTTACAGGTTCAGAAAAATCAAGAAATTGAAGAAGTGTTTTTCCCTCATTGCCAAAAAGAGCATCCCATAGATAATTGTTCTTCTTTATCTAGGATGGAAGCATCATATCAAAGAGATGGGGAAGCTGCAACAAGGTCAAAACCATGGAAATCATGGCCTACATGTATGGTTCAAAACACTTCCTCTCCATTTTCTTACTTGCATAATCCATTATGGAATACTCATGTGTTAGGGCAACCATGTCAATCTCAATATAACCTCCACCAATCTTGTCTACAAGTTTGGCATGGTTTATCTTATGATTGCATGACTACTCTCCCTCGTCTTGTAGAAAAAAAACATCATCCAAGTTCTTCACCAGATCTTCCACAACATTTTGCTTGCCCATCAAAACCATTCACACAACCCAATCAACCACATCATCAAAATGCTCCATGCCCTACACAATTTCCTGCTCAACTCATTCCACACCCTCATCATAATAAACTAGTACAACATGCTTACAGTGTTGAACTGCAAAATTTACCTACCCTTCCCACCCATTCTATCTCACATGCACCATTGCAGAAAACTTATATTGAGATTGGGAATGTTTCAAATCCAAAAATTGTAGAAGTTATGAAAGAAAATGAGGTTTCTTCTAGTGTGCATCAACAAGTCATTTTAAAAACTCAAGAACTTCATGATATGGCCGGTTATGGAAAATAAGAAAAGTAAGGGATATATTGAAGATTAGTTTCACTCCATCATTTGCTTGCAGCATCACTCCATACTTAAATAATTTTTTGTACCATATTTTCAAGGGAAGTTGGCTTCTCATACCCTACTATTTATTAACATGCATTTTTGAAATTTGGGTATGTTCATACTAGAGGTCTTATTTCAAAAAAGGCTCCACTGGAAATATTCTTATATGTAAGCATATTTAATTTTCAAAGAAGAGTAGGTTAGTGCAGAAAATAAATAAATAAGGACATAAATAAATACATTTTTATTATTATGTAAAAGTAGGTGTTTTTATTACAACACGCTGTGGAAATCAATATCGGTGATAAATATTTTAATTTATTTGTATATGTAGATGTATTATATTGAAAATAATAGTTCTACAAACACTCATATTCATTTTTATCACCAATTTAGAAAAATTGCTTGAATATCATATTTTTTAGCTTGTAGGCTTGATAAAATTTCTAAAAACACAGTTGGGATAGTCATGTTTTGAAGGACCAAAATTGAATACTTTTAAAACCTATTTTTATCCTAATTAGCCCTTTATTTTTACTTTCCAACCCAATTTGAATCACTCCATTTGGATTTGAAACGAAAAAGTTATAACCAAAACATTGACAGGGTGTTTAGTAGGCAACTCAGGAACATAGATGGGAAAATCAGTTTTTAGAGGCCTAAATGACTATATTTTTAAAATCCATTTCTATGGTATATTCTTCTATGAGTCTAATTTACAAGGCAATTTGAATCATGCAATTTTGATATTGTATGAGAAAGTTATGATCCAAATACTGACTGTCTATCCTAAATCAGCACTCTTAAAATTCTGTTTTTTTCCGGCTGTTGATTAAAGTGTTTGACCCATAAATTATTATTGTCTTCAAAACATGTTTCTATTGGAGATAAATAAATGAATATACTTTCATTTCCAATTTGAATCAGCTCAATCTGTCATCAAACGAAGAAGGTATGCGTAAAATATCAACTGTTGGTCTAAGTTGAGAAATCGAAAATGATTATGTTATACAAGTCGTTCTAAGTAAAATTGACATATCATATCATAGAATTTTTGAAACCTATTTCTACTAGAGATATCCCTCTGAATTCACTTTCATTTGGCTTGGAATCACTCAAATCAGACAAAAAACAAAGAAGTTTTGATTAAAACATTGCAGGTTAGCATGATCAGTCACCCCTCTCCCGTAGGTAATAATTTAATTTTACTTTGTTATTTTCGCCATAGACTTGTTTTACAGAGTAACTACTTGTTATTTTATTTACATAATTCTTGGATTAGGGGAGCCTGATCACCTCTCTTTCTCCATGATTTAATGTTTTATTGCAAGTAGACACTCTTTTTTTTGCAGGTCCTAGGAGAATAAAGAAGGTTAATTTATGAACGAGCGATTCTTGAAAGAAATTTTAAACAAGGGAATTTCATCCAATTCATTACTTAATGGATTCATAATAGAAGAAATGGAGAATTGATTTCCATTTGAAGATTCATGTCACTACTATCAAACCATTTTTCCAAGAGATCATTTTTTCCATTGACAAATTGATATTCCCTTAGGAAATAACATCATAGTTGTTGTAACTTAATTTATTTATTTACTATTTTTAAATAAAGTGTTGTTTCTTTTTTGATTTCTCTTATGTTTTTGTGTTTTAAGTGTTGCTTCCTTCAAAGTTGTTGTTTTCGCTCCGTTGGGGATGGAACAACACTTTTCTGTGTTTTTGCTGTTCCAACTTTGGAACAACATTTTTCTGCGTTTTTGATGTTCCAACTTTAGAACAACACTTTTCTGCGTTTTTGTTGTTCCAACTTTGGAGCAACACCTTTCTACGTTTTTACTGTTCCAACTTTGGAATAACACTTTTCTGCATTTTTGTTGTTCCAACTTTGGAACAACACTTTTCTCTGCTTGTTTGTTGTTCCAACTTTGGAATAACACTTTTTGCATTTTTGTTGTTCCAACTTTGGAACAACACTTTTTTGCATCTTTGTTGTTCCAACTTTGGAGCAACATTTTTCTGCGTCTTTGATGTTCCAACTTTGGAACAACATTTTTTTGTGTTTTTACTGTTTCAACTTTGGAACAACACCTTTCTGCGTTTTTGTTGTTCCAAATTTGGAACAACACCTTTCTACGTTTTTGTTGTTCCAACTTTAGAACAACACTTTTCTACGTTTTTTCTGTTCCAACCTTGGAACAACACTTTTCACTGTTTATCTGTTGTTCCAACTTTGGAAAAACACTTTTCTGCGTCTTTATTGTTCCAACTTTGGAGCAACACTTTTTTGCATTTTTGTTGTTCCAACTTTAGAAGAGCATTTTTTTTGCATTTTTGTTGTTCCAACTTTAGAACAACACTTTTTTGCGTTTTTGCTGTTCCAACTTTGGAACAACACTTTTTGCGTTTTTTGTTGCTTCAACTTTGGAACAACACTTTTTTGCGTTTTTGCTGTTCCAACTTTAGAACAACACTTTTTTGCGTCTTTGCTGTTCCAACTTTGGAACAAAACTTTTTGTGTATTTGTTGTTTCAAAATTGGAACAACACTTTTTGTGAGTTGCTGTTCAAACTTTTGAATAGTTGTTGTTCCAACTTTTGAACAGCTGATGCTCCAACTTTGGAACAACACTTTTTGTTGTTTGATGTTCAAAATTTTGAACAACACATTTTTCTCTCAGCGTGTTTTGTTGTTCCCACTTTTGAACAACTGTCGTTCCATCTTTGGAACAACATTTTTGCTTCTTGCGAAGTTTTGTGTTTTTTGAACAACACCCTTTTCCTTGCATTATTTTGCTATTGAACAACACCTCCTTCCTCTTGCGAGATTATTCCTAGCTCATTTCAGCCCCATTTTTTTTATTCTCTTTCATGGCATGAAGTGCAATTCAATCAATTGAACAACACTTTTTGCGTTTTTGTAGGAATAACTGTGATTTCTCTTTACTATTTCATCACCAATTATTTTGTCATTTTTCTTTCTCTTTTATGTTTTGAATATGTTATCACTCAGAATTTTTTAACGTTAAAGAAAGAAATTTTCGAGGTAATCATAAACTAATATTTTAGGCTTAGGCTCTAGCCAACCTAAGTCTAGAGAGGGCTCTCTCTTTATGATTTAAATTTGTTTTTTATGGGATTTTAGATTAGTTCTTAGTGCTTATAAGGTTTTAAATTTGTTGGGTAATGGAATTCTGGGAACAGATAGATAGAGCAAGGTCTTTAAGCCATTGGGCTACGGAGTCAATCAAAGGATGGCTTAACTAGATCAGACCAATCACTAAAAGAAGAGTTCATAGGGCAGGCTAGCAAAGAAAAAGGGAAATCTTCAGGTTCAATGGATGAGATAGTCCTAACCAGGGTGAAAGAGCAATGAAGAATCCTTATACCAGGATCAAGATGAAGAGTAGGAAGTGATCATGAGCAAAGGGAAACTAAGAATCCTTTACTATAGACATAGGGGGAAAACTACAGAAGGAAGTGAGCAATTAAGAATTCCCAGACTAAGATAGTTTAGCAAAAAATATTAAGAATGTAAACAGTCAAGAGTGAGAGCATTTAAACCAGTTCTGAAATATCATTCCTAGTTTAACATTCAGATTTCATAGAGACACATATGATTATTAATAAACATAAAGAGAAACAATAATAAACATGACAGAGATAATACTTATTTGATTTCCACTTTACACAAGAATCCTGTGAAATGTCTTTAACTTTATTCCATGATCCAGAAAGCCAATCCAGTCTTGATTACAATAACTCCTTAACATGATATGAAATGTCTATAGAAATTTCTTTGAATCCACCCAAAATACTTCAAATGGAAAAGTATTTATACAAATTCTAAACTAAAATATCCTGGAAAAATATCAAAATTGGTTTTACAAATATCTCAAACAGTTTTACATTAATAGAACTTAAATAAAGGACACTCAAAACTAATCAATCTATTTGGAACTATGTTTATGGATTTACGGTGACAAAGAAGAGAAATTCGAATTTGATAGCAACGCTTAATTGATGATGAGACATCCCAGTCACTAACTGCATCATTTCTTTGTCCATTTCTACTCTAGCAATTCTGCAAGATTAGGGTCCATTCATACCTTTTTATATCTCAATCCGAGATAGATATGTAAAAAGTGAAAGAGGTTATTGTAGATAAGTATGTTTTTGAGATAAACCTCTCTCAGTTTCCCAAAATTCAACTCCAGCTATTTACAATATTCTCTGCAAAAAGATGTCAAAAACAAGACTTTGCATAGTCCGAAAAATAGGCTATGAAGACATGCACTTATCTCAGTTTTGTTAATACTTGTTTGAAAAGTGAGATAGGTTTTTTTATATTGGCCTGGTAGGAACACAAACGTCATTCAGTTTCTCAAAATGCATCTTGTATTGGCCACAATAGTTTCTGTAACACTATGACTTAAACAGGAAATTTCTGAAAAACGTACCATTTCTACTCTGATTTCATGTTTTATTTTTAATTTATTTTAGCTGCTTTTCACTTTTACTTTGGATAAACTTCATTATTGCTATTGAAAGTGTTTTCATCTCTGTTTAACCCTTATTGCCTCCATGTTTACTTTTATCGCTCTGTTTTTTCATTTTATCTTCACTTTGACATGAATCTGTGTGCTTTGTAACTGTCTTCCCTACTATTTGTCTTCATGTTAGCTGCTTTACTTGACTTGATCTTCAATATGATACTCTTTAACCCTAATACACTTTGACTATTCTTTATTGTGTCATGTTACCTTCACTGTATATTTTAGGTTTTTACTGTCTATTTCAATAGTAAATCATTTAATTTCATGTTTCCTCTGCTTGTCTTTTAACTGTGAGTTTTATTTTGCATATTGTTTGAATGGATTTGATAACAATCCCAGAGTAAACAGGTCTTATGACTAGTATTAAGACTGTTTATCCAAAGTTGTGGTCTTTTGATTGCCTGTACAATAAAACAAACTATTAGGAAAATGTTGGTTTGACAAGGAGGGTCATTAGTCGTTTTATCGAGCTTTATAGGTCTATGGAGTGAGTCCAAAGTGATTTCGGGAGGTAAACCATGTTTGAATTGGTTAGCAGAGGCTTCAGGTGGTGCAGAAGGGTTACACAGGGTTTTACTGCACCAACAGGCGAAAAGGAGCAATACTGGGCTTTTCGTGTTTAAATGGGTAAACATTTGATTTGTTTGAATTTTGGCGCAAAGTGAACAGTAAATGGTTTTTCGTGTAGCGGGCAGCGGTATTCAGTTTTCTTCGCATCGCTTTTGAACTGAAAATACACCCTTTTCTGCAAATTGAAATCTGATCTAACATAAAGGTGCTGCTGAAAATTGAATTTATTCAAACCAAAATCATACCTACTTACCCTAATCAACTTTCTAACTTCTGGTTAGGTAAAATGAAACAACCAATGCAACCACTCAGGAATTATATACATTGATGGATATTGCTACTTGGGCTTGTTTGTGATTAAAACTAAGCTTCTAAAGCCAAATATAACCTTGTCAACCAATGAGAAGATAAGGAAATACTTGCTTTCATTTGTAGGCTCTACAAACTGTACAAAAGGATATTCCAAAATATATACACTATTGTTAAACTGATTTAAACAACTGCACACTTGTTCTGGATGGATTCCATGCCATGAAACTGAAATATCACTTTTATCTTTAACACCCTGCAGACTTTCCGATGAGCTTTGTGATGATACTTCTACTGATTGAAATGTTTGTCTGATGAAAACATTATTATCTTGATTTTGACTCTCATAGTCTGTTAATGGAGAAAAATTTTGATTGCATTCATCATCCAACCTATCAGCTATTGGATCATAAAGAACTTGGAAGGATTGCTGCAACTTATTACATATAGGTTCAAATGGAACTTCATAGATTTCTACAAGTTGTTCCTCCTTTTCTTTAGAAATTTTATACCATATTTCCTTTAAAACTTGAAATTATTCAAAACAAAGAGGCAAGGAAGCTTCACTTATTTCCA
This sequence comes from Pinus tabuliformis, assembly GCA_031772625.1. Lineage (NCBI taxonomy): Eukaryota > Viridiplantae > Streptophyta > Pinopsida > Pinales > Pinaceae > Pinus > Pinus tabuliformis. The sequence continues at coordinate 388,917,083 of CM062804.1, read as the reverse complement.
AATTTTCTGCACTCTCTCTTCACTTTCATAACTGATATGGATAAAATGATAACTGTTTTCAAGTTGCTGAAACTGAATTTCCTTATTCCCCAAACTAGCTTCTGATTGCTTCGTAAAGTTAGTTTGGATTTGAAGAACATAATTATCATCATACTGATCATATTTGGGAAAATCATCAAAAGAAGTAATGTCATCAAACATACACATTAGATCAGGAGATTTCTCCTCCACATATTGCTTTATGAATCTATCTTCTGATCTATGGTAGTTGGAATTAGTAGGAATTTGTTCATGATTCTCAATATCTTCTTGTTATGGAATAAATGTGTCATGGTGATTTTTAGCAAAAAATTCATCTTTCATGGTGATATTATGTATCCTTTCCTCTATTTTCTTCATCAAAATGTCATTTTTTTCCTCTTTTTCTGCTTTCAACTTTTCTCTTCTAATTTGTAGATTAACTTCCACATCTACTGCAATGTTCTGCATCTGTTCCAACGTTGAGGGGCTTCTTTCTCTTAGTTGAAATTCTATCTCTGGATCAAATGCTCTTGGGTAATGCAACAGAGTTGAATCAGGGGGAGGTCTTATATTTGATGGCATTGAATAATAGGCTTGATTAAATCTGTCGGAAAATTGTTGTATTGTTTCATTTGGCTGTCGTTTTAACTGATTATATTCTTCTGTGATCACAAGAAGATTGAATTTGATTATCTATCTATCAAGGAAAATTTTGACAAACTGTTGGAAATTTGAGATTATTGCAATAGGTAAATTTTTGAACCAATTCTTTACTCTACTTTGCAAAGAAAGAGAAAAAAGCCTAATAATAACAATCATCTTCATCAATTTCAAATAAGCCTAGATAATTTTCAAAACCTTGAATATGCTTTTGAGCAGTGACACCATTCTCTCCATCAAACCTAGGGAGATACTTGTAATAATTGTTAGGGAAAGCATGAAGTGTAGGAGGTAATATGAGTGTCTTATATCTATCAAGAACTTTATGAGGTACTAGAATATGTACAGGGATTGTATGATTAGTCTTGATTTTTTTATGCTCCTCAATTGGAAAATGATCTTCATAAGAGTTAGAAAATTGTTATTGAAATGTGTAAGGAGACTTTATATCTACACTTTTCAAAGGGAAATAATAAAAATTGATCTAAAATCTTCTCTAAAATACAATATACATTGAAAAAATTTATCAATGGGAAAGAACATAATGTCTTGGATAAAAATCCAAGTTAAAAGCCTCATCTTTTCACATAGTTCTTTCAGGTTGATTCCTCCAGTGGAGTCTTGATTGTGGAATTGATTTGGAGTCGCCATATGGATGATTTTAACCTTTGTGTGTCTAATCACTGTCCACCATTAGATCAGATTTAAACCTGGAAAAGATTTCTGAAGAAAATGTTAGTTCTTCCCTAGTGGAGTCGCCACTATGTTATCACTTAGAATTTTCTCAAGGTTAAAGAAAGAAATTTCTGAGGTAACCACAAACCAATCTTTTAGGCTTGGGCTCTAGCCAACGTAAGTCTAGAGAGTGCTCTTTCATTATGATTTAACTTTGTTTTTTATGGGATTTTAGGCTAGTTCTTAGTGCTCATAAGGTTTTGAATTTGTTGGGTGGTGGAATTCTAGGAAAAGATGGACAGAGAAAGGCCTTCAAGCCATTGGGTTGTGGAGTAAATCAAAGGATGGCTTAACTGGATCAGATCAATCACTAAAAGAAGAGTTCACAGGGCAGGCTAGCAAAGCAAAAGGCGAATCTTCAGGTTCAATGGATGAGATAGACCTAACCAGGGTGAAAGGGCAATAAAGAATCCTTAGACCAGGATCAAGATGAAGAGCAGGAAGTGATCATCAGAAAAGGAAAAATAACAATCCTTTACTATAGACCTAGGGGGAAAACTACAGAAGTAAGGGAGCAATTAAGAATTCCCAGACTAAGATAGTTTAATAGAAAACATTACAAATGTAAATAGTCAAGATAGAGAGCATTTAAGCCAGTTCTAAAATATCATTCCTAGTTTAACATTCAGATTTCATAGAGACACATATGATTATTAATAAACATAAAGAGAAACAATAATAAACATGAGAGAGATAATACTTATTTGATTTCTGATTTACATAAGAATCCTATGAAATATCTTTAACTTTATTCCATCATCTAGCAAGCTGATCCAGTCTTGAATACAATAACTCATTAACTTGATATATCTACAGAAATGTCTTTGAATCCACCCAAAATACTTCAAATGAAGAAGTATTTATACAAATTCTACACTGAAATATCTTGAAAAAATATCAAGATTGGTTTTACAAATATCTCAAATTGTTTTACATTAATAGAACTTAAATAAAGGGCATTCAAAATTAATGAATCTATTTGGCACTACTTTTATGGATTTATGGTGAAAAATAAGAGAAATTCGAATTTGATAGCAACTCTTAATTGATGATGAGGCATCCCAGTCACTAACTGCATCCTTTCTTTGTGCATTTATGCTCCAGCAATTCTGCAAGATTAGGGTCCATTGATACCTTTTTATATCTCAATACAAAATAGATATGTAAAAAGTGAAAGAGGTTATTGTAGATAAGGTTGTTTTTGAGATAAAAATCTCTCAGTTTCCCAAATTTCAACTCCAGCTCTTCACAATATTCTCTGCAAAAAGATGTCAAAAACAGGACTTTGCATAGTCCGCAAAATAGGTTGTGAAGACATGCACTTATCTCACTTTTGGTAATACCTGTTCAAAAAGTGAAATAGGTTTTTGTATATTGGCATTTTAGGAACACAAACATCCTTCCATTTCCCAAAATGCATCTTGTATTGGCCACAATAGTTTCTATAACACTATGACTTAAACAGGAAATTTCTGAAGAATGTACCATTTCTGCTCTAGTTTCATCTTTTAATTTTAAATTTCTTTTAACTGTTTTTCAATTTTACTTTGGATAAACTTCATTGTTGCTGGTGAAATTTTTTTAATCTTTGTTTAACCCTTACTTCCTCCGTGTTTATTTTTACTATTTACTTCTACCACTCTGTATTTCATCTATCTTCACTTTGACATGAATCTGTGCTTTGTTACTGTCTTCCCTGCTATTTGTCTTCATGCTAGCTACTTTACTTGACTTGATCTTCAATCTTATACTCTTTAACCTTGATATACTTTGACTATTCTTTACTGTGTCATGTTACCTTCACTGTATATTTTAGGTTTTTACTGTCTATTTCAACAGTAAATCATTTAATTTCATGTTTTCTCTGCTTGTATTTTAACTGTGTGTTTTATTTTGCATCTCTGTTTGAATGGATTTGATAACAATCTCAAAATAAACAGGTCTTATGACTAGTATTAAGACTGTTTATCTAAGGCTGCGTTCTTTTGATCGCCTGTAAAATAAAACAAACTATTAGGAAAATGTTGGGTTGACAAGGAGGGTCATTAGTGGCTTTATCGAGATTTATAGGTTTATGGAGTGAGTCCAAAGTGATTTTGAGAGGTAAACCATGTTTGAATTGGTTAGCAGAGGCTTTAGGTGGTGCAGAAGGGTTACACAGGGTTTTACTGCACAAACAAGCGAAAAGGAGCAATACTGGGGTTTTCTTATTTAAACGGGTAAACATTTGATTTGTTTGAATTTGGGCGCAAAGTGAACAGTAGACTGTTTGTCGTGTAGCAGGTGGTGGTATGTGGCTTTCTCCGCACAGCTTTTGGGCGCTAGGTGGTTTTGGGGGGAGGCCGCCCACTCATCGGGCATGACATCGCATCGAGGGCCCTAGGGAAAACAACCCATTTTGGGCGGGTAATGTTCAGGTTTCGGGCGCTTCTGAAATCAACACGGGCCATCAGATGTGGAGGGGGAATATCGCGTGGTGATCGGTCAATGAAGTTGCACGGAAGGTAATAGGGGGGGCGGCGGGCATTAAAACATGGTGGTTTTGATTTAATTTGGGATTAAGGTGAAGGTTAATGTATCGGGCGAGATTTGATTGGCAGATGGTTTGACTTTAATTAATCGCAGATCGATTAATTATGTCATTTGTCGGGGTGTAGGTATAGTATAGTTTATATTTCAAACTAGGTCTAAGGATATTTAAATTAAAGGGATTTAATAAATACATATGGGAGAGGGTATTTTATAGGAATTACTATATATAAAGTTAGAAATTAATATGAAAATGGCAAAGAATGAATTGCGCTAAGCATAAAGTATTTTTGTGTTTTGTTTTCTTTTTGCATACATACATTATAACTTAGGCTAAGTGTATTTTTGTGGGTTTTTGATGTGAAAATGAGTTATGTGGGGGGAACAAATACTTTTCCTAGGTAAAAGTGGTTTAACCTTAGGAAAAGGGTTTTATTAGGAAAATGAATGAACTGAAAGGGGGAATGAATGTTTATGAGGGGATTTTAGTACTTAAGATCTATAAGTCATTTGAGCTAAGGGTCTGGTCGCTCCAAAAGTCAGATAAATTCTCTGAGCCCCTTTGAATTTAAGATTTTGGGTACTCAAAACTTATTTTGGGAAATTAGTTAAGTAAAAGGTGAAATGAGTGAGGGGAAATTAATCAATTTGACTTTGTGAATTTTATGTCAGTCCAATTTCTCATTCATACTTAGAACTTTAATGATGAGGGTGGTTTCTTTATAAAAAACAGAAAACCAACTACATACTAAATGGAGGACTCTAGCTCATTTTTGGGTTAAAAACAACCCTGTCGAGACTATGAACGCTTGCTAGCAGTAGTGGCTCTGCTTGTGGTATTGAAGTACTATGTTACACTGCCAAATACTCTCTATCCTAATACCCCCTATGGATTCATTTCTAAAGGAGAATTTACCATTTGAACAACATTTCTAGTTCAATTAGCCAACATGCATGGTAAACTATATCTTTATACACATTATATCATTATTGTCCAATCACTCTACCACCAGTCATTAACATTTATTGTCGGTCATGCTTTCATCATATTTTTCCACCTAAGGTAAATATATATTTACATAATGATCTAAATCCCTATTTTATTTTACGAGCATTTCACATCTTTTGACATGTACTGCTATGATTTCTTTTTCTATATTTACGCCGTTGTGATTTATTTTCCTACTGCATTTATGAATCCTCAACGTCCTTTCCCTTTTTCCTATGCTTTATGATCATGGAAACCCTTTTCGTATTTGGGGGGGGAGATATGCATTATGGAATAACATGTGTAATAATTACCAAACTCTGCCATAACTTGTTGATTTGACAAATATTATTATTGCATCTATACAAAGGTCTTTTCTGATTGAAATTTTTGCATGTGGCTTATCTGTTGCTGTTCAAAACTAAAACTGTGTATTCAAGAAAATTGCATACAGAGTAGTGAATTGTTTATAGGAGAATAACAAGTATGGGGGGCTCTATTTGCAGTGAGTCCACACCATTGAAACTAACAGAAGAGGCTCGAGCAACTCACAGATAGGATGTGCTTGCATAGCTTCCACCTTTTGCATCAATTTCAGCATCATCTCAACCAACATCAGCTTCAACAAATACCAGTCCATACATGTTATTCCACATTTTTCCGGAGGTAAAACTTGAGGTAAAATAACATAAGTTTCTGATTTATTAAAAGTTTAGGAGAATTTCATGAAAATCCATTGAGCATTATTTATCATCATTCATTCCACATCTTTACCACTTCCCATTTTTCAAAGACATAGAAGCTCTCAGTTTGGGGGAGTGTTACTTTCATTCACTTATTTATTATAATCATGCCATCATCCACTGATTTCCTTATTCATTCTCAAAACCTCTCTTATTCCATGTTGTTTTACACCAAGCATAAATTTCAACCACAATTGTAGTAACCACCTTAATTTGTTTTCTGGTATTGCATGAGGGTATGCTAATTCTCTAGTTTGAGGGAGGAATTGCTACACATGATAGATGTTTTCTACTTTTTTTTTCTCATTTAAGGCATACAATTTCATTTTTATACAGTGCAGAAATTGATTTGTGCATACCTTTAAAACTATGAACTGAATTCTTGTGATTTTTGGACAGCAAAGAGGTATCATTAAAATACACAAACCCAGAAAATTTCAAGTTAAATTAGTTTGTAAAATTTTAGAAATCACACACTATCACCTACAACCATTTTTCTTATATCTCATGCTCCATGCATCAAAACGATATGATTTTTGGATTAGAGAAGCATTAATATAGTAGAAATCTTCTTGCCAAATTTCAACAAAATCTGGTTTGTAGTTTTTGAGAAAATGGTTAATGAAGTTTGTCACTACTTATATCATATTTTGCTGCAACTTCATATACATATGGTTGAAAGTCAATGTGAAAATTGTTACGCCTTCATCAACATTGCTAAAATTGAATATTCATTATTTGAGGAAGAACTCATTTGTTCCATCACTTTCATGACTTGGGATGAACATTTCTTATAGCTTGGTTAATACAGAGGCTTTGGGGTTGCATGAGGACATGCAACATATTCAGTTTGGGGGTATGTTGGGCCGCTAATTTGTCATTATTATTATCACTTTTTGACGCCTATTTCACCCATTTCTACCATTCTTTATCACGTCATTTATCATAATTTATCATATAATTCCATTTTATAATTATTTATGCTCTTATGGATAAATACTATTTTTCTCCTTTATTTTTAATAAATTGATGATTATTATGCATGATTTTACCAATGATGGTTTATTAATGGATTTGTTGTAACATCACTCATGATTTTAGCCTCCAAGATCTTTTCCAAATTGCAAATTTGATCTCCAACTCACAATTAAATATTCCAACTCAGAACGGGCCGAATTAGTTTTGTAATGAGCAATTTTCCAAAATTCGGTATGTATTAAAAGAAATAGAAGGTTCTTCAAAGACAATTTTCTCAGATTTTCTATTACGACCGTTTTTCAAATTCTTCCAATTGTAATACCAAATTCGACTTGTTCCTGTTGAATGTTGATGGAAATATCTTTCAAATATGATCTTGTTGATCAATTTGTTTTGTCAAATCCAAATTTGTAATGGAAATCATTTTTTAATCAGATTTGTTGTAACTTCTCTTTGCTCTCTGTGTTTTTAAATGAAAACAAAGATCAAAGGGAAGAGGATAATATGGGGAGAATTGGAGAATAAGGGAGAGAATAGAGAGAGGGAACTTCTCGCCTTTTTACTTCGGATGTAATTTTAATATACAGAGCATGATTTTGAAGGATACATCGTGTTGTAACAAAATTTGGATCTGATGAATAGTACATAATTTGTGTTGCTGTTCATTAGCGATATTCTGAAGTAGTTAAGTAGTAATCACTGGCGGCTTGGGACTGGTCACTGGTGGATTTCACTGTTGTTCCCTGTGTTATATTTTTACTTTTCTTTTACTACAAGTTTAATTATCCTCCTTTACAGTTTTACAGTTGATTTACTTTCATCGGTGTGAATTTCTTGTATTCATTTCATTAATTCTTAATTCTATCAATTGATTTCATTTATTTATGTCGTGCATTGATTTAATTGTAGAATCATTTCTTGTTAATTGAAAGCTAGAGTGTTATTGATTAGATCAGGTGCTTTATTTCTATGCAGTAGTTTAGATTCAGCTGAAAGAGCTCTGTTATTGCTACGGTGCACTCAGTTGATGTAATTGCAATTAGAATCTCTTGATTAAGATTGAGTTTGGTTTAGATTAAGATTTAGTTTTTATGCTTGAATAGGTTAATTTCCTTGAAGTTATAAGCTTGAGATTTATGGTTTGATCTGTTTACTCTTGTATTGAAATTGATAAGTTATCTTAAGGCATTACTCTCTATAGATATAACAATTTCCATCACTTGCCCATATTGTGTACACTCTTGAAAGAAAAAGACTTACTTAGGTTGATGATTAATGTGAGGCAATTAGGAGTTTTAAAAGACACCTTATATGCACTCAACAATGATATCATCTAGTTATTTAATAATTTTATCCCTAAAGGATTAGTCCCATTGGAAAAAATATTTGATAATAATGATGTCTCTAAAAATCCCTTGTTTCACTCACCAGAAGAGGAAATCAAAGAATGTAATATTAGGATTTTGGATGAGGTGAGAAATGTTAAACTGTATTCAACTTTACCTTTGGATATTAAAGTCAAATACCTGAATCTTCTTAAGAACTACAAAGATGGTTTTTCCTCATCTTATAATGAATTGAAAACTTATGACACATCCTTGATTGAACATAAGATTCCTTTTAAACCAGAAGCAAAACCCTTTCAGCGGAAACTAAGAAGAATAATCCCATACTATTGCCCACTATTGAGAAGGAACTTAAAATGCTGCTTGATGCTCATATCATAGTGCCTTTAAGTTATTCTAATTGGGTAGCCAACCTAATTCCTGTTAGGAAGAAGAATGGTGAGATTAGGCTATGTGTAGATATCCGAAACCTGAACAAATCATCCTTAAAGGATAACTATCCATTGCCTAAAATGGACCATCTACTCCAAAGCGTTTCAAGAGCTAGTAGGATTTCTATGCTAGACAAATTTTTTGGCTATAACCATTTTACGATAAGTGAAGCTAACCAAGAAAAAATAGCTTTCACCACTCCTTGCGGTACATTTATGTATGCCAGAATGGCATTCGGGTTAACCAATGTTGGAGCAAATTTCCAGAGAGACATGGATTTAGCATTTGTGGGTAAAACATATGAATTTACTGCTATTTATTTAGATGATTTAACTATTTTCTCTAATTCTGATGAAAGTAATTTAAAACAATTAAGCAAGGTTTTTGACAAGTGCAGGAAATTTGGCATATCCATCAATCCGAAGAAATCTTTGTTTGCTATGAAGGAAGGGAAATTACTAGGGCATATTATCTCCAAGAAGGGAGTTATAATTGACTCAAAGAAAGTTTCATCTATTCAGACCCTGTCTCTGCAAAGGAATAAGAAGAATATTCAAACCTTCCTTGGAAAGTTCAATTTTCTCAGAAGGTTCATCCCAAATTATGCTGAGATAGTTAAATATATCACATATATGCTTAAGAAAAATAATGAAGTGAAATGGGCAGTCCTTGCTACATATTATTTTGATCAGATAAAAAAGGCCATATCTGAGGCCCCTACATTAGCTAGCCCTAACTATTATTTACCCTTTAGCATATTTTCTTTTGCATCCGAAACAACCTTCGCTGGTGTGCTTTTATAGAAGAATACAAATGGTGATAACCAACCCATAGCCTTCTTTTCAAAATTAATGAGAGATGCTGAACTTAGGTATGATATTATTGAAAAACAAGCTTATGCCTTAATTCAAGCCCTCAGAGCCTTTAGAACCTATGTCCCACATTCACATATCACAACTTATGTCCCTAATCATGTTGTTAAAACTGTCTTGACTCAACCTGATATTGATGGGAGAAGAGGGAGATGGATTTCTAAAATTCTTGAATTTGACCTTGAAATAAAAACCACAAAGCTAATAAAAGGCCAAGGCCAAGGCCTAGCCAAATTGTTAAATGAATCCAATTGCAAAGTATTGAGGATAAATCCAGTTTCTGAAATGTCATCAGGGGAGAATCCACAAGAACCTTCCTCAATGTCGTCTGGGGAGAATCCACAAGAACCTTCCTTAACAATGGAGGAGAATCCACAAGAACCTTCCTTAACAACAGAGGAGAATCCACAAGAACTTCCTCCTCTTAGAGAAGGGGAGAATCCAGAAGATCCTCTTCCTTTAGATCAAGCCATTCATGTTCTCATAGAACACAAATATCTACTTTCTAATTGTTATTCTAATATTTTGCAGTTTCTTAGAAATTTTCAATGTCTAGCTGAGCTAAATTTGAAATAGTGCAAATCCCTCAAGCTTAAAGCAGTGAAATATTGCATTATCAATGCTAATTTATACTGGAAAGACCCTCTTAATATCCTTCTTTTGTGTTTAACTGAAAATGAAACAGAAGGAATTATAGATCAGTTCCATGCAGGGTTTTGTGGTGGACACTATGCCTGGAGAGAAACAACCTACAAAATTCTAAAGGCAAGTTTCTATTGGCCTACACTTTTGAAAGAGGTTGGAGAAAGAGTAAAAAGTTGCAAACCATGCCAATTGTTTGCAGGAAAATAGAAACTGTCAACAGTTCCCTTGGTTCCAGTATTAGTTGATGCTCCTTTTCTTCAATGGGGACTAGACTTTATAGGGGAAATCCATCCATAGTCAAGCAATCAACATAGATGGATTTTAATTGCCACAAACTATTTTACCAAGTAGGTAGAAGCCATACCGGTGAAAAATGCCACTAGTACTATTGTAATTAAATTTCTTGAAGAAAATATCCTGTCTAGATTTCGATGTCCTCAACAGATTGTTACAGATAATGCAGCAACTTTCAACAACATTAAAATGATTGAATTCTATCAAAAGTATTCAATCCTTTTACACCATTCTACACCATACTATCCATAAGGTAATGGGCTAACAGAGTCTTCGAACAAGAGCTTAGTTAATGTCATTAAGAAGACTCTTGAATACCATAAAAAGAGTTGGGACAACCATATTATTCATGCGATTTGGGCAAACAGAGTTTCTCCTAAGAGATCAACAGGCAAGTCTCCTTTCCAATTAGTTCATGGCAATGAAGCAATTTTTCCTAGTCATTTAGCCTTACCTGTTATGATGTTCCTCCAGGAATCCTATGAAGAAAAGGATGATTTCTCAAGAAGGATTAATCAAATTATTGAGTTGAATGAAGACATGGGTGAAATTTAGTACAAGATAAGTAAATACCAGAACAAGATGAAAGAGTTGTTTGACAGAAACCCTAGAGAAAGAAATTTCAAGAAAGGTGACCTACTGCAAAGATGGGATACAAGGAGAGAAGACAAAGGTAAACATGCAAAATTTGACAACCTCTAGTTTGGTTCATTCAGCATTGTAGAAATAAAAGGGAACAATACATTTATCCTACAGAATTTGGAAGGAGAGTATTCCTCGTTGCAAATCAATGGGAGATACCTGAAACATTACATTCAATATTCATTCTTCATTCATTCATCATCTATAAATATTTGGAGAGTTTATTTATTTTTGAAAATTGCAAGTGAGTATTTGTTTTATCAAAGACTCCATAGCCCGAGGAGAAGGCACTTGGATATGCTTGTTCTCTGCATCCCATAGGGGCAAGCAGTTCCCAGCTAGAGCCAATGTTATAACATTATTTAGTTTTGATAAGTTAGCATATTAGTCTAAATAATATTTCAAAATGTTAAGTTAGGATATGGATGGAAAAGAATGAAAATTTAAAATGTTAGGAAAATTTGATGTTTTATAGGCATCCATATCAATAAAATGTTAGGGAAGCAAAATAAAATGAAGGCTTCATTTTATGTTTTTGAAAAATGCATAGGCTGCTAGTCTAAATGCGCCATAACCAAACATCAACTATGTTTTCATGTGCAGAAGAAAAAGAAACAAGAGTGAAGGTTGTTCTAAGGTTGTATATTAATTCTGAAGCATTAATACTATTCCTAAGTTCTAAATCCATATCCCTAAGTATTAATTCTATCCTAAGTTTTAAACCCATATCACCCTTCCGCCAATCCATTCCCTTCATTTTCATTTTCCTAAGTTAACACCCCCCTTATATTTCATATTTCCCAACATTACATTAAATATCGATTCCCGACCCCACCAATCAATCCCGTCACATCACGGTTAATTCTCCGCCATATCACTCTTCATCTCTACCTATCTCCTCTCATCTGACGACCCTCATGCAATTTTGATCCCCTCCCCCCCCCCCCCCGCCGTTCGAGCTTTACCGCCGGGAGGGGGGGGTCCGAATGGGCGGTATTCCAAAATGTGCCTGCCCCTACCTGGAAGATCCACATCATTTCGGACCCCCCATGAGTGAATCCACAAACCACTCAACCCCCCCTCCGAAAATCTGATTCCTTACTCTCGATACTGCTTACCTAACTGTTGTGCTTCCGCCACTCCTCTGCTACCACCTTGTTCATCCGTGAACCCCATCAAATAATATTCATTCCCTCCATAATCAACCCATTAAGCATTTAATCTGCTTATCCGTTAATTCAACGGACCTGCGCCACCAACGAAAACTAGAATTCCTATATAAACCTCGTTCTTATCTATTTCTAGGTTATGGAATTCATGTTCTATCACTGCCATTGATTTGATTACAGGTCGCTCGGAAGATCTCGACATTGCCAACTACTAGCGACACTATTTGTCTCATCATTTCCAGATTATTCCTTTTGTTCCTGTCTCCAAAACCTTCTTTCTGTTTGTGAATTGTCCCTTTCCAATCCATTTTCACTCTCAGTCATAACCAACATGCCTCCAAAGGACAAAGGACTAGAGGAGATTCACAATCCTTTAATTTATCCTCCCGTAAATCTTCATCGTTTCCCTATGGCTAATAGAGACTACAAAATTCACGTAACACTCTGTGAGCTCGACCTTTTTGAGATGTACTGTTGGCTCGAAGATAAATATATTGACAAATCAGATTATATCCAACTGTGGGAGTCAATCTTACCTCATTACATCTTTCCTCATACCCACAATACTCTTAATTTCATTAGAAAATGTCATGCCTCATATTTTCCAAGCCAAAGGGCCATAGTCAACCCCACTGCAAAAATTTTATTCACCATAACCCCTCAGGCTATTGATTAAATGATGCAAACCCCCACAGTAAACAATGCTACCCCATTTTCTTATGAAGCTCTAGTTGAAATATACCAGAAATTATACTTTGCTAAGAGAGCCTAAACTCTTGAATTATTCTTGATACAAGATGTTGCATTACCAAAGAAAAATCCTCCTTATCCCTCCTCCATATTCCCTGAGAGAGCCAAGAAAATAATCACTATCATTTCCTACCTTCTTGGGTACTACTTTGATCAATGGGTAGATGAGGCCATTATAGGATTTTTATCCATATTTTCTAATGAGGCTAAGCCCTCAATTGTGTTTAATTTCATCCATTTTATTGCAGAGTCTAATGATCAGCACCTAGTCAAGTTTCCCAAAGAAGAGGTATTCAAATATGCCGCTATCTTAGTCTACATGTTCCTATACTTTCAGGGGCACAACATGAACTTGTCCTTGCAAAAGCTAGATGACAAAGGAAACCAACAGTCTATCATTTTCTGGACCACTCTGGTTATGAAAGATCAAAAAGAGTACACTTACAAATATTTTACTGAGATGTTTTTCCACCCAGCCATAGGCCTCCTAAGAAACAGAAAAGAACCAATGATTAGTGAAGAAATAAAAAAGGTTTTGCAACTGTCATAACAAGTGCAAACAAGAGTTTAGTACTTGTATGAAAATTACAGAGAAATAAGGATTTTTGGATGTGAGCTCCCACCTTATAAGTTGCTAAAATTCCTCCCAATGAGGATTTTTTCCTTAGAATACATTAGGCAGATTATCAACATGGATGAATTCCATTTTGTTGTTGCCAAGAAAAAGTCTCAGTTTAAGATAAAAACGCAGGTTGGTCCATTCATTTGCAACAACAGGACAACAGGGGAAGAGGCAGACAAAATTTTGAAGGAAAGGTAGTTTAATCTCAATTTTACCTGGTCTTATGATCCATTAGAGATCATTTCTAGATTAAGGGTAGAAACCAAGTCTACTCCTTATTTTCACACACCCAGGCCAGAAATAGAAAAGTATAAGAATCAGCCAGAGTGGGTAGAGGACACATTACAGGAGGCAAAAGAACAACATGTTTCCTCATCAACAGTGAAGACTCCCACAATCCAAGAGAAGACAACCAAAAGGAGCATAGAGGAAGAGTTTGTTTTAGGGACTGATATCTTCAATGAGGGATTTAAAATTATGTACAAAAAGAAGGTTAAGCTTAGTTCCAGACTAAGCCTTAGCAAAGACTTAGAGCAATAGACTCTTATCACCACTAATGAGCCTCTTGTATCTTCATTAGTGGGTGATCATTCTACACAGTCTCCTATCATCTCCAAAACCTGACAAGAGAAACAATAGATTATGCACACAGGTACATCTACTTAAAGAGAGCTAGAGAAGAGCATCATGGATATCTTCAAGGAAATAAAATTTAAAAACAAAGCCTTGAAGATCAACACATACAACCAATTTTGGGAGTAGACTTCAGGTGCCCAAAGCAAGCTACTATCAGCCTTTGACTCAGAGAAGGGGAAAATGTAGATGGCATTCCCTTACGCACAAGTTCCTCAGCCCAAAGGAACATCAGACTATAGAAAGACATCTTTTGAGTTTGATGTCAAGGATATACATCCCATTGACCAAATGGAGATGCATAAACAAATTGGGGAAATGATATTCTCTACTGTAACTAACATAGCTATGACTTTGTCCAAATTACAGGTCACGCTAGAAAATGTCCAGTCACAGCTAAAGATGGAGAAAGTTTCTACTCTTGCCAAAGATACCAAGATTAAAACCTTGGAAGATTTGGTAATCAAACTGGGTTATGATCCTGCAAACATCAATGCTGCAGAGGAGCTAATCAAAAAGAACAATTTGGATATAGCAGCACTAAGGAAACAGTTGAAACTCCCAGCGACTGAAGATCCTCTAGCCAAGGATATTGCAGAGACAGAGATTGAAAAGGTAGACATGATGAAACTAATTATGGATCATACTGCTAAGCTTAAGAAAATGGAAACATAGATGGATAAATTTATCAAGGAAAAGGAAAAAGCTACTAAAAAGACTACCCCTTCAAAAGCACTTCCTATCACATTCATTCCGACTGCTATACCAGCTACCACCAGTACAAGAGATGCTGCAGACTAGTTAGCCCGTGTAGTAAAAAATATGTCCTTGCAGACTGAAGAGATTAAGAAACTACATGATCAAGTAAAACAATTGGAGGATCATCAAGATAAATCTGACATTTTTCATGTAGTAGAGCTTCAGAGAGCTCATAATCAAATAGAAGCATGGAAGAAATGAGAAACTGAGTCTTCCATTGGCTACACTCTTGGTAATTTCAAGGAAATTATCTAGAACAACATCATAGAGGAGATCGATGAAACTTGGCCATCTATCCAAATTATCTTTGAGCAAAAGGAGTTAATAGAAAAAGGAAAACTAGACAATTGCCAATATAAATGCTCAACTGGGAGAAATGCCTGCTACATCCAACAACATTATAAGGTTTATTAATTCTAAAAATAGGTATGAACTGGATGATGTAGGGGTGGATGATCAGACTGATACCATTCTGGAGGTGAAGAAACTTCTGACCAAAAAGAACTTAGTAGTGTAGTTGACATAGAAGTGTCATACTCTTGAAGTGTCAGTCAATAGATTTTCACAAGGATTGATCTTCCTTCATTGTTTGTCATCAATGACAAGTTAATGACTAGGTAGTATTACTTGAAGAAGCTTCAGGACATTGCCAAGGACACAACCAAGTCCTCCAACATCAAAGGTTCCATGACAGGCAGGGCATTTTACGAGGCCATCAACAACATATGTTTTATTCAGAATGAGATAAAACATATTTTTACTATAAAACCCACTTTTTCCAAGTATACTGAGGTAGATGAGATCTACCATAGAGTAACTAAGATATCAATTCCAGATGAAGAACGGTGGGAAAAGCTGTGCGAATATCAGGATTAGAGGACAGATCAGTTTTGCCAGCGCAACACTAGAATAGTGGCCACTCAGCAACAACTTTCCATCAAAACAGGGCCAGATGTGCAGATTCATTCTTTTTTATCGAATTCCTTCCCTTTCTGTTAGTTTTAAGAAATAATAGCATGCCTTGTCACTCAGGCATTTATTGTAATATTTTGTATTTTGTTTAAATACTTCATTATGTCGAAGTATTCAGGGTTGCACCCTTGAACCAGTTAGCAAACATATTTGTACTAAGCTGGAGCATTTTTTATTGAATAAAATATTATGGATTTACTTCATATGGCTTGTCTCTCTGTGAGTTGTTTTCATTATGTTTTCCATTATGTATTCCTCATATAATTTAATTCATTTACAGTCATCCGATTGAAAATTTAATTGAATCTCAGTTTCATTTTCAATCCACTGTGAAGTTGTAGTTTAATTAAGAGATTAATTTACAGGACTATCTGTTATTGTAAATTCCTCTTTGAATTTAAATTGCACAATATTTCTGTAATGACTTGATTATATTTTGTTGATTAAGAAAACATAGTTTTCTTAATTTCTGCTTATGAATGGTGAAATACTCTGTCTGAATATTAAATCATTTATACTTCTTCATATTCTACTCGTCCATCCCACTTAAAATCAAAATAACCATATGTATTTAAAGAATAACCTTTTGTTTTATTGAAAATTTGTCTAAGTTTAAAGCACCTATTTAAAAGCAGTTCACTGGTCATCCAACCATTAAAATCAAACAAAATATTTTAGATGCTTTGGCATAGCCAATTGACCTTAGGTTATCTCAAAGGACAACAAGTTCATGGTTGGATTACTCACTTGTGTTTAGAGGATGGTGTCATCTCCAACAGAATGTGTATAAATATCCAAAGAAATGGAGATATATAGGATAGTAGTTGGCACATTTATCTTTGACATGGATATCCATGATATGAAAACCAAAAATATTAGGTAAGCTTCAGTTTATTTCATTTTTCAAATTTCATTGTCTCTTCATACTTTGCTTGAACTTTCAAATTTCAATTTTTTTCTTATGTTTATCTTATTTGTTGTAGATGCATGGTGGAGAAGTTATGGTGGCAAAGTATCCAATCTCCAAAGGCTTTCCATTTGAGTGCTCAGCCAAACATGTATCTCGTCTATGTTGGATAGTGTTATATTCTTTCCACGTTGTTAATAGGATTCAATATTCAACACATGATTCAATGTTACATGTGATGTAGCACTAGACATATTACACATCTTATATATTATTTCTCTTTTCATATTTATGTGTCAATGAGTTTATTTTTTGTTGCAGATGCTTTATATATTAAAAAAATGAAAAAAATTTGTATTTGCCAAATTTTTCCCAATTTTTACGATTTTTCTCGATTTCGGACCCTCACTGATTTAATCTCGATCACTATTATCACAACGTTGATTTATACATGTACATCAAATGAAGTAAGTGAATTTGTCTGAGGGGGTATATGAAGAGGAATTTATTTAATTTTTGTTTTTTTTTTAAATTTTTATATAAACATAATATATTTGAGTTAATTAGTTTTTATCTGTAATTGATGTAAAAATAGAAAATTATATAATTAATTAATGGGAATAATGATAATTTCTGTTTATTGAGATGAATTTTACTTATCATTCTTTAAGAGAGTGAGGAATTATTTGATTTGATTTAGAATTTTATTTTTTACTTAAAAAAAATTAAGAGAAAGATTCCTAAATCCAAATAGTTTGATGAGTTAAAAGGGTAGTATGTGTCATAAACATGACAAATTCATTTGGCCATGACATTTTAGGAATTGTTGAATAACCTTTTCTCTATGGAGCTCAATTATATCTTTATTTTACCAATGAGGATTTTTTTTCTTACTCTAATAAAGAAGAGATACTTTTGATCTTTGAAATTAGGGTTGATCACCTCCTTAGAGTATCTTAATTTTCTTTTATCTTCTAATTCTTACTCTAATAAAAATGAGGTACTTTTGATCTTTGAGATTATGCTTGATCATCTCCTTATATCTATATATATATGATCTTCTAATTCTTTTTAACACTACAATTTCTCCTTAAATTTAGATGTAACATCTTTTTTAATATTATCGTTATTATGTAGAGTAACCTCTTACTATAAAGAATTATAGTTGGTCTTGACTGGAGTTAGAATAATTTTAAAAAGTAAATTGTCTTCAATGTCATTTATCTTATTCTTGTACATTAGATAACTATCATATCCATACATTCAATGGTGGGGTTTTTTTTTTTTTTGGGGGGGGGGGAGGAGGTGTGGGCTTGTGGAGACTATAGGATACCATGTACTGTCTTTAATTGTGAGATCTTACATTATAAATGCTTTTGGATTAGCTCTATATTTCACCACAATTTTCTAGATATACTACAATCCCATACTTCACAACCATATAAGAGAACAAGAGTGATGAGAGTCTGAAAGAGAAGTTTCTTTTTATCCCAAGATTAAGTTAGGGTTAAATGTATATGATCAAAGTCAAGATCATGGGAATTTTAGAGGTAGAAATTTATAATTTAGTTGTATGAGGATATCGGATATCACATAATCTATGGCATTGTTATCAAGCCAATGAATACAAGTTATTTGGTTGGATATTGACTCCATTAAAACATTGAAAATAATCAGATCTCAAAAACTACAAATCTTGATTACCTTGGTACCAAACAAATGTTTGTGAGACCAAGCCTTTAGAGTTTCTTATTTTCCATTTTAATTATATTATGCACCATTAATATAAATAGATATTTATAAATTTTTAAAATATCAAATCTTTTGAAGTATAAATATTTTCATCATTTAAATTAGGTATTGGTTACTTGAAATCTCAATCTAGTGAATTAATAAATCAAATTTATGCAAAAATAAATATTTAGAAAATATTAATTATTCTCGATTTTTTTAATTATATATAAAACAATATTTCTAATTAAATACCATAACTATTGTATTTTTATTTATATATAAATTTGATAAAATAAAAGTTGATATTTCTCCTTTTTTTCTTAATATATAATAATTTTTATATTAATTTTATGCATGTATTAATGGGATAAACCTATAGGGTTATATTTTTTTTTATCATAATATTATATATTTTGAAAGCCATTAATGTAAAAGTTATACACATATCAATATGTCTATAATATTGGAATATAAAACTAACACCTTCAAAATATAATAAATAATTTATCCAATTTTAATTTATAACATTATATTATTTTAAAATTATATAATATAATTATTTAAATAATTTATCCAATTTTTTTTATAGAACTTATGTATCAAATATTATTTTTGTGAGAGATTTTTCGGCAAAAATCACATGGAATATCATTTTTCGAACCAAATGATATTCCATGTGATTTTCGCCGAAAAATCTCTCGATATAGATCACAGAAGCCTGAACTCTATAAATATTATTTTATTTTTATAAAAATAAAATTAAAAATTTATAAATTATATGAATAAAATTTGTAAATAAATTAATACAAATAATAAATTTGATTTTATTTATTTTTAACATCTTTATTCGAAACCATTGAAAATATGATTTTTTCATGTTAAGTTTATTATTAAACACTACACAAATACATCATACACTACCCTAACCATAGGGTAGTGTACTTTTATTAAAAATTGTAAGTTCTAACGACACACAAGACGGCAACTGTGGGAGAATTATAATGTGTCTCCTTGGTGTCCGACCATACACATTGTTCCTCGTTAATTTAGGCATGTTTATGAGAAGCGCCCTCATAGCATTATTATCTACATCATGCTATTTATATTTTTCTCAACAACGTGAGTTTTGCAATGATTTTTGACTTAGGCAAAGGCATTGTAATTGGATTCTATTTATATTATAATTATTTTATTTGTATTAATGTGAATCATTTGGATCTATATGGGTATTATTTTTACATATTTTTAATTTTTTTAATTGTGTTTAATAATAATAGCGGTATACTTTGTTCTTTGTTTAAATCTTAATTTGGATTTATGTATAAATGAAATGAAGTAAATAGGTAAATAGAAATTTAGAGCTACAACGAAAATTGAATTTTATTAGTTAATAATAAATATTGAAAACTATTTACATGTAAAATGGAAATAAATTAGTTTGGGCGATGGTAGCTTATTTTTGAGAAGAGATGTGATGCCTACATGGTTTATGAAATGTGTTTCAATGAGGCTTGAAGACCTTTTTATTATTGAAAAACAATGGAAAACCCTAAACATCCAAAAACCTAACTCTAGGAGATAAAGCGCAAAAAGTTTGTGAGCCCCCTTGGGATTACTTGGAATGCCAATTTCTTGGGGTCATACTTTGAGCATATGATCTTTGTTTGGTGCACATGATACCTTGTTAGAAAGATCTATCTGAGGACAAAAAAATTTCCTAGCAAGCCCCTACCCCATGGGTTATTGGTTTGGCCCATTTTCCAAAACAATTTCGTTTAGGGCCTCAAAATGACTCTAGAAGTTTATGACCCGAAAATTTACCAAAAATAAAAAGTTGTACTAAAATTAAAGAAACTGAAAAAACAATGTTGTAGATCACGTAGAATAGGCCCACCAATATCCACTAAATACAATGTGCATCTTCAACTTTCTTTTTAACATCATTAATGTGTTTTCAATATTATAATTTAATTATATGTTAATAATACATTTATATTTATAAAATTTTAATTTCAATTATAATTAGCTATTAATAATTTAATTTTTAATTTATTTATTATATAATATTTTTATAATATTTGAATATTAATGAAATATTATTAAAATGTATTTTTTTAATAATAATGAGTAATTTTTACAAGAAAAAATCGCGACTAAGCTATGAAATATTGTCATATTAAAAGTTTCGAGTTTTATTATAATTTAAAAGAAAAAAATACAATCCATATCCAAGAATTCTCTATAATTGTTTATCCTATTCTAGTATATCTTTACTAATTATATTTCTTTACCAATTATAGTAAATTGATTTTGTGTTTATATTTATTGGGAAATGTATTTGTGTAATTGTATTGATTTTATTTTTTAAGTGGGAGTTTCTTTATATTATATGAATTTGAAGATTATATTTTTTATTTGGTTTGCATGGTTGGTCAGATTTGAGGTCTGTCTAGAAGAAAAAAAAAAAAAAAAAAATTGGGCTTTTTACTTTTATAAAATATATAATTCTTTTAGGCTCTAGACCGGCGGACCTTAATCGCTTTTATTACAAAATCAGTGGAGAAAATGACAAAGCTAGAGACTTTTACAAAATTGACAAAACTAGATACTTTTACAAAATTGACAGAGCCCAAGACTTTAATAGAAATGACAGAGCCAAAGACCTTTACGTGGTGACCCCTACTATTATATGTCCTTTGATTTTCTGCATAATCTAACAAAAAAATGATTGTCCTATAGGGAACAAAACCAAAAAAGAGGGGGTGCAGATTGCATCAAAAAAATTAGTTCTTGAATTCTCTTCCAACAAAATCGTCTTCTCTAGAGTTCCTCCAATGAGTGCGTCCTCAAAAGCAGGATGGCTGGTGGAAGCACTTCTCATCCCCTGCTTGATGATGGGCATGCTCTCACATCCAAACTTCATGGACGCCGTCTGTCTCTTAAACAGGGCATAGTGCAGGGCGTCTCTGGTGACGAAGCGCATGTGGTGGACAATTTCCATGTACACCACAAACTTGTTGTTAAGCTTGTCTAACTTATCCTCTAGGAATTTGTTGGATTGAATGTGATCCTATATCTCTAGGGAAAGAATTATCTTCATTTTCCAAGGGAGATTGATGGTGTGGTTGTACATATTTTCCTTGGCCCTGGTGAACCCCGAATCTAGGATCCAATAAAACTAAGCATCTATGTCATCAGTATTTGTTCTGTGTCGAATAACTGGACTGATTCTCCATCTCTGTGATTCATTCTCATGTCTCTTGGGAGACAATACTGTTGTATTTGTAGGCAACTTTCCTAGCCTTCGCCTCTACTCTTGTCTTAGGTCACAGGATGGCTTGATTCCACCTATCCATATTCCTTCCTTTGCAGCAGTTGGTTGGGGGGGATTTTCTTTATCATGGGGCCATGCTTGTGAATGAGATGAAGGAAATCTTGCAGGTAGAGCTAAGCAGGGGGTCAGAACTGGGGGCATGGAAGGGAGTAGGAGAGAGGCCGCGAGAGAAAAGGGAATGATGGGAATGATAGGCAGCTCTACAGTATTCATAGAACAAGCCAGTTATGGGGAATTCGAGGAGAGGGGTGAAGATAATTAAACCTTGAATGCTTTCCAGATCCATGTAATTTATATCTGTAGTAGGTCGATGGATTCTACTGGTGTTCGGGTGGAGATGGTGGAAATCACTATCCAGAAGTATGATTGACATCCAAGGAACCATGGGAGAATAATTGGATACAAGAGGCAAGCTTCATCACATCGACTTAAGGAGAATGTATTATCAATCACTGGGAGATTTGTAGGCCAGTGGCAGCATCATTATCGTGACAAACTTCTTTTTCCTTGATATTGATTACCTCATACTTGCAGCTGAGGGGACCTTCCCCTAACTCCCTCAATGCAAGGGACTGTTTTGTTTCACTGCTAGCTGAGCCCTTGTTGGTGATCCTATCCACCACATCATTACTTTCCTTCTGACCACTTGAAAGTGGAGCCCATTGAGGTGCATGATGTGTTGTTGGATATGATGACGTATTTTGGTCAGTCTCTAGTTATCCGTTACCTTGCTGACCACGGAGCCTTGCTAGAGCTTATAGGCAGCAAGAGTTTCCAGCATCGAGTCTCCTTCCACAATCAGGGGGCCGAGGTGCTACTCTTTTGCAATGGCCAAACCATGCTCTAGAGCATGGAGCTCCACTGCATTGTTGGTGGAAGTCCCTAATTTCCCAAAATAAACCCATTGAATATCACCTTTAGATTTTCTGAAGACACAAACGAAGCTTGCACCACCCGAGATGTCTTTGTCTTCACCATCATAATTTAATTTTATCATATTGTTCTCTAGGGAGGGGGTGAACAGTGGTCAGGAGATCTGGGAGATGCGATATGGAAACAGTTTCTCGGATGATTTGCTTGATCACTGTAAGAATATTTTCCCCTAGCTATTTTATATTCTTGAAATTTATTCCATTGCATTCTCTCTAAGTAGCCCAACAAATAGTCCTTGGTAAGAGATTCGAGGCCCAATCGACTACCGGGTTAGGGGATATGCTTGAAATCCATTTGTCTAGAGTGGTTTGGTTTGAGGCTATGTTTTTGTTTGTCATCCTAAATATTTTAGAAGTCCATTCCCATAGTTTTCTAGTGTAGTCATAGGTGTTTAGTACATGGTTTATAGTCTCTTCCCATGATTCGCAGAGAGGTAATTTCAAAAGTCTTGTAAATCCTCTTTGCCAAAGATTGTCCCATGTGAGAATTTTACCATGCATAACTAGCCAGAGGAAGAGGGTGATTTTGGGCCATTGGTTCCTCCCCAAGAGAGTTTTCCATCTTTGATGTTATTGTACCTGATCATGATTATCTATATACTCGTAAACCTCCTTAAGATTGAAGAGATCAACCATGTTTTTTTCCCCATCTCAACTTGTCTTCTCCATGGTCCACCTGAATTTTCCTATCCTTGGGGAGTTGATCAAACGAATTTCAATCTAAGTTTTCCAGTAAGGGAAGCCACTCCTGCTTGTCTAACAATTCTCTCTATTAATATCGTGGAGTAAAAGGCTTCCAATAGTGGGAAACTTGGAATTTTCCTTTTGCTTGCATGGTTCCTTAGAGGGCAACATGTTGACTGTTGCCAAGGATCAAGAGTTGTTGCCAAGCGTCCTCCCAAAAGAGGGAATTTTCCCTATTGCCTATCTCCTAGAAGCCATGCCCCTGAATAATATTTTTGTTTCTCCATGCTTGGTTCCATATGGTTGAGCGTTGGGCTTGACTTGAGAGCCTAATGAGGTCTTTGTGGGAGTGGTTGGGAGCATATTTCACTCTCTAGAGCTAGCCCCAAGGCGTACCCGGGTTATCCAACCACCTCCACTAGGTTTTGGCCCCCAGGGATTTTCCTAAAAATTCTAGATCTCTGAGGTTGAGCCCACCTGCGTTCTTTGGTTTGTAGAGCTGATCCCGCCCCACTAGGGCCCATTTCTTCTTTGCATCTGATCTCCTCTAGAGGAAGCTTATTTGGATGCCACGGATGGAATTTGTGACAAATTTTGGGGCCACCAAAGCCGAGAATAGGTAAAGAGGCATGGATTGAAGAACATATTTAACTAAGATGAGTCGCCCAACAAGGTTGAGGGATCTAAAGGTCCAACTAGAGAGTTTCTTGTGCAATCTATTGATTAGGTCCTCCCAATTTGATTTCCTTGAGGATTTATCAGTGAGGGGAACCCCCAGGTATTTAGAGGGAAGGAAGAAGAGCTGGAATCCCAATATTCTAGTGATATTTCTTTGAATAGTTAAGGGAGTGTTAAAGAAAAAAAATTATTTATATTTTTCAAGGTTAATAGAGGTTCCAGACACTTAAGAGAAAATATTAAGAATGTGTTTGAAGGAAAAAACTTCATTAGTAGCTGGGGAAGAGTCATGCAACTTAAGACTAGTGAAACTATTATTGGTGTTAGCATCATGGAGATATCTTCTTATACCCTCAACCATGAGAACAAAGAGGAAGGAGGACAATGGGCCCCCCTGGTTGAGGCCTCTCGAGGGGGTGAAGGGCTGTGTGGGTGAGCCATTGAGAAGAATGGAGAAGAAATCTCCTGAGACCAAAGCCATGATCCATTCAATGTAGTCTTGATGGAATCCGAAGGCCTTGAGGAATTAATGCATATATTCCCAACTGATTTTGTTGAAGGCTTTTCACATATCCAATTGCATAATCATTTCATGCTTTTTGAGGGTTTGGAGTGAGTGAATATTTTCATGAGATAAGATGATATTGTCGAGTATCTGTTTACCTTCCAGATACCCTGCTTGGTTGGACAAGATCAGAAGGGGAAGCAAAGCCTTAATCATGTTAGCCAACACTTTTGAGATGATATTGTAGATAACATTTCAAATGGCTATCAATTTGAATATATCCGAAGAATCAAATCCTTCTTCCTTGGGTATTATAGTGAGGAAAGTGGTTTTAAAAGAGGCAAGAAATGCTTTGTTAGCCTGAGATTCCTCCACCAGGGCATGGACCTCTTCATTGATGAAAGTCTAAAAACTTTAAAGTAGTCAATGGTGAAACCGTCAGGCCCTGGAGCTTTGCCTGAGGGCATAGCTATCCAAATTTCCACCACTTCTTGTATGGAAACCTCTCTAAGAAGCATCTTCTTGTGATCCTAAGTTAGGATGGTGGGTATGTTACTGGTGACTTATCTGATGGCCTTAATCTTGCCCGTGTGGGGATTCTTTAGGAGTTTACTATAGAAATTTTTCAGTTCCTCAGAGATCTCCTCATGGGTGTTGTATATTCTTCCATCCGTAGTTCTCAGGCTTAGAATTATATTGGTTCTCCTGTGTTGGATCATGGAGTGGTGGAAGAATTTGGAGTATTTTTCTCCACATTTGAGCTAGCGAACCTTGGAATTTTGCTACCATGACTTTTCCGCCTGCTTGGCTCTTTCCTCCCATCTTTTTTGAAGCCTTCTCTTTTGTCCTCTTTCATTTGATTTGTGATACCCTAATGGATGATTATTTGTTGTAGCTCCTCCATGTGTTTTTCCAACTCCTTTTTTTCTTGGAAAATGTTACCAAAGACATCCTTGTTCCATTGTTTGATTTTGTTTTTTTACATGCTTCAATTTTTGTTGGAATTGGTACATTTGGGTGCCAATTTTGGGGAGGAGAGACGACCCACCAATTTTTCATGTTGCTTAGGAATTCCGGATGCTCCAACCAGAAAGCCTCAAATCTAAAGGGATGATTTTTTTGGGCCATTGAGATATGAATTTTTAGAGCTACTAACCATTGATCAGATCCCGATTGTGGTAGTATTATGCATTCTGTTTCCAAAGAGGTTGGAAATACTAATTCCAAGATGAGGAATATATCGAGCCTGGAGGAAATCTACCTGTCTCCTCCTTATCTCTTGTTCCAGGTGTAGGTGCTGTTGACCTCCTACATGTCCACCAATACCATTTTATCTATGGTTTCTTGGAAGGATTTTGTGTCCCTGTCCAATTTCCTAAGA
Source organism: Pinus tabuliformis (assembly GCA_031772625.1). Taxonomy (NCBI): domain Eukaryota; kingdom Viridiplantae; phylum Streptophyta; class Pinopsida; order Pinales; family Pinaceae; genus Pinus; species Pinus tabuliformis. The sequence continues at coordinate 388,891,138 of CM062804.1, read as the reverse complement.
CCTCCTTTCTTTTTTGACAGATTCAGGATCATGTTAAAGTCCCCTCCTATGATTTTGAACTAATGGGGCATGATTTCAAGAATTATCATGATTGAATATAGCATTTGGATCCTCTCTTCCACCCTATGGGGCCCATAGATATCGGTAACACATATTGTTTCATATGGCGAGTTATTCCAAAGGATTAATTACCCTCCTGTTGTGCCACTTGTTGCATTGTCTAAGTAATTATAACCCTTGCAACATTCCTTTGCAGGGCTGGCAAGTCTTCCATGGCTAACATTTTCTCCTGAAGGAGTACTATTTCTGATTTGCTAGTCATTATTTGTTGTTTTAATAGTCTTTTCTTTGTAGGGCCATTTAAGCCTATGATTTTTCATGAGATTCAATTCATTAAGAAATATGAGGAGTTAGGGTGAGAACTCTTACCATACCCTCATTGATCAATCTTGCACCTAATTCTTGCAGGAGTTGGCTTGTGGTTTTCTGTCCTCATTTTCGACCTAGACCTTTAAGGTTGTAATGATCAACTGTGATGTTTGAAAAAATGCCCTTGTAGTAATTATCCTTAGGGCGTTTCCTCAATATGGTCTATTTGATCTCTTATTTTATTAGGTATGATGCTTCTATTTTTTGGAGGTATTCCTTAGGTATTGCTGCTAGGCCACTTTTTTCCCATACTTCTGCTATTGAGTTGAGACCAATTCCTCCTAGAGATTCGTCTATAGCTTGGTTTTCTTCTGAGTCTTCTTTGTGTTCAAGGTCCATGTCTATGTCTTCTAAGGGTAGGTTATTATCATAGTGGCTCTATTTAGGAGTGTCCTCCCAGTTCTATTTTGGAGTGATGGTTGTTGATTCAACATTTTGCCTTCTTCCTCAACATTTCTCTTTGTAGTTTGTTGTTTCAACTCCTCTAGCAGGGATTCAAATTTATTTCTATTGGATGGAGTTTTTTGACTCCATTTTCCTTGATTTACTTTATTGTTCCTTCTTTTGGTGGTTTCTTTGGTGAAGCCCTTTTCATACATTTTCTTTTGGGCTAGGGTATTTGTTTGTTGAGAGATACGCTGGGGGCATTCTCTGAAGAGATGACCATGATTACGACAGTTCCTACATCTGAATGGTATGTGTTCATAGTCTATGTTTTGGAACCATACCTCATCCCTAAAGACCATTTTAATAGCCTCTAGAAGTGCCCTTGAGACATTCAGATCAATGCAGATTTTGGCATATGAGACATAGTAGACATTCCTGGTGCTCTCCGACATTTCGATCTATTCTCCTATTTCGTCGCCTATACCTTTTAACACACAGGGTGACCAATAATCCATTGGAGTGAATAGAGTCTCAGCCAAATGAGGACCCTGGTGAAGTCTTAATTTTCTAGTGTGAAGTTTCCCTTCTAATTCTGCGTCTATAACCTCACAAAGGTGAAGAAATAAATCCCGCCTTCAAAGATGCGGTCTCGGTTCTCTAGTAGGTCAAAAATGACAATGAAAAAAACTTTAGATCCTAGCTACAACTTTATTTCTCCTTTTGAATTCCACTTGGTTAGAATCCACCAGTTTAGGACTTTTTCTGAGGGCCAAATTCCCATGAATTTGTAGATAATGGCGTGTTATTGCATAAAGTCTAGATATGTTGCAACACCATGGCCTTGAATCTCTAGAAATTGTATTTTCTTCGCCTTTGGTTTGCAGTTGTTTCTTGTTTGAGTTTGAGGCCAAGGATTTTCTTTTATGCCTGACTACTTACAACCCCCTTCATCATTCAACTGTTAGGTAGTTTTCTTTCCTAAGCTCTTCTCTGCTTCTCTATCCCTTGAGGGATCACCATTTGATATTCTGAAGGGGTTTGAAGTGTTAGAAATCAAATTTATTGTGAAGAATGAGGTTTCATTCTCCTTGCCTTTCTGTGAGACTACATCTTAGAAGGAGGAGGCCTCTAAACCACCCCCTAAATCTGTCATGGCAGTGATCAGAACAACGGAAGTGCAAAAAACCCTACAGAGCGACGAAGCACCACCCTTAAAATAATTGTAATTGTATTTATTTTATATTTAATAATAATTAATTGATATGAATGATGATGCTTACAATGATCTTCATGATGATATACTTAAATTATTGAGTAGTCACAACCCTATTTAATGTTATTCATTGTTACTATTATAATATTTATATTTATGTTTAATACATTGCCAACTGAGTACTTTCCCTTTAAAGCATTGTAAGTAGGATTATCTCTAGCTGAGCATGTTTGTATGGTGATATTATCTTTGTGTTTGTCTAGTTTTAGGGTTTGACTTTGCTCCTAATTTCAACATTTGTAAGATTTCTTTTATTTCTTACATCATATCCTAAAGTCTTTTAACCTAGGTGTTTAAAGAAAAACCTTGATCTTCCTAGTAATATATTTTATTTCCTTTTGTTTATTTAATTAGTTGTAACTCACCTTTATTGGGAGTGGAACCTCTAACACCATATAATTTATAATGTTAATAATGTAAGTTAAACATCATGAATTTCTATTCAAAGTTTGTCGTATAAGTCCCTAAGTGCATCAACCATCCCACACATAATGCCATATACATATATTCTAGTGGTAGCACATATAATCCTATTTGTAGTGCCATCTCTTGTATTTGAACTAAAATTTTATAACGTCTTCATGCTCCCTTAAATTTTTTTTCATCAACAACCATAATTGTGAGGTCCCTAATGGGGTATTCAAAAGGGTTTATTTGCTTATTAAAATTGATGTCATATGATATGTGATACATGTTACTCATTAACATGTTCTATGATGGTCCTAGGAACCCCTGCCTTTTCCACCCCTCCTACTACACATACATTGCCTAGGTGGCATGGTGCACAAGAGAGGCACCTTCTTACAATGGTCATGCAGAAACCCATAGCTAAGGGTTTGGGGTATGCAAAAACCTGTAACATAATTACTATCAATACACCAAACAACAACACACCAATTATAGATTCCAAACTTATGACACCATCTCATTCCAAGAAGCAACCCACACCTTCCAGACTCATAGGGGTAATAATCACCTCCAACCTTGGAAACATTAGCTCTCTACACACTAAAACAAAGCCACAAATACACCTAGAAAAATACTCTAGGCATCAAATATCGATAGGAGGTATTCAGACATAACTTTCCAAAACCACAATCTAAACAAAACCGTTGGACCCATGACTGAGAGATGACCAGGACCAAGATGAGACTTTTCCATAATAGATCTCAATCCCAATAGATAAAGAGTAATTAGCATACTCACCAAGCTGAAAAACACACTAACATGCAACTTGACAAGAAAAAGAAGGATTATCGAAGAAGGAAAGGTTTGAGCAGCCGAATTAGGATTGTTTTAGAGTATCAATGACCACATGCCACTAAAAATATCCAACCTCTCATATAACTTCATCCAACCTTGTTATTCCTCCACCTCTTGACAGTTTACGCAACCAAATGAGCATTCCATCCCTTGCTATATTATTCTCCACCCCACAGATATGAACCTCACTCGATGGGATACAAAACTTCAGGAAATTCTCTTTACAATTAGGACCAAAACCAAACTGAGATGCCATCTATAGGGGATTCGAATCCTTCCCCTCACTCAAGATCAAAACTTTCTCACTCACCACTGAACCCATAGCTCCTAGAACCTCTCCACGCCACCTTTTAATAACCATTTGTACCTTTTCAGGCTCTTCCATGTCAAGAATGAGCTACATCCCTTGACAATTAATTCCCATCTCATTGGCAGGGTGGCAGGCTTGCCCCATGATTACGCCCCCTCAACCTCTAACTAACCCTTGAATGTAAAAAAATAAAAAATAAAATTGTTGACTTTTATTGATGTAACAACCTCAGATTACAATTTCATGTAATCTTGTTAATAAAGGAAAAATAAGACCAAGGTCATGGGACACTTATTCCAGCCTAAATGTTGGGAAAAACATGCTAGTGGGTGTTCAAGTGCTTTATTGTGGATAAGGAAATTTGCAAAGGAAATGGAAAAGGAAAAGAGACATTAATTGGAATATTAATTATGAAAATAAAGGAAAATAGGAGAAAAGGAGGGTGAAAGGTCACAAGTTGCATGTGAGGCATAAATTGAAGGAATATTAGTGGAAATTGAAGAAAATAAAGTCCTCATGGAAAAAAGGCTTTTGAGGATCAATTTAGAACCTTTTCTCAGTTAAGTTTTGGATATGTCTCTTTGTTATCTCTATTCTCTCATACTCTTGCACACTTAGGGAATTCTTGGAGCACCCTAGGATTGGAGAAATGAAAGCAAAGGAAGGACAAGAAAGAAAAGGAAAGCAAGGATCAAGCAAGGAAGAGTTGGATCAAACAACTACAATAGGATTACTTTGCAGGTATCAAGTTGCATGTATGATTTCCTTGCTAGTGTAGACATGCATGGTACATTCATGTGTGTATTTGGTTCTCTTGCTGTCATTGGCATGTTATTTTCTAGGTGTGACAACGGTTTAAACTTTGCCTTACCATTTATGGATAGCCATGGTGTGATGGGTTTTTTTCATCAGTTGATCTTTGGATTGCCAGAAGGTTTTCGAACTATGTGAGGTGGTCTCAAGAAAATCCCTAAGGGCCTAGGAATCCCTTGACCACTAATAGTAGGATTGCGGTAAAGCCTGAGGGTGGAGATGGGAAAATTCCTCAAGGTAGTGATGAAGAAATACAGAGGCATCCAAGCTTGTTTAGAGCCTAGTGATCTCTTGAATGATTTTGGAAAGATTGTAGTAAAGCCTAGTAGTGTACTTTTTTTTTTGGGCCTAGGAATCCCTTGATCAGTAATGGTGGGATTCTGGTAAAGTTTGGTTGTATAGGTGAGGGTTTTGGGCCTAGGAGTCCCTTCACTAGTTTTGGCAGGATTGCAGTAAATCTTGAGGAATCACTAGCCTTTTTTGTTGTGAGTCCCACATTAATGCTTGGAATATGGCACGAGGGTGATTGGCTGAAGAAAGATTTGGTTTAGGCCAATCTACGGTATGGTGGTATGTGGAAGTCCCTGACTTGGTTGGCATTTTCATATGTTAATAATATCTCTTTTCCTCTTGTATTTTATGAGTATTTATACTTGTTATTATGTGGCTTTAATGGTTGTTGTATCATTGTTATTATTCTGATTATATGCTAGTCATAAGCATGCTACCTTTGCCGGAGAAGTATGTTTTTTGCATCTAGCACGTCTAGATGAGACTCATCATGATGCCATGATTGCCAATGAGGCTCATAAAAAACATATCAAAGCACAATTTGATTAAAATGTCAATCTTTGTGTCTTCTCGTAAGGTGATTTGGTCCTCTTGTATGACCAAGAAACTAACAACTTAGGAGTTGGGAAACTTGAACCCATGTGGTTACGTCCATACATAATTAAACGTGTATACTTGTGAAAGGGGCCTACGAGATTGTAGATTTTGATGCAATTCCCCTTGTTAAAACTTGAAATGGGTTGTACCTTAAAAAATACTACGCCTAGAGTTTTTCTACATAGTCACCGTGTACATACTATATAGCTTTGTTGGTGTGTTTATAGTATGGTTTTCTTAAGTGTTTTCTACTGCTTATTCTTATCTTAGTTTACATTCTATTTGCAGATGTCAATGTTCCCTCAAACATATGTTGGTTATACTAATGATGCTAGTTGTAGTACCCATAACATTTCCTCTACAACATGGGAAACTATTCTCCTTCTGATGAGTTAGTGAGTTTGAAAGGAATATGCATCAGTCACTCAACTAACAATATCGATGAGTATAACATGATGATCGAACTATTGTGTGACGTGATTTAACATGGTATTTGTCATTTTGTTGTCAGACTTGTTTTAAAAATTGTGATACTACATTTGAGTAACGTTTATTTAGTGAGGAGTCCAACTATGTTACACATATTCTTGTGAGTTTACCTCTTAGAGAAACATATTGATTACATTTAATATCAACATGTTCCAAGACACATAAATACATTAACAAATGCATTGGCTAATTATGTTTTAGACAAATATTTGCAACATTTGTAAACATACAATCATTATCAAATATTGTACAATATAGCACAATAACTAGAAATCATCCTTATATTAGAAATTGTAAATAGTGCTTGAGTTTTACAAAAATTGTGTCAGATACACATATGGCTCATGGCCTACAATATCCAAATTCATGCAAAAGACAAAATGTGGCTTGAAACCCCTAGGTGGCTGATCACAGTGATGATCATAGTAACAAACAATTGCATAGGAAACTCGTCACAACAGTTAGATAATCTAAGCCGACACACCTATGGTGTATATTTGTAGGCAGATAGGGATGTCATCAACCCCTGTATCCAAAATTTTGCGAGTCAGGCCCTCTATGTGATGCTTGAACTTTACCAATGTATCTGCTAGGTCCGGATCTACTAGCTCTGCCATCTCTGACCCACCAACAACTTGTCCAAATATGGTTGTGCTCATCGATGGAGTGGGCACATACCCACTAGTCACACTAGCCCAATGTCTGCATCGAAAATTAATAGTTAGTCTCTAACACATTAAAAACAAAAAAATATTATAAAACTTAAAAACCAAAAATGATAGTGATTTTTACATGCATCATCCCACTTCTCGCCCTTAGGTAGGACAAGCTCTGAATCATCTCTAAAATCCACTCTAGCATAGGGATAATCTTCGATCATGACTAGTTTCTCTCACATCCATCTGAAGAAGGAAGGAGTAAACCACATCATAGGTCCTCCCCCATGACGAGCCATCATATCCACCCATTGTCTCATGCAAGCGTCCCTTTGTCTAAGTATCTCCCGTGATATCCTCTAGGGTCGCAACAATGCTATCCTCTCTATAGAAAATGAAGCTATAATGGATCCATACCCGAAGTTGTTCAACTACTCGATTTTCACCATGTTCAACTGATCCTTTACATTGACCAAAATCCCTTCACACCAATTTAATACTATAGGTGTTATACACCCTAATGACTACTGCATCTAGGACTTGGTAGCCAAATGGGGAGCAACGCTACTAGCCAAGTGTGTAATGGTGAACAATTTTTTTTTGAGGAGAAGCTGGTGAATGTCTTTTATCTCTATCTTCTCATCGTTGCTAGGCTGAGAGTTGTCACAATAGGTAGCTACATAGTATTTTACTGTCTCTTCACCTCTCCAATATCCAGATAAAGAGATATGGGACCTCTTCATGAGAGTCGTGTCAAAAAATAGATGTCCTCAACATCTATGGTGACTATGCATTCACCAATTTTGAAAAATTTTCCTTGTACATCATAGAGCCTCACCAAATACTACAACAAATCCATCTTGGCTCTCATGCCCAAGATCCATAAATACTTCAATAAACCATAGTTTCTTAATGCATTAACTGTCACTAGATCATATGTAGCTATCACATCCTAAATTTCATGTTCTCTTTCTCTCCAACTTAACACCATTTTCACTCCAACAAACACCTACAAATAGCAAGAACAAAACCCAATAGTTCAAAAGTGTAAAGGTTTTTAGGAATAAATAACTTAAAATTCAAATTTTTGGAACCCTTTTACGCTCATCACACTGCCTATTCATAGAAAGTGCAACCCATCGTACTTACCCTTCTTGGTGAATACACTAGGTCACACTTTTCAATATAAACGAAAAAGACCCATCGCATCTCCCTATATAGGGAGACCCTGTTGGGATGATGTTGAAATCTAGTCCCTAAAATTGTTTAAAATTTCCCAAAAAATGCATCGAATTGAAAATAGAAACTGTGAAAATGTGGAGAAAGGAAATATCTCTTGCCTGGAATAGACAACAATGAAAATCATCCATAGAATTGACCATAATCTTTATTGAAGAATCAAGTCAAAAACCACTTAGAGCTCTCCAAAACGGTAAAATGACAAGTAAAAGTTACTTTTACTCATTTTATGCTCCAAAATGAGTCATTTTTTTAATATTTGTTACTTATTTATGCCATTTATCATATATTCTTGATGTTTTTCCTATTTTCTGAGTAGGTTAAATTACATCTGAAGGACATGGTGTAGGTTATAAATCAAAATTTTAATGCAAACCTTTTTGGAAAATGAGAACACTTTTATCACTTTTTCGGGCTCATTATGACTTACAAAAAATGAACCCCATGGATTCGTCTTTAAGCTCTTTTTAGACTCCCAAAATATGAAAATATTGTTGAGAACTTGTATCTTTTGAGCTTGTTAAAGTAAATGAAAGGACGTCTACCCAGTATAAGTTTAATCCTTTTCCATACTAGATGAAATATTTACGAAAAATGAACACTTTAGTCTAACATGGATAAAATGTTATCCTAGATATTGTTTTATGCATTTTTGGCCCCAAGGGACTAAATTTACAAAAAGGAACCTCTCCATGTTTTCCTTTTCGCCTCTTTTTCAAACTCTTTAAATATGAAAAAGAATTTGAGTTACACCTTCATCGGGCTCGTAAAAACATAAACAGTGTAGGACTCATCAAACGTGATAAAAACGAACCACTCATTCTCAGAGTTAATTAAAAATACTCAGAGGGATTCATCCGAAGGATTAACTTATCGATCAAGCATATGTTATCCTGCTCAAGCTTGTAAAAAAATAAAGTGGTAATTTCCAAAAATGGTGGAGAAATTGGGGAAACCACACATAAAGCCTATTTATGGAAGTGAGTCGCTCTTGGACATGACATTTTTTCACCTCTGTGACTATTTTGGGTTGGGGAATCCACTTTCCTATCTATTGATCATAGCTTATTGAAATCCTTCATAGTGGGTCTTTGAGTGAATGATGCCACTCCATATAAGTGTCGCTGATATGTTCAAGAGAAGTCCACCCTTAGTTTACATTTGCTACAATACATTTAGCCTTATTTCATGTCTATTACCCGTGAACTAGATGTGATTCATCAAATTGTGTCTCAAATATTGATGCCTGTTTCATGTCGTTGATGGCGAATACATTAAGAACCTCCTACGATGGGTCACTTCCTATCAACTTTAGCACATTATCTAGGAATTTGACCTAGAAATTCCCTTTAGTGCCTTGGAACTTGCATGCCTCAATGACAAGTCTCCTCGCTTTCGGCATTAGGTTCTCATCATTGGAATTTGACCGAAAGATTTTGTGTGGTGTTCATTTTCAAGTCATTTATTCACACCTCATAGATTGTGCTTAATACCTTGAGGGTCATTATCATTATCAATGGTTCCTCTCGCATCTATTAACGACTTTCATGAATGGTCAATAATTAGATGGTGTCTACCATGTTTGACTCCAAGACATCTATTCACATGGTTAGACTCATGCTATCGAGTGATGAGGTAGAATACCATGAATATAGTTTCATCCATCTGGGCTGCAATTTCAGGATTCATACATCTATAAAGTATGATGGCTATGGACATACAGAAAACCATCCAAGCATCGGTCCAATATATGTAATCAATGGAAGTGACTTTGATCATTGTACATGAAAAATGACTTATACTCTAAGTATGGGTATGCCTACATCAATAGTGATATCATGATGATGTAGTTGATTATTAATCCAGACTTTTCACATGGTAAAGCACTTCAATCCTCATCCAATACTTCTGACTTTGTACTTTAGGGGAGACTCTGTTATAGGTCATTTTTTCACATCCAAACAAATGGCTCTAAAACTGGATCTATCATCATCCATTTACACTTTGCATCAATCCCATACAAAGCCAAAACATTGGCTTTTTGTTGATGCCTCGAAAATTGCTACATCAACATCAGGGAAAACCACCCGGTCCGGACCTTAAAGGCAGCTACTTTTCCATTTGGTGTGGTGGCTCCGACGGGATATAATGGGACCAGTTTCCCAATGATTTGTAAATAGGATGGATAAGTGGTTGATTTTATATTATCTAACGATAATTATGGATGATTTATTCTAAAATGCAAAATTATAAACAACTTAATCTATCCCGGGAAATTTCCACTTTAGTGCAACTTTTGATGATCTTTATCTACAAATAGGCATATAGATGACTCCATTGATAAACAAAAACATTTATTCATATGATAATTACTTTGTTCAAGTAGTTGAACAAAGTAATCATTAAAACATTATTACACTATTCTTCATATATCATTGACATAAATATGATTGAAAGAATAACATTCCTTAAACATTCAATAGTGATAAGTATAAGGGGTACTGTTAAAGTACATACATATATCAAATGATAGCAAGATTGAATAAATGTTGATTCATATAAAAGAGTGGAGAAAAGACATAGATAATAGTACCATATGTAATTTGAATCCCTTCCGATATCAATCGCATTCAGATTCCATCTTCTAACTCAGAAATACTCTCACAAAAAGCAATAGTGCATATCTCATCAAAGTATTCTTCATTAAAATTCAGAATATAGGCCCAGTCTTCATAAAAAATATATATCAGAAGCACAATAGTGTGACTCCCGATCCAAGTTTTATACAAAAATTGAGGACCCTTTCTAAAGACATGAAAGGGTCTATAAATACTATCTAAGCTAACTGATTATGAAATAAAAATGCTATTAGGTGGTATAACCAAATCATGAAAATCTCCTTGAAATAGGCCTACTTGCAGTCAGTAGAATGATTCACTGTTTCGGCAATCATCCTTTGGCTTGAGCAGGCAGATATCAAGCATTGGTTGTAATTCTGGAGGGTGACTCAAACGTGAATGCAGTTGGACTGAATACGTAGCATCATGAATTTTTAGAATCAAGTAACCGATTGCATCGGTTAAACATTTTAGTGTTGCCTTTTGACTGTATGGTTTAACTAGGAAGAACCAAAAGGTGTCCTAAGTTAAACTTTGGATGCCTGCTATTAATCTCTCTTTTTGTTCTAAATTCTATTAGCATGATTGTTCTAGTGCTTTAGCTGTTGGCAATTTACCTGGAGTGCACTCTGAAATCAAATTAGACAGATAAAGAGTATCATTAATTAACTCAATAAAATTACTGGTTGTTGATCTACATCTTGAAGTTTGCCTTTTTGCTTTCATGAATTGTGATTTCCATTCTAGGAAAAGAATTTCCTTGTGTGATTCTAGAATTCTAGGTAGATTTGCAGCTTTCCCTTCATTGGTTTCTTGTCAGGCAAGAAAGTTTGTTAATTTCTCATCGGCCTGTTCCAAATTCTGCCTTGCATCGACTAATTTGTCAATCATTGATGAAGAAATCTCACAGAGGGGCTCAGCAAGGGAAATATTATGACATAGTAAATTTAATTGTTTAATCAATGCTTTATTGATCTGGAGAGCTTCGGATCTGAACTCTACTGGTTGAGGAAAAATTTTTAACTTTTCTTTTTGTTGTGATAGTTGAGTGATTTGCTCATCTTTTGTTTTGCTCATTTGTTCATTCATTGATTTCAGCTTGGCCAGTGCTAGGGATAGTTCTTTTTGTTTTTGAACTGCACTTTGGTCTATCCTCTGCTTCTCCTTGAGCAATTGCTCATTTAGTTGGTTGTTTAATTGTTGTTGTGCTGCTAACTGTTGTTCTAATTGCTCTATTCTCTGCTGTATTTTGGATACCTGTGCCTCCAATGAAACAATTGTTTGATCCTTTTCCTTAAGTAAATTGCTCACGTCTGATGCTTTATCGATAGTTGCTGCCAAGTATGCCCTGGCATATTGAGAGAGTTTCGTGAGGTCTTCAGAAGGATTGAGTTCTTCTTTCCATACCACATTAGCCATTTATGTTTGTGTAGGTAAAAGGATTGATCAAGTCTTCTCTTTTTCCTTTGTCTTTTTATTACATTCCTATGCTTAGGGCTGTAGAAGACATCTAAAGGTGGTATTTCTTCTATATGCAAAACGATTTCATCCGATGGATCCTTAGGAATTATCTCTACATCTTGACTTATGGGTGGGCCGCTGGTTCCTTCAGTTGGAACCGTATTTGTTGTTGTCTTGTGACCAATTGTCACTTCAGGCGTGCTAAAACCCTGTGAATTCTTAGGATTGCTTATAATAGAATCGAACTGTTGCCATTCCTTAAGGAGCTTGGGATCAATTTGAGTATCTATATCCATGTGTTTACTGCCTTTTCCTTGTTCTTTCTCCTGTTCTGGCACTTTTTCTTTCTCAGGAATTTTTTCCACAGCAGGAGGTTTGTTAACAATTTGTTGTTCAGGCTTGCTTTACTAGATTACTGGGGTGGTGGCTAATAAGTCTAGAGGCAGAGTTTGCAACCTCTATTCTCTAACCATATTAAACGCTTCCAGCCCTTCATCTTGATACCTGATCCTAGCCAATGTTTGTACCTGAAATAATGATTCTGCTGAGGAAAATAGGTCATCAAAGTCATCTTTTTCATGATCAAACTTTGTAAGTTTGGGTTGTTCAAGAACATTATAGGTGACTTTTCTTGGTTCACATTGTCTATTGGGAATTGTTGCAAGATTGAGCATTTGTATTTTTTCTGCCTCCTTTTCTACATGTTTATAATCATGAAGAGTGAAAACACTACATCTTAAAGGAAATGTAGGCCATACTTGTTTCTTATAATTTCTAAGGGTTTTGGATGTCCCTTCTGTTGTAATTGCATAGGCCAATTCCCGAGCTAACAACTTATCGGGCACATACAGGGGAAGGACATGGGGTTTTGTAAGGCTACTAAAAAGCCTTATATAAGTAAACTTGTCTTCTCTAAATCAATTACCTACTGCAGTCAAGTCAATCCCTGCTTCCTCGGAAATCCTGGGGGTAGGCTTGTCAAAAATAGCATAGTAGACAGGAAACTTAAAACCATTGCAAATTTTATACAAATGGTTTTTGTAATGAGCCTTCCATAATAGTTAATGAAAAATGTAGATTGGCTTAGGGTCTTGGGGGGTCCATCTCCATCCGAGTACCGGATATTTGGAATTAAAGGAAAGAGTATCCATAATATAAACACTATAATAAAAAGGGGGAATGTTCCTGGTAGTTTTACGTGCATTTGATCTGAATTCGAGAATTGCTGTGGCTAATTTGTCAGATAAAATATTTTCCCAATCCATCACATAGCTGTTGATTGCTGCCTCCATCAGAGGGACCATTTCAATAGTGAACTTAGCAGAGTCATGTATTCTCCACATTCTACACATCATAGCTCTGGCATAATAGTAAGGAGAAGCCAATGATTCCATGGAGTACTTACTTGATGATTCATGCTTGTGCTTCTTGGGAAAATGTCTCCACTGCCTAATCGGGGCTGATTCTGACTCATTTTCATTTGCAAATTTTTCAAGGAAGCCTTTGTTGTACTGCTTTTCAGGGTTAGGTAAGTGATACATTTTCCTTAGATCATCAGGCTGAAATGAGCCAAATATCCTACCCTCAGTTGTGCAGAATATTTTATTCGAGACTGGAATTTCCTCTACTACCCATCTCACTACGTTAGTATATGGGAGGATTTTTTCTCGTGCTGCTATTTTGTGCAGATAGGAGCAAGCTAAATCTTTGAGGGATGCTTCTGATTTGTTACTTGAGTCAGTTGTGGCTCCTTTTGATATTTCCTCAGGCTCCTCTGCTTCTATTAGATTATAGATGCTCTCCCAGCTAGTGTTTCCTAGATCGAGGCATGTAGTGTCTGAGATTAACCTTTTTTTTCTTGGTTCGGGATCCTTAGCTAGCTGCGTTGTTTCTGTAGGAGCTGCTGCTGTAGATTTTTTTTATTTCTTTCCCATTTGTTTCAAATTTATGATTTCAGTGGAATTATGCACAAACGATTTGAAAAATGTGATACAAAGAAATGTTGCTATAGACCAATATGATAATGAAAAAGAGTTACGTCGATCAACAGGTGATAATGGATTATAGTAAGATTGACGTAAATAAAATCTAAAGAAAAGATCTACCCTTAACTGCTTCATTGATTAGCCATTTAACCTATCAATCGTGGTAAATGAGGTTTTAAATTCCCATCATGTTGTTTATATGCTGAATGATTCATTCAAGCGCGGCTTAGATTTGTTTGATGGATGATCAGTGATAATTCGCAAATCGGTGATTGGTAACGTGAAAGGAAAGGCTTTAATGCTTGTTTTAAACATCTCCAATCACCGAAAGGTGATACAATGCATGCAAACCTTTTAAAAATATTCTTGAGATATGCACCTCATTAATGAATCGCAATGGGGGAATGGATTCAAGTTTTATTGTTGTGTCAATGTGGTTTTGCCGATTACTGATAGCGATATACTTTATTGCATCGGAGGATTCGAGCTTGTCTTCAATCATGTGTTGGCTTGTTTCTATTATTGCCGATTTTCTGATTGCGATATGCTTTATTACATCAGAGGATTTTAAGAGGCTCTATTACCTTTGGCATTTGACTTCCCCGATATCCGATTGCAATTTCCTTTTCAGATTGGAGAGAATGGATGTGTCTTTGCGCATGCTTCCTTTGTTATTGTAATATGTGATCTTCCGATCGCTTTATCGCAATAACGAAGAATTTTATAATATTTTAAAGTCACATTTTATTTCTATTCAAAAGGCTTTTAAAATAATTCGTTTACGTTAAGCCTTTTGATAAGGGTTTTTCTTATAATGGGTTAATATCGACTTATTTACACATCTAGCTAAGTTTATTTTAAAAGGGACCCATTTTATATTATGATTTTTGTATAAAAATTTTATGAAATGGGGGGTTGTTGTACAGCACAACTGTAGGAATTTACAGGGTAAGTTCCTCAGAAAGAACACCAAAAGGACACCGCTCACAACCAGATCACAGATCAATACACCAGTATTTTTGATGTGGTTAAAACCCTCAAAGAGGGAAACAGTCCACGGCCTGCGCCAATGTGGCTACTACAGGAATTTTATTAATCAAAGAATGAAAATTTACATAAGTTTCTCTCATGCACGGATTACCCGAACAATGACCCTCCATGCGCTTTAAATAGAACTCATGGACCAATCGGGTGTCAAGCCACGGATCAAGTGTCGGTAATACCGAGGAGAGAATGAACCGTCAGATCACTACATATCGTGACCGTCGGATTGTAAGTTACAATATGTACAACAGTAAAGAAACACACTTTACCTAACTCTATACCTAACTCTAAACTAGACCAAGTTGTACTTAACTATTTCCTATTTGTCGGAATATCCTAACATCCCCCCTTAAGAACAACTTGGGATAGGATTGAAGGATTTACAAATATGACACAATAGGAGAAGGAAGGAGGCACTAGAGCCTATCCCCCCTTAGTGACAACTTCCTGAACTCCAATCATATATCGAAGTTTAGTGAACTTCGCCTCTGTGAGAGCCTTTGTGAAGATGTTTGCAACCTGATCATCTGTTGAACAATATTGCACTTCAAGAACATGGTCATGAATGAGCTTTCCGATGAAGTGCATGTGTAGTTCAATGTGTTTGCTGCGCTGATGCTGGACTGGATCTTTGCATAGCTGAATGGCACTTTGATTATCACACCAAAGTGTGGTTGGATGCTGCTGCTCAAAGCCAAACTCTGATAGGATCTGACGAAGCCACAAGGCTTCCTTACTAGCTTCCACAACACCACGATACTCTGCTTCTGTTGACAAAAGAGAAATGGCAGCCTGTTTCTTACAAGCCCATGTAATAGGTCCTGAACCAAGAGTGAAGACATAACCGGCAGTAGACTTTCGATCATCAGGGTCACCAGCCCAATCAGAATCAGTGAAACCGAGTAATAGAGGAGCTGCTTTGGCACTGTAATGAATCCCAAACTGTACTGTACCTCGAACATAACGAAGTATTCTTTTAGCTGCTTTCCAATGACTTTCACGGGGGTTTTGCATAAAACGAGCAACAAGGCCAACAACAAAGGAAAGGTCAGGACGAGTATGGGTTAAATACAAGAGTTTTCCTACAAGTTGACGGTATAAGGTAGCATCAACTTCAGGAGAAGTACAAGAGACTGAAAGTTTGAATCCAGACTGAAAGGGAGAAGGGGCTGGCTTACAGTCTTCCATGTGAAAATGACGAAGAATATCACAAGCATACTTGGACTGGGAAAGGAAAATACCCTCCTTGGATTGCAAGACTTGAAGACCGAGAAAATAGTGTAAGTGTCCTAAGTTTGTCATTTCAAATTTCTTTTTAAGGCTGGACTTCACATGGTTTATAAGGTTGGGATCACTACCAGTAAGAATAAGATCATCAACATAAAGAACAAGGATGATAAGAGAGTTGCCCACTTTCTTGGTGTAGACAGTATTGTCAGAATAACACCTAGAAAAGCCAGATTCTAAAAGAAAGCTATCCATTTTGGCATACCAAGCCCGAGGAGCTCTGATACCATGTAGGAATTTACAGGGTAAGTTCCTCAGAAAGAACACCAAAAGGACACCGCTCACAACCAGATCACAGATCAATACACCAGTATTTTTGACGTGGTTAAAACCCTCAAAGAGGGAAACAGTCCACGGCCTGTGCCAACGTGGCTACTACAGGCAATTTATTAATCAAAGAATGAAAATTTACATAAGTTTCTCTCATGCACGGATTACCCGAACAATGACCCTCCATGCGCTTTAAATAGAACTCATGGACCAATCGGGTGTCAAGCCACGGATCAAGTGTCGGTAATACCGAGGAGAGAATGAACCGTCGGATCACTACATATCGTGACCGTCGGATTGTAAGTTACAATATGTAAAACGGTAAAGAAACACACTTTACCTAACTCTATACCTAACTCTAAACTAGACCAAGTTGTACTTAACTATTTCCTATGTGTCGGAATATCCTAACAACAACAATTGGCGATTCACTGGGAGAAACAGTTAACTCTGGGAAAGTATTATAATATTTAAACTTTCTTAATCTAAGAATCTTACTTGATAGAGAAAAGCTAATATAACTAGATAATCATAGATTCTGAAGGTAATGTTAACTATTTTTGCTATTTCCTTCTCTTTTTAAAATTAAATACATTCTAAGCTTTAAATAAACCTTAATTGGTTGATAATGATAAAAGAAAAGACTTTTCTAGCTTAGCTTTTATAGTGACTCCTTTGTCGTAGGTAGAGCCTCTGCTGCCAGCAAACGTCTATAGTTTCGACAGGGTTACCTTTTAACCATTTGATCATTCATTATTCCATCCATTTCAGAGTATAACTAAAAAGAATGAATCCAAAAGATCTGTTTCCATATTTTTTGTATTACATTTTCCGTTTTTCCTTATTTTGTAAGATAAAAAGCCATTATCTTGGTTTGGTGGCCAGCTGTTGACAATGCAATTCACTGGTTGTAATTTAACTGAACAAGCTGGCTTGTGATGAGACCCCTTGTCTTATAATTATAAGCCATTACCATATTTTGGTATGCAGTGTTGGTAATGTCAATTGAAATATTCCTGTATGATCATGGTAAGTAGGCTTACAATAAGACCTCTTATCTTTTATATCAAATATATTTTAGAATTACACTTTGAGTAATTATAAACTTTGATGGATAGGATGAACAATTTTCTCCTTAAGAGAATATGGATGACAGGGTGGGAGTTGAAGATGCTAAGTTTGAATCAGTCTCTGTATTGATAACCGTTTTCAGGCCTCTTAAAACTTAAAAATGATTTACAGTATTTCTAAGTTTTGAGAAGATTTCACAAAAATAAAATTGGGTTTTCAAAATCTAATTATACCTAATTTCCTAGAATTTTCTTTTTCCTTTAAGGCTTCCATTTATTAAAAGTAAATATCAAAACTATTTCCTTTTGATTAACTTTTCAATATAGCAAAGACCAGTGGGAGTATTTTCACAACTTTATTTTCCTGGGATTTTAAACAAAATAAGTTATTCACACAAATCCTGCTGAAAATTGAATATTTACAAAGGGAGAAGGGGTTACCTCCTCAATTGAAGAATTTTTTCAAGATAAGGCCATTGACAGGAAGAGAATCTCTCTTTCCTGATAGATCTTGCAATATGAATGTAGAAGGGCCTATCTTTTCACTGATTTGGAATGGTCCAAGCCACATTTTCTGGAACTTAGTGTGTTTTCCTTTATCTTCATGGGCTTTGTCCCACTTCAAAACTAGATCACCAACTTGTAAATGTTTTGAGCTGGTTGAAGTTGCATTGAAAGATGACTTAATAATCTGCTGATGTTTTGCATGTATAATTCGGGCTTTCTCTCTTTCTTCTTCTAGTTTCAGGATCTGATCATGTCTTAGTTGAATAGAAGATGAGGGACTTTCTTCAATAAACTACACTAAAGCTAGTGATGGAAGTGCTAAGTTTGCTGGTATGACAACTTCTTTTCCATACACTAGATTAAATGGAGAAGTGCCTATGGAGGCCTTCTGTGTTATTCGGTCAGCCCATAGTGCAAATATCAAAGATTTATGCCAGTTTTTATGATTTTGCTCAATAGTTCTCTTAACGATTTTGATAAGATTTTTATTGGTGGATTCTGCTAAGCCATTACCCTGAGGGTAGTAGTTTGTAGAATACTTCAATTTAAATCCCCTTTTGATAGCAAACTCAAATATAGAATTTCCAGAGAAGTAAGATGCATTATCAAAAATAAGAGTGTTTGGGACACCAAACCTGGTAATGATGAACTGATCTATAAACTCAATGATTGTGTTAGAGTTTGTTGTCTTCAAAGGAATTGCTTCAACCCACTTATTAAAGTAATCAGTGGCTATGAGGATATACCTATGTTGTTTGGACGAATGTGGCATGATTTCTCCAATGATATCCAATCCCCATTGTTCAAAATGTTGTTCAATGTTGACTGGTTGTAAAGGGAAAGCTGACTTCTTTTGTCTTCCACTAGCAGTTTGACAACTTTGGCATTTCCTTACATATTCATGAGTATCTCTGAACAAGGTAAGCCAATAATACTTAGCATGAATTATTTTGTGAGCTATTGTATCAGCTCCAAAATTCCCCCCTTATGGTCCATCACGTAGCTCCTGCAAGACCTTTTGTGCATCAGGTTTTTCTAGGCATCTTAACAAAATTGAATCATAATTTCGTCTAAACAATACATCATCTATAATTATGAAGTTTTTTGCTTTCAGCCTTATGGGACGTTTTTTTTATAGGAAAGATTAGAAGGAGCATATCCATTTTTCAAATAGGAAATCAGATCTGCATATTGGGGTTTAGGATTAGAGGTACTTATCTGATTGATTTCTTCGGTATCTTTTGTACTTTCAGGTTCCTAAACATTTGAAGCTCCTACTAACAACCTGCAAAAACCTTGGCCTTTGACAATCTTTGTTGGTTTGATTTCCATGTCATATTCTTGTAATGTTGTGACCCAATTTTCTCTCTTTTCTCCTAATTCCCTTTAAACTATTAACTATCTTACTGCTGAAAAAGGGACTAAATTTTGTGTGAGCTTTTAAGAGAAAGGGTATGTAGTGTTTAATGGCTTTGTATACATCAAAGGCTTATTTTTCAACTTCTGAGTAATTAAGGTCAGCACCTTGAAGGTTTGAACTATAAAATGAGATTGGTGCTTCCAAGTTTTGATTGTTAATTTCCGTCAGCACTGCTGTGTAAGATGAATCAGATGCAAGAGTATATAACATGAAATGATTTGAAAAATTAGGAGTGCTTAAAGCAGGGGCATTTATAATTGATTGTTTGATGGAATCAAATGCCTCTTTTTCTAAAGGACCCCATTTAAACACTGAATTTTTCTTGATCATGGCTTGTAATGGCAAAACAATCTGAGAGAAATCTGGAACAAACATTTTTACAAAGTTAATTTGACCTAAAAATGGCTGCATGGATTTTTTATTATGAGGGAATGGAATATCAGAAATCTCTTTGATTCTATATGGATCAATATAAATACCATTCTTTGAAACAATGAAGCCTAAGAGCTTACCTTGATCAAGAGCGAAAAATGACTTCTTTGGATTGAGTGAGATACCATATCTTTTGTAGCATTGAAAGATGTGCTTAAGATCATGTAAATAATTTGATCTTTTCTTGGAGAACACAGTAATATCATCTAAATAGACAACTACTGATTTATTGATCAATCCTTTGAATGCTATGTCCATTGCTCTTTGGAATGTAGCTCCAACATTGATTAATTCGAAAGGCATTTTTTGGTAGGCATAAGTTCCCCACTTGGTTCTAAAAGTAGTTTTAAGTCTGTCATTAGGGTGTACCAAAATTTGGTTATACCCTGAAAATCCATCTAAGAAGGACATTAGTTCAGAACTTGCTATTAAATGGAGTGTTTGCTCCATGGTAAGTAAAGGGAAGTTATCCTTTTGACTTGCTTTATTAAGATTTCTGAAGTCAATACAAATTCTAATGTCACCATTTTTCTTCCTTACTGGCACCATATTGGACACCCAGTTTGAATGTCTAGTAGGAAAAATTATCTTAGCCTTCAAAAGTTTGTTTAATTCAGCTTTTATTTGACTCTCTAAGTTAGGATGAATCTTTCTTAATTTCTGATGTACTGTTTTTTGTTCAGAAAGCATTGGAATAGTATGATGTATGATAGATGTATCGTACGTTTTCAAATCATCATATTTCTCAGCAAAGACATTTTTATACTTATGCAATAATCTAATGAATGCAATTTTTTCTTCTAAAGAAAGTCCTAATCCCAAATTGATTTTTTGTCGATTGTGCTTAGAACCAAGGTTTATCAATTCAAATCTCAAAGTAGAACTTTGGAGCTTTGAATTGGTAACTTGTTTAAACCTGTCTTTGATGTCATAAAGATCTTCAAGCTTAGCCATTGGTTTAGGTATTGAATTTTCTTCAAGCTTTTCCTTCATTTGAAGGTCATGGTCACTTTCATCAATAATTTGATCATCATAGGATTTTTCAGAAGTTAAGAAATTTAAAATGTCTTCATCGTGATTGAACACTCGCCAATTAGTGACATTATCAGGAACTAATGGTCTAAAAATTAACTCTACTGAGAATCTGTCTAGGTTGTAATCTTGAGATGGAAGGAGCTTGGAAGCAATATTAGTTAATAAATCTGTTGGTGCATTCTGGGACCTAGGGATAGCAGAAATATTAAATGCTAAAAATTGAGATATAAGATCATGGACCAAGGATTGATAGTGTTTAAGGTGACTAGAAAGGCAATGAATAGTATTTCTGACTTGTTTTATAACAATTTCCGAGTCACCAAACACTTTCAAATATTGAACTTTAAGACCAATTTCTTTGTAGAGTCCTTGAATCAAGGCTTCATATTCAGCTGTATTGTTTGTGCATTCAAATTCCAACCTGCACGATAACATGGTATTTTCTCCCTCGGGACTAACTAAAATACATCCTACTCCTGCACCTTCACTAGATTTAGACCCATCAAAATATAATGACCAAAACGAAGGTTCATCTACAATTTTATTTACAATTTCCTCATCAATTTTAACACATCTTGATGTATCTGTTTGTGAAAATTTTTTGATTTGAGATGTGAAATTATTAACTGAGAAAGGGGATGGTTGAGCAGTAAAATTGCCAAAGAATGATTCAGATGAGTAATTCCCCAAAATGTTGTTATTGAATGCTATTGGTTGATTTTCTTGTTTGAATTCAGTAACAGTATGGGTCATGTGTTTCTCTCGATCAATCTTGATTTGATTTGGCTTTCCTTTATAAGGCAGCCACATATGAGACCAATTGGTGGAGTGAATTGCGAAGTCACAATGCCTTGAGATACCTCAGATTTCTGTGGTGAGATTGAGAAGCCTTGAAGTTTATGGATGAGAGACTGAACTTCAGGAGACTCAGGACTTAATATATCTAAGATAGGTTGTGGTTGAGCAGTGGTAGTTGTCTCCTCTTCTTCTCGTTTGAAGACTAGAGTTCTAGCATGCAAAGGAGAGGTCGGAGGTGAGGTGGAGGGAGATTTACTCTTAGAATGGGTTGTAGGTTTGGGTTTACTCGCCATTCATAGTTTAGGCCCTCATTCTACTGCCAAAAATATTGATGCCTCAAAAATCGCTACATCAACATCGGGGAAAACCACCCGGTCTGGACCTTAAAGGCAGCTCCTTTTCCGTTTGGTGTGGTGGCTCCGACTGGATATAATGGGACCAGTTTCCCAATGATTTGTAAATAGGATGGATAAGTGGTTGATTTTCTATTATCTAATGATAATTATGGATGATTTATTCTAGAATGAAAAATTATAAACAACTTAATCTATCCCGGGAAATTTCCACTTTAGTGCAACTTTTGATGATCTTTATCTACAAATAGGCATATATATGACTCCATTGATAAAAAAAAACATTCATTCATATGATAATTACTTTTTTCAAGTATTTGAACAAAGTAATCATTAAAACATTATTACACTATTCTTCATATATTATTGACATAAATATGATTGAAAGGATAACATTCCTTAAACATTCAATAGTGATAAGTATAAGGAGTACTGTTAAAACACATACATATATCAAATGATAGCAAGATTGAATAAATGTTGATTCATATAAAAGAGTGGAGCAAAGACATAGATAATAGTACCATATGTAATTTGAATCCCTTCCGATATCAATCACATTCAGATTCCATCTTCTAACTCAGAAATACTCTCACAAAAAGCAATAGTGCATATCTCATCAAAGTAGTCTTCATTAAAATTCAGAATATATGCCCAGTCTTCATAAAAAATATAGATCAGAATCACAATAGTGTGACTCCCGATCCAAGTTTTATACAAAAATTGAGGACCCTTTCTAAAAACATGAAAGGGTCTATAAATACTATTTAAGCTAACTGATTATGAAATAAAATGCTATTAGGTTGTATAACCAAATAATGAAAATCTCTTTGAAATAGGCCTGCTTGCAGTCGGTAGAATGATTCACTGTTTCGGCTGATCATCCTTTGGCTTGAGCTGGCAGATAGCAAGCATTGGTTGCAATTCTAGAGGGTGACTCAAACGTGAATGCAGTTGGGCTGAATACGTAGCATCATGAATTTCGGGAATCATGTAACCAATTGCATCGGTTAAACATTTTAGTGCTGCCTTTTGACTGTATGGTTTAACTAGGAAGAACCAAAAGGTGTCCCAAGTTAAAATTTGGATGCCTGCTATTAATCTCTCCTTCTATTCTAAATCCTATTTGCATGATTGTTCCAGTGCTTTAGCTGATGGCAATTTACCTGGAGTGCACTCTGAAATCAAATTAGACAGATAAAGAGTATCATTAATTAACTCAATCAAATTACCGGTTGCTGATCTACATCTTGAAGTTTCCCTTTTTGCTTTCATCAATTGTGATTGCCATTCTAGGAAAAGAATTTCCTTGTGTGATTCTAGAATTCTAGGCAGATTTGTAGCTTGCCCTTCATTGGTTTCTTGCCAGGAAAGAGAGTTTGTTAATGTCTCATCGGCTTGTTCCAAATTCTGCCTTGCGTCAATTGATTTGTCAATCATTGATGAAGAAATCTCATAGAGGGGGTCAGCAAGGGAAATATTATGACATAGTAAATTTAACTATTTAATCAAAGCTTTATTGATTTGGAGAGCTTCGGATCTGAACTCTGCTGGTTGAAGAAAACTTTTGAACTTTTCTATTTGTTGTGATAGTTGATTGATTTACTCATCTTTTGTTTTGCTCATTTGTTCATTCATTGATTTCAACTTGGCCAGTGCTAGGGATAGTTATTTTTGTTTCTAAACTGCACTTTGGTCTATCCTCTACTTCTCCTTGAGAAATTGCTCGTTTAGTTGGTTGTTTAATTGCTACTGTGCTGCTAACTGTTGTTCTAATTGCTCTATTCTCTATTGTCTTTCGGATACCTGTGCCTCCAATGAAACAATTGTTTAATCCTTTTCCTTAAGTAAATTGCTCACTTCTGATGCTTTATCCATAGTGGCTGCTGAGTATGCCCCAACATATTGAGAGAGTTTTGTGAGGTCTTCGGAAGGATTGAATTCTTCTTTCCATACCACATTAGCCATCTCTGTTTGTGCAGGTAAAAGGGAAGATTGATCAAGTCTTCTCTTTTTCCTTTGTCTTTTTACTACAGCCCTATGCTTAGGGCTGTAGAAGACATCTAAAGGTGGTATTTTTTCTATATGAAAAACGATTTCATCTGATGGATCCTTAGGAATTATCTCTACATCTTGACTTATGGGTGGGCCGCTGGTTCCTTCATGTGGAACTGTATTTGTTGTTGTCTTGTGACCAATTGTTGCTTCAGGCGTGCTAAAACCCTGTGAATTCTCAGAATTGCTTATAATGGAATTGAACTGTTTCCATTCCTTAAGGAGCTTGGGATCAATCTGAGTATCTATATCCATGTGTTTACTATCTTTTCCCTATTCTTTCTTTTGTTCTGGCGCTTTTTCTTTCTCAGGAATTTTTTCCACAGCAGGAGGTTTGTTAACAATTTGTTGTTCAGGCTCACTTGACTGGATTGCTGGGGTGGTGGCTAATAAGTCTAGAGGCAGAGTTTGCAACCTCTGCTCTCTAAGCATATTAAACACTTCCAGCCCTTCATCTTGACACCTGATCCTGGCCAATGTTTTTACCTGAAATAATGATTCTCCTAAGGAAAATAGGTCGTCAAGGTCATCTTTTTCATGATCAAACTTTGTATGTTTGGCTTGTTCAAGAACATTATAGGCGACTTTTCTTGGATCATATTGTCTATTGGGAATTGTTGCAAGATTGAGAATTTGTATTTTTTCTGCCTCCTTTTTTGCATGTTTGTAATCATGGAGAGTGAAAACACCGCATCTTAAAGGAAATGTAGGCCATACCTGTTTCTTAGAATTTCTAAGGGTTTTGGATGTCCCTTCTGTTGTTATCTGATAGGCCAATTCCCGAGCTAACAGCTTATCGAGCACATACAGGGGAAGGACATGGGGTTTTGTAAGGCTACCAAAAAGCCTTATATAAGTAAACTTGTCTTCTCTGAACCAATTATCTACTACAGTCAAGTTGATCCTTGCTTCCTCGGAAATCCTGGGGGTAGGCTTATCAAAAATGGCATAATACGCAGGCAACATAAAACCATTGCAAATTTTATACAAATGGTTTTTGTAATAAACCTTCCATAACATTTGATGATAAATATGGATTGGCTTAGGGTCTTGGGGAGTCCATCTTCGTATGAGTACCAGATATTCAGAATTAAAGCAAAGAGTATCCATAATATAGGCACTGTAATAAAAAGGGGGAATGGTCCTGGTAGTTTTACGTGAATTTGATCTGAATTCGAGAATTGTTGTGGCTAATTTTTCGGACAAAATATTTTCCCATTCCATCACATAGTTGTTGATTGTTGCCTCCATTAGAGGGACCATTTCAAGCATAACTCCGACATAACAGTAAGGAGAAGCCAATGAATCCACAGAGTACTTACCTGATGATTCGTCCTTGTGCTTCTTGGGAAAATGTCTCCACTGCCTAATCAGGGTTGATTTTGACTCGTTTTCATTTGCAAATTTTTCAAGGCAGGCTTTGTTGTACTGCTTTTTAGGCTCAGGTAAGTGATACATTTTCCTTACATCATCAGGCTGAAATGAGCCAAATATCCTCCCGTCAGCTATGCAGAATGTTCTGTTCGAGACTGGAATTTCCTCTACTACCCATCTCACTACGTCAGTATATGGGAGGATTTTTTCTCGTGCCACTATTCTGTGCAGATAGGATCAAGCTAAATCTTTGAGGGATGCTTCTGATTTGTTACTTGAGTCAGATGTGACTCCTTCTGATATTTCCTCAGGCTCCTCTACTTCTATTAGATTATAGATGCTCTCCCAGCTAGTGTTTCCTAGATCGACGCACGTAGTGTCTGAGATTAACCCTCTTTTTGCTTGGTCTAGGATCCTTGGCTGGTTGTGCTATTGCTGTAGGAGCCACTGCTGTGGATTTCTTTGATTTCTTTCCCATTTGCTTCAAATTTCTGATTTCAACGGAATTCTGCACAAACGATTTGAAAAACGTGATACAGAGAAATGCTGCTACAGACCAATATGATAATGAAAAAGAGTTATGTCAATCAGTAGGTGATAATGGATTATAGTAAGGTTTCTGCGGATAAAATCTAAAGAAAAGATCTACCCTTAACTGCTTCATTGATTAGCTGTTTAACCTGTCAATCATGGTAAAGGAGGTTTTAAATGCCCATCATGTCGTTTATATGCCGAATGATTCATTCAAGCGTGGCCTAGATTTGTTTGATGGATGATCAGTGATAATTTGCATATCAGCGAGTGGTAACATGAAAGGAAAGGCTTTAATGTTTGTTTTAAACATCTCCGATCACCGAAAGGTGATAGAATGCATGCAAACCTTTTAAATATATTCTTGAGATATGCGCCTCATTAATACGTCACAATCAGGGAATGGATTCGAGTTTTATTGTTGTGTCAATGTGGTTTTGCCGATTGCCGATAGCGATATACTTTATCACATCGGAGGATTTGAGCCTGTCTTCAATCATGTGTTGGCTTGTTGCTATTATTGCCGATTTTCCGATTGCAATATGCTTTATCGCATTGGAGGATTTTAAGAGGCTCTATTACATTTGGCATTTGACTTCCCCGATATTTGATTGTGATTGCCTTTTCGGATCGGAAAGAATGGATGTGTCTTTGCACATGATTCCTTTGTTATTGCAATATGCGATCTTCCGATCGCTTTATCGCAATAATGAAGACTTTTATAATATTTTAAAGCCACATTTTATTTATATTCAAAAGGCTTTTAAAATAATTCGTTTACGTTAAGCCTTTTGATAAGGGATTTTCTTATGATGGGTTAATACCAACTTATTTACACATATAGCTAAGTTTATTTTAAAAGGAACCCATTTCATATTATGATTTTTGTATAAAAATTTTATGAAATGGGGGGTTGTTGTACAGCACAACACTTTCCAAACATTACAAGAATCCCAGATTACATTTTATAAAAACCATAATTTTATGGATCATCACACTTATCTTTAAGACAATCTATGTTGGTGCAATTTTCACACATGCAGATTATGTTGGTCAATGCAGGTTTCTTTCAGAAAAAGTGTGATGAGCACTTAGAAATGAGGACAAAAGAATTAATTCTGAAGTATCTCTCTAGAAGCTTCGGGAGTGGTTTTAACTATTTACTGTTGGATTAGATCTCAAAATCCTACTATTGAGGTCTTATCACTTATCTCCTATGACTTACTTCCCTATAATGTAGATCTAAGCCCTAGAATGGTAATCCAAAACCACCTCATTTACCTTATAAATCCAACACTTGCCATAGAGTTTGGGTTGGATTTTGGAGACTCTGATTATGCCCTTATGTTGCTCATTTGTGTCTAGAGGTCCATAATCCATCCATGTACTTTAGGTGTGATTGAAAGCTTACCATTGTGGCAAAGGAAGGACAAGATAGCCATGAGAGATTTACAAAGTGAAGGCTTATGGGGGTTGTAATATTTTCCTATCGTTATTAATACAAAATTACATTGTTTCTCCTATACATTATGTCTTTTTTATGCATATGTAGGACATGAATCCTTGAATTCTTGTTTAGATTCATTTGTATATGCTATTTTATATATTTGGTTGTATTTCTTGTTTTGGATGATTTGTACGTTCCACTTATTTAAATTGTAGTTGGATCTGGAGCTAACAAGTAAGGAGAAGGAGGAAGCTTGCATTGTATTCCAAGTAGGTTTTATTCACATATTTCAAACATCTCTAAGGAAAGCATTGCAGTTTTGTCTTGGTTATTTCTAGATAAGATGTTAGGTCTAGGGAGACTTCTTCTGCCCATAGAAGAAATTTATCCATAAAACACCTAGGATGAAAATTTGGTATATATACAACACTCTTGTAATAGATAAATCCACACTTCTATTGGTAAGTCCCCATTTGAAACTTGTTTTGGATTTTTTTTCCTTCAGCTTTGGATATTTCATATGGTTAGCAAGGAGTAAAATAGAATATTATAGGGGACACCTTGAAGGTTGAAAAATTTGTAGAGAAGATCAGGAAAATCCCATATACAAGTACAAGAGACACTACATAAGTCATAGGAAAAATATAAGGCTAGGCATGATCAACATAAAATAGAGAAGTCGTTTAAGGTGGGAGACAAATTTCTTCAACTCATTTAGTAGAATATTTTGGGGGCCAAAATACTCCAAAAGTGGGGAGGTGTGATCCATATTGGATCATTATATTGTTTTTCACCCATTTATATGCTTTTAAAGTGGAAAAAGGAGAGGAATCAACTCGCATGACCATTTTTACCAGTAGGACCAAATTTGGAAAATTGGTTAGGAACCTTATAGGAGCATTTTGAGGCATAAACCAATGTTTTTTGGGGGTAAATGTTTTCCACTATAATGTTTCACCTCTTTTTCATATTCTACAATGAGAGAAATTTCTAGAAACACAAGAATCACGTCTATCAAAGTCCATATGCAAAATTTATGCCACTCAGAAGTTGACCTTCCTATTTTCCCTGCCATAATTTGAGATGATGCCATATCAACCGAAATTATTAATGGAAAAGGGGCTAGACACATGATTATGTTGAATAAGACTATAAAAGATTCCATATTGTAACTCTGGTTAAGAGTTGAGGTAGTCAAACTTAACCACTAGTAGGCTATCGAGTTGTATTATAGCCAGGCCACTAAGAGGAAAATGGGTTTCATTCTTTCGAGTGCATTTGTTCCATAGATGAGAAAAAATAACCAAGAGGAATAGGAGATATAGCACACATAGACTATTTGTGCATTGTAGTAGCCAATGAGTCACATACGATACTTCTTTGTACTCAAAACCATTTTCTATTCATAGAAAGGGAGTAGAGCGACCTCAACTTCTAGCTGTGATTTCTCCTAAAAGGGTTTCCCAGGTCATACTTGTGTCAAACCATGGCTTGTGAGTTTTTATTTCACTTTTCTCCATTTCCTACGTAATTTTAGTTTTCATGCATATGTAATTAACAATAATATATAGATCCATAAATATAGAGATAAATAAAGCCTTAATAGTGTATATTTTGGATTTTTAAATATAATTTTATCAAATCTATTATGACAAACTGTCCAGTGGAATATCCACAAAAGTTTACGTATCATATTGCATTAAGTGGTATTAAATCTAGGTACATCAATGAGATGAAGGAATTTTTAAGAATATTAAAATAATTATATTGGTTAGATATTACAATGGAATAATATGGAAGATAAAGCAAAAATCGATGCACCAAAAAAATAATTAGATGTCAAATAAAAGAATTAAGATTGAAGTTGCAAGAAAAACAAGACCACATATTCAAGTTCTACTAGAATATAGGGAAATATTATGGGATGAAGTAAATAAAGTCTGGAGGGTTGTTGTTGATAAATAAGATAGTCTCTAAGATAATATATTGCTAGAGATAGAGGTAGTATGGATAGTCAGTTAAATTCATGATCGAATGATATCACAATAGTAGTGGTGGTTATCCATGATTGTTATCTCTAGAAGAAATGATATTCACTTACAATGAGCATTATGTGTTTGATTTGAAGTTGTAGCATGAATGTTGGTTACACGAGGGACACTCTATTTAGGTGTGACATTTGAGAGCGAGATATGGTTCCATGTCATGGTGGAGTAGGCTCCTTGAGCATATATGATTAGGCTAAAAGAGAAAATGTATCAAAATGGTTTCTTGGATTGGACATTGGGCTCATATGTTCCAAGGAACATGTTGATAGCAATAAATTGTCATTGAATGGTAGGTAGAGCTTCAAAGTGGCACTTGATATGAGAGAAAACGAAAATGAACAAATGACCCAAGATCTTTTCTCTAGTGATGTTAAACAAAATCACTTAAATGACATGAAAATACCCCGAATGCAACAACCATGAAGAAGCAACATAAAAATAAGGCAACATGGACAATGTGCCAAGATTTGCTAATGAAGTTCACTCACAATGTGTGACCTACATCTTTGGGTCTAGCTTCAAAGTGAATCGGCCTCTATATTATCTTAGCAAAATAATAAAAAATACATGGAAATACCTCATATATGGGGATGAACCAAAAATTTGTTGCTCAAAGTACAACATACTCCATACCAGCATGTCCACCTCAAAATTCTACAAATTTAGAGTATAAACATAACCCCCTTCTGACATGTACAAGGTTGCCTTTAAGTTTGTGCCAAACATTTAATGACACATGTGGGCTTATGCCATGAGCACTTAAATATGTTTCTTGGATCCTAATTCTAACTACACCAGTGGATTCCTTGAGAAATTATGAGAAAAATGAGTATAAACTTGACCGTCTTCTGACAAGTACAACTCTATCTCATAAAATGTGCCAATCATTAATGACACACGTGGACTCCAGCCATGAGCAATCATATTTGATTATCATATCAAATTTCTAAATACACTAGTGGCTTTCTTTTGAAATTTAAGAAAAAATACAATAAACATCATATGGTTTTGTCACCTTCACTACTAGACCTCTATGGGAATCTCAATATTGAAAAATGTTCCACAACATCATAATATACTAGGAATATTCTGGCAAATATTCCTGGGAATATTCCATATCTCAAATTACATGCCCATACTAGGCCATGACCACCTCTTCATGATTCCACACTTTGAGTTCCAAGCGGGTCCTCTCTCTCCATGCAAATAACAAAGGATTTATATATAATTCATTACGGAAAATTTACCAACCAACGTTTTTGAAAAAATGGTTGGCACATTTAAATAATATTTTTTGGTTGTTGAGGGTTCGAGGGAAAAACTCTATGTTTTATATGGGATTTATGATTGTAGACAAAAGTATCTCCCCTAGGTCAGCGGATAACCTAGAATAACAAAGACACAAGGAACACAATTATTTTCCTTAAAGTAAATAGATGATGGAGTGAATCTTATCTAGAACCCTTTACATACTTTGCTCCTTCGTTAGCTCATAAGCTCCAATTCTAGCTCCAAATGCTAAAATTAGAACCTACACAATCAGATAACACAAGCTAAGAAACTAAGAGAACTATGCAGTATCATCTAAGTCCTTCATTCATTAGACCAACATGGTATTGAAATAAGTGAAATAACAACATCACATATAGGAAAACAATGAATTCTTTGCATTAGTATAAATGGAAGGAGATTAATGATGAGGATCATCAATAGGTAAACTATATGGGTCACAATGCCACTATCTAGCTTATTAAATTGACTTTTCTCACATTTATTTACATATTTTGTTATCTTTTGCTTAGTGAGAAGAGTAAAGGTGAGTTACTATGTCATGTGGCCTAATGTGTGTTAAATGTAGGAATTGGAGTAGTTTTGGGTTGAATTAAGTGCAGGAATTCAGAGTAGGAAAGAAAGAGAGATTTTAGGAGTTGGTCTCCCTCCTTAACTCCTCAAATCATTCAAATATTCCTCCACTCTATCTCATCAGCTCAGTGTCACTGACAACCAAGCAAGCCGAGTTCATTGGCAGCCAAGCCATTGATAGTCAAGGAAGAGTTATTCTCGAGTTAGGGAGCCAAGTATCCCTATTTTATAGGGAGTTGTTGGTAGCTCCAGTTTTGTATAAATAAGAGAGCCAAGGGACTCATTAGGATTTGTTCTTTTGTTGTAGACAAGAGGCCATTTGAGTTGAAATTTTTTGACTGTTATTGTTATGATGTACTTGACATTTTATGATAATGAGAAATTCTGTTTTGATCCAACATTGAGTTGACTCAGAGGGATGAAGCTTTTGGGTAAGGGCCCAACCCTATCAGCAAGCGTTCCTCTTTTGTAACTATATTCTTAGCTTAGAATGATAGTTAGTTGTTGAAGTTTATTTATGTCTTTTTGTTAGCTTAGCAAGTTACTTAAATTGTTGCTTAACCTTGTTTCCATTAGTTTAAAGAGGTAGATTAGTGTTGCAGTTTAGTGAAGAAAATTATACCATAAAATCTTGTGACAGTGGCCCCTATCTCATCTCCCTCATGGGATCATGATTAGAGGACCCCACTCTCACAACCCCAAAAACAAAGCTTTTCTTTTGTTTATTGCATAGATTAAGTTTAATTCTTATCTAGATAATTGTTTATGATTTCTTGGAAACATATGTAGTTGTTATCTTGTTTTCTCAAGGTTTTTGTAGCTTAAAAGGTAGTCCATGTCATAGATCTAGTCCGTAATAGTAGATATATCAACTTCCTCAAATTCAACTCATCTTTTCCATGTGGACATCTAGTGATTTATAAATGAAAAGAGAAACATGTTTTATTGCAGGGATTGTTGATCTTCAGGAAGGGAATCCTCCAACCAAATTCACCTAGGTCTTCTCCACCTTTTCTTGAGGCATACCAACCCATAGTCCGAACCTCTATTTTCCAGCCACCGTGAACAAGCTATCTTAGGCAAATCTGACCTCCTTGTGGTGTTGGGCTTGGAATTGGGCGATGTTCACCTTCCCTATACCTTATATCACTGTCATGCACCCCTCCAACACCTCATATCACTATTCTTACCCTTCGAAACCTCCCAGCTAACTTCCTGTAGTAGTTCAGAACATCCTATAGAAGATCAGGACATCCTGTAGCAATCTATTTTGACCCTGTTTTGACTTGAAATGATAGGATAGCCTAGTATAGGAGTAGGTTAACCCCTCATCTTGGACTCCATGACCAGAAGTGCCACCTAGACCATCCTTCCCATTCCTTTCCCTCCTGCAAGATTGGATAACATTAGCTTTTATATTTATGAAGTTAGCAATTAAGACTTTTTTTGCAAATGTGAATGAGATAGTTAATGCATGCATGTTTGAATTCTGAGATGATAGAGTAACTTTATATTTTCAAGTAGTCTTGATAGCTAGATGATCAATTGAAATATTAGCATAGTTTCCTTTCTGCAAGTGATTTGTGTCATTTCATAGCTAGATGATTTATGGAATTTCATATCATTTACCATTTGGTAGTTTTAATTTCCTGAATAGACAAGCATTTACTTTCCCTGCACCAGAACTAGCTGTACATTCATTGTCAGTAGTCAGAATCCCTTTAGTTCTAGTTGAGAAGTGACATGAGTAGAATGATGCATCTGCTATATATATAGCACTGTTACCTCCAAGTTTGTATGAAACCCCAGTTGATAAATTAAAGTTGGTAGCCCTAGGAGTTGCAAAATTCTTGCTGCAATACTGAGGCTAATCAATATTTGGTGCCATTTCCGAGGAGGTATCTAGGTAGATGTAATTTCTTCTTTTCTTTCTAACTTGAATTCAATAGGTAGATGTTATTCTGCTTTCCTTTCTGTTTTATAAATGATTCTCAAAAACACATAAAAAGAAAAAATTATTTCATGCCTCATAAGAGTAGAGACAATTTAGGTAAATTCTTGCCAAATACCCCCACACCATCAAATCATCAACCTTCCCTTTTCTTTGGTGACTTTTAGCTTCCCTCTCTAATTGAAGGGGTTGTTAGAGGACCCATTAGTTGAACAACCAGATATATTTGAAGATCCTATTGGGGAGGAATAAGGAGAAACCATTCCACACACTTACATCATGGCTGAAAATAGAAATGAGGGTGCTTTTCCCATTAGAGAGACTAATGGAGAAGCCAGGATGAACAACATAAGCCCTTCTTCCATTCCTCACTTCCATGGATTAATATTAGAGGAACCTGATACCTTTTTGTTTGACATTGTTTTCATATGTAAAACTTATGATTATACCTTTGACGACCAGAAGTTGAATTTGTTCCCATCCACCCTTAAGGATGCAACCTTCTGCTCATTCATGGGTTTACCTGGGGACAACATCATTGCCTGGCCTCAAATGCAATAAGCCTTCAACAAGAATTACAGGGGATATTTTAGGTCCAAAGACACCAAAGAGGAAATCTTTAGAATGACCTTGGGACATGATGAATCCTTGGAAGATTATGAGGAAAGGTTCCAACTCAGTTACAAAAGGGCCAGATGCACCCTTGATCCTGAATCACTCAAGTTAGTCCTTCTTAGAGGAATCAGGGAGGAAATTTTGGAAACCATAAACATGTTTTCTGGAGGGGAAATTTATTATCTATCTTATGATGATATGAAGACAGCTTTAAAAAACCATTCTAGGGCTACCAGAATGTAGGGTAGGGCTAGTCATGCTTTGGTTAGTTCCTCTTTATCCAACACATCTATCAAGAGTGAAATTGGAAACATGTTGGAAGAATTTAAAAGTGAAATGTTGCACACCCTTGCACTGCAAATGGACACCATGCAGATTAAGAGGAAGCGTGAGGAAGAAGAGAGATCCTTTGCTATCTTTTTCCCTAGATGCACTATAAGTCACCCCAGAAATTAATGTCCATTGAATCTTATACAGGTATGCTCGGTTTGTGAGGAAAACCATTCCACAGATAAGTTTCCTTCTCTACCTGGATTAAAGGCTATATATCAAGGGGTTGAAGGTGGGGCTAAACAAATCTATTATATCAATCAAAAGAGGCCTCATGGACCTCAACCATACTATTAGGTAATGCAAGGGGCATCCTATTCCTATTACAATCCCAATAAGAATGCACCCCTTCCCCCTTTTTGTTCTCCTGCTCATCTTTCATGGTCCACACCTTCTCCTTGGTCTTATGCACCTCAATACCCTTCCCAACTGGTGAGCGCCAGTATTGCAGTAAGAATGTTGCAACTCCTGGGCTACCAAATTTACTTTTATCAACCCAGTAGTTCATAACAAACTTGGAAGCATCAGTGCCATATTCACAAGTACTAGTTCTCACTGTAGGTTGTCAATTGGTTAGTCGGCGCGAGATCACTAGGAGCTCAAGCCAAATTCTATAGATTTCAAAATAAGCTCTATGTGTGATGAAAGGAAAGTAAGATTACTCTACAGATGCTATTCTAACTGCAGAAAGGAGAAAGACTGGAATGCAAAGCAAAACCAGTAAACCCTAATTAACAAGCTAATTCTACTTTTGCCAAAAACACTGTGAAAACCACGAAAGAAATGCCATTACCTACTCAAGGAAGTAAACAATATCTAACCATTCTATTTCTTGAATTAAATAAGCAAAAAACATATTTTTGGATTTTTATGTGTTTTTATGTGAATTTAACATGCATCTAATTTATTGTGTGTGAGTGTGGCAGCGAACAGGTGGCATTAGAGGGTGGTTTTGGAGCTTGAGAGGATGTAGGATGGTGTGGGTGGGTCCTAGGAGGTCTTAGGTGGCTTTCTGGAGGCTTTTCCCACACTCCGCCTTCAAAATAAACCCTACAGGAAAAACTACAGGAGGACACAGGAAAACTACAGGAGGAAAACATGGAAACTACAGGAGGCCTATAGGAGGAGGCCGAGATAAATTTTCATTGTTTTGAGGGTGTGAGAGTGGGTGGAAAAGGTGGATGAAGGTTGGAGTGAGGTTTTAAGGCACCTAAGGTCTACCATGAAGCACTAGGAGAGAGAAAGATGATTGGGTTTGCTCAAGGAGAGAGGAAGAAGTTCTATGAAAAATGAAGGAAACTAGGGCAGAATTGAGGTGATCTTTTGGACACCTATAGGGCATGGATCAGATGGAGGGTGTGATTGCTGGTAAGCTGGCCTACTACTGGAAGAGATCTGCTGCATAGAAACTAACAGTCAACCAAGAAAATCAAGCAACCAATGAAATGAGTGTATCATAGGCAAAACAGAGTTTTTCATTAAAATGACATAAACTATGATGTATATAAGTAAATGTTGGGAAATGCTATAAGAAAGGAAAGCATGCAAAATGACTATTGCAAAGAAAAACCATACTATCAACCTACTAGATAGCTGCAAACACTAGAAGTCCTAGGAATGAGGAAAATCTGTGTTTTTGGGGCAGCAAGAGAGTCTTTGCCTCAAATCATGGTCCCAGAGGGAGGAAAAGAGGTGAAGGCATTGTTGCTAGCCTTTTGAATATTTTTTGATCACTACTTAACCTGCTACAGAAAGCACAAATGGAAGCAAGCTACTAAATCATCAAAAGCAACCTATTCTTAACCATAAAAGAAATACATCTAACATCAAACTAATCTACAAACTGAAGTAAACAATACAAATACAAGTAAAGAGAAGCTTGGCTACTTGGATTGGGCCCTAACCCAAGAGATTCAGCCCTCTGAGGTAACTCAGTGCTAGCTCAAAAAGGATTCCATCTTCATTATCAAAAAATAGCAAGACTACATAAAACTGTCATAAAATAATAAGCTCGAAATTTGAGTAGAGTTTACACAAGGAAAAAAGTCGACCCTAGTGAGGCCCTAGGCCTCTCTACTTATACATATGAAGCTACCAACAACTTCCTTAAAATCAGGGATGCTTGGCTCCCAAAACTCGAGATAACTATCAATCATCTTCCACTTGCTCAACTGCCTTCTAGTGCATGATTTGGCTGCTTGTACTCTGAGATGAATGAAGGGGAATTCGAAGTGAGAAGCAATAAATGAGGGGGATTCCATCCTATAGTTCCTCTCCTCTATCTACTTCAAGTTATTGCTGTAATTTGACCACTAGATCCTTGACTTTGACCTCGAAATCCATAAATAATCTGCATTAAATACATTTTAGACCTCATGGCATAATAACTAACTCAATTCACCCTATAAGCATAAATATAATTAGAAAATCATACAATAAGCTAAGAGAATGGTTAATTTGACTAGGTTAGGAGGTAAAATGAGCCCATATAATTACCCATTTATGAGGCTCATCATCACCCTCTACTGAAGGTGTTGCTCATCCTCTGAGCAACCTAGTCAATCTCTTGGCCTTTCATGGCCCTGGTGGCCTCCCTAGCATTCCAGGCTTCTGATGTGGTCTTCTCATGTTCTCCATAAAATCCTACCCTTCTATCTATGTCCTTCCATTGATTCTTCTCTTCTTCTTCTCTTCTACCTTCCAACATGCCTAATATGAGTGGAGGACTCAACTTGAGGCCAATCCAATTGACCTTCAGCCTTTGCATAGAGTGCTTGTACATTGGCACTCTTTTCAATGCTTCCTTCAGCATCATGGGCGAATGGTATTCTATGATCTACGAGCTGTGGGGTAGTGTGTTCCATCTTCTCATGCATGCATGCACACAGTCATCCCCGAGTAGCCTAAGCATATCTTTAAAGTGTGCAATGGCTTGTTCTTGATTGGCTAGATATTTAGGGGAAATCTGAGGGTCATTGGAAAGTAGGTTGTGTGTGCTGATGAGTGCCATAGGATCTGATGAATCAGCTCTTATCATCAATGGTTCATTCTGCTCTTTTATTAACAATCTTTTCATTTCTGTTTCCCTCAATTCTTCATGGTTCAATGGGAGTCTTTGATGAGGACTGAGGTTTTCTTGTTTTAATTATGGTACTCTTCCTTGCCATAAAATACATGGAGGTTTTTCTTTTCCTCTTCTGCTTCTGCTTGACTGGTGTACTGAGGGCAGTGAGGGTAGTTGTTGCTTCTCTTTCCAAAGTTTCAGGGGACTCTTCTCTTTTATTTGCCCTCTTTGCCTCCTTTTCTCCCTCTTCATCTCTTTTTCCTCCTCCTTCTCTGTCTCTTTTTCTACCTCATGTTCTGTCACTTCAAATCTCCCCTCCTCTATTTCTTTTCTTTCCTCCTTCCTCTCTTGCTCTGCTATGTCACCACTAGCTTCATCTTCTCCTCCTTGTTGTTCTCCCTCCTCACTAACAACAGGACTAACATCATAGGTTAATGCCTTGATGTCGTCCTCAGCTGTCATATTTCTGAAAACTTCCCATGCTATAGGGATTGTAAGGGTATGAAGGGCTTCTTCTACTAGGATCTTGATTAGGCCATGGTGAGCTAGCTACTATGAATTTCCTTCTTGTACCTTGGTGCTGGAGTCAATGAGGGATTGAAGGAGAAATTAATGGATACTGAGATTTTGATGTGCTGGGGTATCCATGCCATATCTCAATTCTTGGAGGATTCTGAAATGATATCCATAAACAATGATATGTCTCCCCTCACAAGAAATGTAATTGATCACTTGGTAGCTAACCTCATCCCAGGGATATGGTACATTAGCCCTCCTAATTCCATTTTTATAGGGATTTCATTATCTTGGAAAAATTTCCTCTTGGGAGCCTAGCCAATTATTTTCTCATCTTTACTCCAAGGCAGCCCAAGAGGAAGGGTAGTGACCCTACTGATGAATTCAGGGGTTATTTCAATGGAGAGGCCTCTAATGGTTATAGTGGCATGAATTTTTGTGTGAGGGACCAAAAAGAGAGCAAATTCATGGGCAATTTCATCATCAAACCCTCTAAAGTTCTCAAAGAATTCATCAAGTTTGCCCTTGTAAATATTTCCAGCACTTGAGGATGTGCATGGAGTCTAGTGGAGTTAGTGGGCTCTTTTCTCATAAATGCCCCTATCATACTGCCTGTAATTATTTTGAAAAACCAGATATGGAGGTGGAGATAAAGAATTTTGAGTGAAATAGAAAACAGAGGGGACTGTGTTTTAAAAAAAAACAGATTTTTTTTTTGTATTTCCACCCTCTTAAAGACTCATTTTATCTTCAATTTGAGACCAACTCTTTCACATTTTGATATTCAACGAGGGAATTCATGAACCCTACCTCTTCAGACTGAAATTCATGCCAAGAATTATGTTTCCTCCCTTCAAAATGACTCATTACCCCTCCTATGTCCCTCCTGTAGATTTCCTGTAGGTGCTCCTGTAGAAACCCTATAGGGCTCCTATAGAAGATGCCGAGAGATAAAATATGGAGGAAATCAATGGAGGATGGTGGATACGAGGCTATGGAGGCATAAGAAGACTGTTGCGTTGTTGAGTTACAAGGAGAAACTGAAGAAAAGGTGGTGAGAATGCGTGGGGAGGAGTGCTCATTACCTTTTATGGTTGTTTTCGGTTACGAGTGCTGAGCTGGCAAGGTTTACGTTGCCCAAATTAGGACCATTGGTCCTCGCCTGCTTGGTCACCATGACCCCCTCGTAATCATCCCCTCATTACTGCATCAGAGTTAACTCTTCCTCCCACTACCTCTCCTTCACATCTTTTTCTTGACTTGACTGTGCACACATGTGGGTGATATCTCGATTAAGTGGAGTCAACTAAATGAAGGTGGCCAAGTTAGTTGGCTACCTTTCCCTCTTTCGATTTCAACCATCTCGTTGCCTTCGTATGATTCCTAATTACACAAATGTAGATAGAGGAGTGACTTAGCTACTTACCTGTAATCCAAGTGTATTTGCTGCTACTTACCTGTAATCCAAGTGTATTTGCTGCCATCAACTGTGAGGTGCCATGGCTTTCTCTGTTGCATGCCTTCATTTTCCTTCATGCATGATGTCTCTGCTTGCTGATGTGTTTTTGTGTGTTTTTGCAAGTTCTTATTTTGCTGGAGTTGAGCTGCATGTGCCTTTTCAACCTTTAGATGTGTCGTCCCTTGTTGCTGGTGCTGGACTTCTATGGAATCAACTACTACAGGGATTCCTATAGGAGCTCTTGTAGCTGCTTCTCCCGTTGAAACTTCAGCTATTTCCCTATGCTTGGAGCTCGATAATGATGCTAGAGGTGGAGATGAATGATGGAGGGATAGTAGGTAAGCTTCAAGTAAATTTAATGGTGCCTTTTTCTCCTTTTATTTTTGTTTTTTTTTCAAAACTGAAAAACTTTTTTTTGTGTTTTTTCTTGGAAAGGAAAAAATAAATAATAATAATGATACTTGGAATGTGATGCAGTCTTGGAAATGATGGCAAGGAGGTTTGAAGATGGTAAGAGGGATTATACATTCTTCATGAAGCTTTTCTTGCCCCTCAAACTGCCTCCAGTAGACACTTTTGGCTCTCTGTAATTCCTACAGGAGCCTCCTGTAGAAAAACAGAGCCACTTGTAGAAAACACAGTTTTGGAAGAAGAGGTACAATGGGGTGAAAGAGATACCAAAAATGATAGAGGAAGGTGTGGAGAAGATGAGATGGATGATGGTATGAATGTCAGGATCCCCTTGGCACCTTCTTCTGCTCCTTGTAGTCCTCCTGCAAACCTGCAATGCAATAAAAATTCATTTTTTCTTTCTCTTTTTTTTTTTTTGAAAACAACTAGGGCGCCTCAGAGAGGCTTTCACCTTAATTGCCTGCCCTGGGTGCTTCCAAGGGAGGTTTCCACCCAGGGATCTTATTCTTTTCCATATTTTTTTGACATCATTGGGTCGCCTCAGAAGAGGTTTTCAACCCAATGATGGGACTCAAGCGCTTCATGGAGGTTTTCACTTGAGTCCTTATTTTTTCTTTAGTGAGTGGGTGAAGTGGAAGCTAAGACATGCTCCACTACCATCACTGTTTTATTCAAATCTTCAATAAAATCTCGCTTGGAGAGGGGTTTCTTGTAGACTTTCAACCGATGTCCATTGACAAGCATGGGGATGGCTTCATCATCAATGGTTCTGATCAGAACTGAACCATTTTCATTGCATTTCTCCACAGTGTAGGGTCCCAGCCATCTTGTCCTCAACTTGCCTTTGAAATCCTTGTATCTTGAATCATAGAGTAGTGCCCAATCTCCCTCTTAGAATTTCT
Organism: Pinus tabuliformis; assembly: GCA_031772625.1. Lineage (NCBI taxonomy): Eukaryota > Viridiplantae > Streptophyta > Pinopsida > Pinales > Pinaceae > Pinus > Pinus tabuliformis. The sequence continues at coordinate 388,850,545 of CM062804.1, read as the reverse complement.
TCTCCTTGATATTTATGTCATGCCATATCTTTCTCTGAAGTTGAACTACCTCTGTATGGAGAAGGGATTGCAATCTGTATTCATCCAATCCATTGAGCTAAAGTAATCTCTCCTTTTGTGCATGGCTGAGGTCTAGGTCCCACTAAGCTACCATCCTTGGGGTATTGAATTCAAAGTTTATTGATAGCAAAACCTTCTTCCAATAGACTAGTTCATAGGGTGTGAACCTGGTGGTGGTATTCCATGTTGTGTTGTAGGCCCAAGTGGCCTCAACTAATCTGTCTGCCTAGCATTTTCTACTTCTGCTCACTACCTTGGTTAGGATTCCTTCCAATGCTCTGTTAGTGATATCCACTTGCCCATTGTCTTGTGGATGGTAAGGGGTGGAAGTCCTGTGCTTGATCTTATGATGTGTGAGCATGTATTTAATCAGGTTGGAAGTGAACTGACTACTTTGGTCTGTGACCAACTCTCTCAAATACCCGAACTTGTAGAATATGTTTTCCCTCAAAAACTCAGCTACTTTTTCCTCTATCGTTGCTTTGATTGCTTTTGTCTCTGCCCACTTTGTCAGGTAGTTGGTGCACACAATGATGTACTGCTTCTTCTTTGAAGGGGGGTTGATAGGCCCCACAAAGTCCATGCCCCACTTCTCAAATGGCTCAAAGGTAACTTGAGGTTACATGGGAATTTCATCCTTTGGAGTGGGTTTCCCCATCCTCTGACATCAATCACACTGGCTCGTGTATCTCCTCACATCCTGATGAAGAGTGGGCTAGTAGTAGCTTGCTTGCAATATCTTGAAGGTGATTCTTTTTACTGCAAAATGACCTCTACAAGGCCCATCATGACAGGTCAGGAGGATGTCAAAGACTTCCTCCTCCCTGACACATCTTCTCAAGATCTGGTATGGGTCAAGTTTGAAGAGATTGCCTCCAATCTAGGTGAAAGGGGTGCTTTTCCTTACTATCTTACTCTTCTCTTTTGAGGATAGGTGTGGTGGGAACTGTGTTGAAACCAAGTAGTTTGCTATATCAGCAAACCATGGAGATAGTATTGATATAGCAAATAGGTTTTCATCTGGAATTTGGTCATCCATCATTCCTTCTTCACCTACAGGAAAATTTACTCTAGACAAAAAGTCAGCAACAACATTCTCTTTACCAGGCTTATCAATAATGGTCAGATCAAATTGCTACAGTAAAAGCAGCCATCTAATAATGCGAGCATTTACATCTGGTTTGTTCATTAAATATCTAATTGTAGCATGATCAGTGTGCACAAAGGTTTGATAGATTGTGATATAATGTCTGAATTTTTTTAAGGAATGCACGACAGTTAGGAGTTCCTTCTCGGTCACTGTATAGTTTAACTCTGCCTTTGACAAGTTTTTGCTTATAAAGTATATGGCATAAGGTAACTTTTCATCAATTTGTCCTAAGGATGCTCCTATTTCTTTGTTCGATGCATCTGTGTGAATGTGATAGGGTAGGGTCCAGTTTGGGCCTCTCAGAATTGGGGCAGTCACTAGCTTGCTCTTCAAGGTATCTAGGGCTTCTTGACAGTTTTCTGACCATATGAACTCAACATCTTTGCCTAGGAGGCCAAACAAAGGAGAGGCTCACTTGTTGAAGTCTTTAATGAATCTCCTGTAATATCCAACTAAGCCTAGGAAGCTTCTGACATCTTTCACCTTTTGAGGAGGTGGGACCCTTTGGATGATGGCAATTTTGTTGGGGTCCACCTGCAGTCCTTGTTGAGATATTGCATGACCTAGCATGGTCCCTTTAGTCATAAAAAATTCACATTTTTCCGAACCAAGGGACAGGTTCATCTAAATACACTTATCTAGAACTTTTCCTAGGTTAGATAAAGCTTCCTGAAAGTTAGAGCCATAAGGAATAAAATCATCCATGTATATTTATACTGCATCATGAACCAGTTCAAAAAATATAATCAATACTGCTCTTTGGAAAGTGGCTTGAGCGTTATACAAACCAAAAGGAAAGACCCGGTATGCAAAGGTACCCCAAGGACAAGTGAAAGTGGTCTTATCTTGGTCTTCTAGGCTGATTTGAATTTGATTGTACCTGCTAAACCCATCTAGAAAGGAGAATTTTTTTTTCCCTACTAGACCATCTAACACTTGATCTATGAAAGGTAAAGGAAAATTGTCCTTTTTAGTAGCTTTGTTCAATTCCCGATAGTTGACATAGATTCTCCACTTACCATTTTTCTTTGGCACTAGCACCAAAGGACAGGCCCATTCACTCTCAGAGATGGGATAGATGAATCATGCACTAAGCAATTTCTATAGTTCTTCCTTAACAATATCTTTAAGTGCTCGGTTCATCCTCCTTTGAGGTTTCCTGACTAGCTTGCAATCTTCCTTGATGTATATATCATGAGCACATACTGAAGGGTGCACTCCCTTCATCTCCTTATAACTCCAGGCGAAGGCATCTAGATGTTTTCTCAGTATGTTGTATAGCTCCTTCTCCTGGGAAGTAGATAGGGATGGGTTGATTTTCAATGTTCTTTCTGGGCCAAACTCTATATTTTTAACATGGAGAGAAGTGGGTTCGGCCACACAGAGATCAGTTGAGGGGTTGTTTAGGGTTTCTCTTACTATGTCTTGTAATGGTGATACATTGGGAGGTGGATTCTGAATCAAATTTTCAATCATAGCATCCTCATCTTGCGGTTTCCCCCCCATGGCGATTTCAAATGTACAAAGTGGTGCAGAATAAACTTCATCGTCATCCTCCTCCTCCAACCAGAGAGGTAGATCATGTCCTAGCAAGGATTGTGCATGAGGATATAGGATTAACTGCTTGTACATGTGCCTGTTCTTTATGGTCATGTTCCTAGCTCGATAGTTGATGTGGGCATCGGCTATAGCCAACCAGGGTCTTCCCAGAATGAGAGGATACCCAGTGAGCTTTACCTTTGGCTAGAGAACTAAGAAATCAGCAGGGTACTCCCAAGAATCAATGGAGACCATCACATCTTCAACAATCCCCTCAAGGGTCACTATGGAGCGGTCTGCTAGTTGCAACATTGTCGTGGTCTTCCTCAAGGAGCCTTGGAGGTTAAGTTTGAGCATTGTTTCCTTTGTCATCACATTAATGGCAACTCCCAGATCAATCAAGGTATGTGGGACCATTGTGCCATTGATGTGGACATCAACTATTGGGCTTCCAGGGTCCAGATATTTTGGACAGATTATCTACCCCAACATCAAGTTGGATAGTTGTCCTATGACATTGATGGTTGAGGCATCTCTCTTGCGCCTTCCTGGATGCCTAAAACACTTCTCTTTGATCAACCTATTGTAGATAGGCACTTCTTTTATTGCTTGGAGAAGTGGTATCTTCAAACATAAATGTTTCAATTCTCCCAGGAGTTCAGTCTCTTCTGGGGTAGGCTAGATTGTCATGGATAGTCTCTCAGGAAAGGGTGGATTTGCTTTAGGTTCGATTTCCTCTTTACCTTCCTCAACCTCCCTAGGTGGAGGCTAGCTATCTGGGAGAACTTTCTTGGATCACAAGTTAATTTCTTGAATCTCCACAACATAAGTTGGGAATGATGGTTCCCCACTATACACTTGTTGAGCCCGTCTGTTGCTTGGGTTTGGATTTGGCTGGGTAGGCATTTGGGGTTGCCTTGGTGGAGCAGAAGGTAACAGTTGTGGTTGGGAAGGTGGTGGAAGTAGAAGAGCAGGAAGGGAGTTGTATTGGGGCCTCCACCCCAGATGAGATGCATTCCACTGAGGTTGGGGCTCACCATAGGATTGAAATGAATGGGTGGCTGGTTGGACATGAAATTGAGATGTGAAGGACCAAGGAGGAGGTGTGGACTAGGAAGGATGAGCAGGGGGGCCCCAAGAAGGTATGGAGGTGACTTGGTTGGGGTTGTAGTACGCCTGAGATGTCCCTTGTATCCCCTGCTGGTATGGTCTAAGTCCATGCGGCCTCCTTTGGTTTGTGTAATAGATCTATTCAGTGACTCCTTTGGCCCCTTGGTATACAACTCTAAGTATGGGCAAGGAAGGGCACTTATCTGTAGAATGATCTTCTTCACAGACTGAACAAATCTCTATACAGTTCAATGATAATTCATTCCTAGGATGCCTCCTGGTGCATTTAGGGAAAAAAATGGCCAAAGCCCTCTCTGCTTTCTCTTATTTTATTTTGATATGTAAGGTATCCATTTGCATGGCAAGAGTCTACAACATCTCACTCTTGAAGTCTTCCAACATGTTTCCAATTTCACCTTTAATGGATGACTTGGAAGAAGAGGTACTGGCTATGGGTTGACTCCCCCTACCTTTCTTTCTGGCTGCTCTAGAATGGTTTCTAAAAACAATATTTATGTCTTGATAGGATAGTTGGTAGATGTCCCAGCTAGTAGATGGAGGGTGTCTAAAAGGTCTTCCTAAATTCCCCTGAGCCGGGCCAACTTCAGAGACTTAGGGTCAAGTGTACACCTGACCCTTTTGTAACTGAGCTGGAACCTCTCTTCATAGTCTTCCAGGGACTCATCACTTCCTATGGTCATTCAGAAAATTTCTTCTTTAGTATATTTTGACCTACAATAGTCTCGATACTTGTTAAAGGCCTGCTGCATCTGAGCCCAAGTTGTGATGCTCTTGCCAGGTAATCCCATGAACCAGTGCAGTGTTGCATCCTTGAGAGTGGAAGGGAACAATTTCATCTTTTTCTTGTCTTCTGCATAGTCATCAGTTCGATAGATGACAACAAACTCGAACAAGAAGGTGTTAGGATCTTTTGTAGTCATACCATGGAAGTGAGGTAGGGTTGAAGGACTTATATTCTTCATTTTGGTGTCCCCATTGGTCTCCTGAATGGGGAAGGTACCCTCTATTTTCTCTCCATTATCCCTAGCATTTTTGTTTTCAGCCATTGGCTCCAAATGAATGTTTTCTTCTTCTTCTTCCCCTATAGGTTCTTAAAATATGTTTGGATGTTCACCTAAGGGTTCTTATTGATTGTAGCCACCAAAGAAGATATAACGTTGGCTATGTGAAGTAGTGGGGGTGTTGGGCAAAAATTTTCCTAAGTTATCTTTACTCCTATGAGGCATGAAAGGAAATATTTTTGGTTCATTTTTTGTTTCATTTTCCCCACACTGAAAGTACCTGCAGAAACTGAAATTTTGATTGAAAAAAACAAATTTTAACTAGCTGACATGAACATGTTGAATGGAAATTTGCAGTATTGAAAAGGAAAGCAAGGAAATTTATAACTGAAAGAAAATAAATGACTAGTCTACTTTTCTTGAAATAAACTATTAGTAGAATGTGGCAATAGGAAATAGAAGAAAGCAGTAATCACAAAATACTTTGATGCTTCCCTGACAAAGACACCAAAAAGTGGTGAGTGCCAGTATTGCAGCAAAAATGTTGCAACTCCTGGGCTACCAACTTTACTTTTATCAACCCGGTAGTTTGTAACAAATTTGGAAGCGTCGATGCTATATGCACAAGTACTATTTCTCACTGCATGTTTTCACTTGGTCAGCTGACGCGAGATCACTAGGAGCTCAAGCCAACTTCTATAGATTTCAGAAGAAGCTCTATGTGTGATGAAAGGAAAGAAAGATCACTCTACAGATGCTATTCTAACTGCAGAAAGGAGGAAGACTGGAATGTAAAGAAAAACCTAGTAAACCCTAATTAACAAGCTAATTATACTTTTGCCAAAAACACTATGAAAACCATGAAATAAATGTGATTACCTACTCAAGGATGTAAAAAACATCTAACCATGCTATTTCTGGAATTAAATAAGAAAAAAACATATTTTTGGATTTTTATGTGTTTTTATGTGAATTTAACATGCATCTAATTTATTGTGTGTGAGTGTGGCGGCGAACAAGTGGCGCTAGAGGGCGATTTGGAGCTTGGGAGGATGTAGGATGGTGTGGATGGGTTCTAGGAGGTCTTAGGTGGCTCTATGGAGGTTTTTCCCACACTTGGCCTTCAAAATAAAGCCCACAGGAAAAACTACAGGAGGACACAGGAAAACTACAAGAGGAAAACAGGGAAACTATAGGAGGCCTACAGGAGGAGGCCAGAGAGAAATTTTCGCTATTTTTAGGGTGTGAGAGTGTGTGTAAAAGGTGGATGAATGTTGGAATGAGGTTTTAGGGTACCTAAGGTATACCATGAATCACCAAGAGAGAGAAAGATGATTAGGTTTTCTCAAGGAGAAAGGGAGAAGTTCTATGAAAAATGAAGGAAACTAGGGAAGAATTGAGGTGAGGTTTGGGAGACCTATAGGGCATAGATCAGATGGAGGGTGTGATTTCTGGTAAGCTAGCCTACTCCGAGAAGAGATTTGCTGCATAGAAATTGACAGTCAACCAAGAAAATCAAGCAACCAATGAAATGAGTGCATCCTAGGAAAAATAGAGTTTTGCATTAAAATGGCCTAAACTATGATGTATAGAAGGAAATGTTGTGAAATGATATAAGAAAGGAAAGCATGAAAAATTAATATTTCAAATTAGGAATTGAACATGATAAACAAGATCTAAAGAAAAGCAAAGTTGGACTATCAACCTACTAGAGAGCTGCAAACACTAGAAGTCTTAGGAATGAGGAAAATTTGTGTTTTTGGGGCAGCAAGAGTGTCTTTGCCTCAAATCATGGTCCTAGAGGGAGGAAGAGAGGCTAAGGCACTATTTCTAGCCTTTTTAATATTCTCTAATAACTACTTAACCTGTTACAGAAAGCACAAATGGAAGCAAGCTACTAAATCATCAAAAGAAACCTATTCTTAACCATAAAAGAAAGACATCTAACAACAAACTAATCTACAAAATAAAGTAAAGCATACAAATACAAGTAAAGAGAAGCTTGGATGCTTGGATTGGGCCCTAACCCAAGAACTTCAGCCCTCTGAGGTAACTCAGTGCTAGCTCAAAAAGGATTCTATCTTCATTATCAAAAAATAGGAAGATTACATAAAACTGTCATAAAATAGTAAGCTTGAAATTTGAGTAGAGCTTACAGAGGAAAAAAAGTCAACCCTAGTGAGGCCCTATGACTTTCTACTTGTACATATGAAGCTACCAATGGCTTCCTTAAAATCAGGGAGGCTTGGCTCCCAAAACTCGAGATAACTATCAATCATTTTCCACTTGCTCGGCTACCTTCTAGTGCATGATTCGGTTGCTTGTAGTCCGAGTTGGATGAAAGGGAATTCAAAGTGAGGAGCAATAAATGAGGGGGATTCCATCCTATAATTCCTCTCCTCTGTCTACTTTAAGCTATTGCTGCAATTTGACCACTAGATCCTTGACTTTGACCTCGAAATCCATCAATAATATGCATTAAATACATGTTAAACCACATGGCATAATAACTAACTCAAATCACCCTATAATCATAAATATAATCAGAAAATCATACAATAAGCTAAGAGAATGGTTGATTTGAGTAGGTTAGGAGGTAAAATGAGCCCATATAATTACCCATTTATGAGGCTCATCACCAACCTGCCAATCAATCATTTCATCCATATGCTCCCCCACATCCTCAGTGGAATATCCCATCACAAGGTTGGAGGCCTCCATTTAACCATACTCCAATCTTATTGCCTCCACCTCCATCTCAGCCACAACTCCTTTATCCTACTCCACTTAAGCAACCTCAAATTCCTACTCAACCAAATCCAAAGTCGAACAATAAACATGCACAACAGGTCTATAGTGGAGAGACATCCTACCCTGCCTATGCTGTGGAAATTCAAGAAATCAACCTTAGGTATGGAAGAGTGCCTCCAGATAACCAATCTCAATCTCCACCTGAAGAGATTGAAGAGGAAAAGGAAGAGGGTGTTCCTAAAGCCATTCCACCTCCTTTTCCTGAAAGATTGGTCTACCCTAGTCAACACACCCGAGAAGAAACTAAATTTCTGGAAGAATTGAAAAACTTGCATGTTAAAATCCCACTCCTCCAAGCCATCAAGTATGTCCTCATATACAACAAGATAATCAAGGAGAAATTATTCAAACATCCTAGAAGGAGAAGGAAATACACCTCTACCATTAATTTCATTGGACAATTGTATAACTTAATGTTGGGGAGAGTGATTTTACCAAAGTATATAGACCCTGGAAGTCCTGCAGTAGATGTGCACATTTATGGAATCATTGTCCCCCACACCTTGACTGATCTTGGGGCTGCCATCAATGTGATGACCAAGGAGACCATGCTCGAACTGAATCTCCAAGGATCCTTAAGAAATACCATAATAGTATTGCAACTTGCAAACAGATCTAGAGTAGATCCCGAGGGAGTTGTTGAGGATGTGATGGTCTCTATTGATTCTTGGGAGTACCCTGCTGAATTCTTAGTTCTCCAGCCCAAGACCAAATTCAATGGTTATCCTCTCATCCTTGGAAGACCATGGCTAGCCACTGCTGATGCTTACATAAGTTGCAGAGCTAGGAACATGACCATTAAGAATGGGCATTTGTCTAAACAATTGGTCGTGTACCGTCGTGCTCAACCATCCCTAGAGCATGGATTACCCTTATGGTTGGAAGAGGAGGAGGAAGATGAATTATACCATACCACATCCTACCCAATTTGTACCCTAGATGCTATTATAGGAAGGGGGAAACCTGATGAAGATGACCTCATTGATCAAATCCTCCAGAACTAGCCCCTAAACACCATGCCTCTTAATGAGCTGATGAAGAAATATGAAGATAACCCTTGGACTGGTTTGTTCCTAGTTGACACAAGTCCTGATCATGTCAAAATGGTATAATTTGGTCCATCTAAAACATTGAAAATCAACCCCTCTCTCTCAGCACATCAGGAAAAGAAGTTATGTAACATGCTGAGAGAGCACCTGGATGCCTTTGCCTGGAGCTATAAGGAAATGAAGGGAGTGCACCCTTCGGTGTGTACTCACCACATCTACATTAAGGAAGGCTACAATCCAGTGCACCAACCTTAGAGGAGAATGAACCCAACCCTCAAAGACATAGTCAAGGAAGAACTGCAGAAGTTGATGGATGCAGGATTCATTTACCCCATCTCAGATAGTGAGTAGGTGTTTCCTCTAGTTTTGGTCCCAAAGAATAATGGAAAGTTGAGGATCTATGTGGATTACAGAGAGTTAAACAAATCCACTAAAAAATACCATTTCCCTCTACATTTCATTGATCAAGTCTTGGATGGTCTTGCAGGGAAGAAGTTATTCACCTTCTTGGATGGATTTAGTGGTTATAGTTAGATCCAGATCAACCTAGAGGACCAAGATAAAACCACATTCACTTGTACTTGGGGTACCTTTTCTTATAGGGTCCTTCATTTCAGATTATGTAATGCCCCTACCACTTTTCAAAGGGTAGCTCAAAGCATCTTTGTTGAGCTAGTCCATGACTCTGTAGAGATCTACATGGATGATTTCACTCTCTATGGATGTGACTTCCTAGAGGCTCTCTCCAACTTGGGGAAAGTACTGAAGAAATGCATTGAAATGAGCCTATGACTTATTCCGAAGAAGTGTGAATTCTTGATGAATGCAGGGACTGTTCTGGGTCACTCAATATCCCAGCAAGGACTACAAGTGGACCCAAATAAATTTTCCATAACAAAAAGGCTCTCTACTCCTAAAAAGCATAGGGATGTGTTATGAAACTAGCTCAAGAAAAGATAGAAAAGATAGATCAATGCCTTAGAATTCAGCCTCTTTGAGGGGGAAACCTCCTTTACATTACATAAATGAACAATTCTTGGATGATTCAAATGACAAAACCTTCTTTCTATATATAGGAGTCTAAGGAGTCACAATATAACCCAGCCGACCTAACAATAATAATATAAAGCCACAAAAATAACAATAGGGGGATTCTATGGGGCCAGTAATAACAATATGGGGGCAATAGGGGCACAACAATATTAATGAGGGGTATAACTACAATAGTAATGGGGTAATCACTAGTATTATAGGGACCCAACATGCCCCTCTCCTTCAAAAAAGTGTTGTCCTCAACGCTTGAGTAGTTCTGGATACTTCTGCATAAAATTCTCATCCTCCCATGTGGAATCTTCAGCAGATAAGTTCTTCCACTTGATAAGATACTCTGAAATTGATTGATTTCGTAGCTGTCGAGTTTTTGTTTCTGTGACTGCTTCTGGTTCCAATATAATTTTTCCTTCCTCGTCAAGTTCTGGCAATATTGTTTGAACTGGGAGCTTGTCACCTATAACCTTCTTTAAACATGAAACATGGAAAACTGGGTGCAATCGAGAAGCTGCAGGAAGCTCCAATTTGTATGCCATAGTACCAATCTTTTGCAACACCTTGTACGGACCATAATACTTTGGTGATAATTTATTATCCTTCTTAGCTTGCTTGAGGGACATTTTCTTATATGGTTGTAGCCGTAGGAATACCCAATCACCTACATCAAAACTTCTTTCACTGCGATGTTGATCTGCCTGTTGTTTCATTCTATTCTGTGCCAACACGAGGTTATCCTTTAAGAGTTGGAGGACTTGTTGTTGATGTTCGATGTGATGTTCCACTGCCTGAACCTTAGAATTTTCTCTTAAATATGATGTGATGGATGGTGGTTGATACCCATAAAGTGCCATAAATGGGGTCATTTTTGTTGTTGTATGGAAGGAAGTGTTATACCACCATTCAGCCAGAGGCAACCATTTGACCCATTGTGTCTGTTTATCAGATACAAAGCAACGAAGATATCCTTCCAAACATTTGTTTACTATCTCAGTTTGCCCATCAGATTGAGGATGATAAGATGAGCTATGAGCTAACTGAGTACCAAGACAAGAAAATAATTTTGTCCAAAAATTTCCAGTGAAAATGGGATCTCTGTCACTTACAATAATCTTTGGGTTTCCATGTAGCTTTTGAATTGTTTCCATAAATGCAGTAGAAACTGTACTGGCTTTAAATGGATGTGATAATGCACAAAAGTGTGCATACTTGGTAAGTCTGTCAACTACCACCATGATGACACTCTTTCCCTCAGACTTGGGTAAACCTGTGATAAAATCCATTGAAACCTCCTCCAACGTTGGCTTGGAATGGATAAAGGTTGTAATAGACCCGGTGTCTTAATTGTTTCAACTTTATTTTGTTGGCAAACCAAACATTCTGCCACAAACTTTTGAATATCTGATTTAAGGCCATCCCAAAAAAATTCCTTCTTAACCCTGTGGTAAGTTTTTAAAAATCCTGAGTGCCCTCCTAAGGAGAAGTGTGCAATTCCATAAGAATCTTTTGTTTTAGCTGGGAATTCTTACAGAGGTATAAGCGATCTTTGTACCATAACGAATCATTTTGCCAGCTAAATGTATCAGATGTACTGGAATCTTGTTGTAACTTTCGAATAAGTGCCCACACTTCTTCATCATTCTTCCATTCCTCCCTTGCTTCATTTATCCAATCTGGTTGGATAATAGAAATGGCGCACAACAATGCTTCCACATCCTCATCCTTTCTTGAGAGTGCATCTGCCACCACATTTTGCTTCCCTTTTTTGTAGATGATTTCAAAGTCATAACCCAACATCTTTGTGACCCACTTTTGTTGCTCTTCAGAGGATAATCTTTGTTCTAAAAAGTATTTAAGGCTATCATGATCCGTTTTTACCTTGAAGTGTCTTCCCATTAGGTAGGGTCGCCATTTCTTAAGTGCATGGAGTATTGCCAACATTTCCTTCTCATAAATAGCTTTGCTTAAAAACTTTCCCTTGATTGGACGACTTTCAAAAGCAATGGGTCTTTCATCTTGCATTAGAACAACACCAATTCCATTTCCTGAAGCATCACATTCCACAATAAAGGTTTTTGTGAAGTCCGGTGTAGCTAAGACCGGTGCTTGGCACATTGCCTCTTTAAGATGTTCAAAGGCCTTTGTTGCTTCCGGAGTCCATGAAAATGCATCTTTCTTCAATAATGTTGTTAGAGGTGCTGCTATTCTCCCATAATTCTTAACAAACTTGCGATAATACCCTGTCAACCGAGAAATCCTCGCAGATGCTTTATGGATGTGGGGATTTTCCATTCCTTAATGGCTTTAATTTTGCTAGGGTCTACCTTAACTCCTTCATGAGATACAATATGACCCAGATATTCCACCTCTGGACTCCAAAGAAACATTTGGATCTTTTTGCATATAATTGTTTCTCCTCCAATAGTTGTAGCACCCTGTCAACATGTTCAACATGATCCTTCCAAGACTTGTTGTAGATTAGTATATCATCAAAAAATACTAACACAAATTTTCTAAGGAATGGTTTGAAAATTGAATTCATCAAACCTTGAAATGTTGAAGGTGCATTGGTAAGGCCAAAAGGCATGACCAAAAATTCATAATGACCCTCATGAGTTCTAAATGTTGTTTTCGGAATGTCTTCAATCTTCATTCTGATTTGATGATATCCTGAACGAAGATCCAACTTGGTGAAGTAAATTGATCCATGCAATTCATCCAGTAATTCATCAATGACAGGAATGGGGAACTTATCTTTAATAGTGAGCTTGTTGAGCTCCCTATAATCCGGACACATGCGCCATGATCCATCCTTCTTGTGCACCAATACTACTGGAGCGGAGAAAGAACTTTGACTCGGTTGAATTATACCAGCCTCTAGCATTTCTGCAACCATACGTTCAATTTCACTCTTTTGGACATAGGGATATCTGTACGGCCTGATGTTTGGAGGAACACTTCCTGGAATCAGATGAATAGCATGATCATGATCACGCATAGGTGGGAGACCTTTGGGAGTCTCAAATACCTTGGAATGATTGTCCAGGACTTTTTGGAGATCTGGAGAAATAGATGATTCTGATGTGGAAACATCTAGCGAACATAATTGTGCAATTACACCTCTTTGCTCCTTTTTTAGAAGCTTTGTCATACCATTAGAGCTGATTATCTTTCCTGGTTTCCCTGCAATACCCCTTAATTCAACTTCCTTTCCTTCCGTAGAAAATTTGATGAAAAGTTCTTGAAAATTAAAAGCTATTGTACCCAAGGATTGTAGCCATTGGACTCCTAGTACAACATCAACACCTCCCATTGGAATGGAAAGCATTGGGCTAGTCAATACATATTCTCCCATGGATAGCTTGATATTATGGCACTTTCCAGAGCAATTTATTGTTCCTCCATTTGCAATCATCACTTGACACTCTGGTGCTGGATATAGGAAGCAATTCAATTCTTTTGCTACCTTACAATGAATAAAATTGTGGGTGCTTCCTGAATCAATCAACACTATTACCTTTTTCTTCTTGATTTGTCCTTCTATCTTGATGGTTTGAGGAGTGGTAATTCCCGCCAATGCATTACAAGATATGGTCAGATTTATTTGTTCTTCATCTAGGCTTTTTCTTGGAGTATATCCTCTTCTTTTGACCTTTCTTGCTCCTTTTCTTCTTCCTCTTCACAATCTATGTAGAATAATTTCTTCTCAGCACACTTATGACCTTTAGTGTATTTGCTATCACAATTGTAACAAAGCCCTTTTGCTCTTTTTTCTTCCAATCATTGTGGTGTCAACCTTATAGGTTGTGGAAGACTACGGACAACAACACTTCCGTTTTTATAGTTGTGAGTGGTATGCTTCCTGGTTGCCATAATTTTGCTTTCCATTTTTCTTGCTAACCTGAATGCCTTCTCTAATGAATCAGGTTCCCAAAGGCGAACATCATGTTGGATATTATCCTTTAAAGATCCTATGAACACATCAATCCTATGCTCCTCTGGAATATCTTTTACCCTTATGTTCAATTTTTGGAACTCCTCAATGTGCTCCATTATTGAACCCTTTTGTTTGAGACTTATCAATTGGCTAAAAAAAGTGTTGCTTTTTGTATCCTCATAATGTGCTATCAATTCTTCCATAAAAATTGCCCAAGTGATAAATTGTTTACGAGAGAAAATCCATACCATACAAATTGATTTGGTTCCAAATATAAAGTTGCCATATGTACCTTTTGTGTTTTTTGCACATTATTGAGATCGAAGAATTGCTCCATCTGTAATATCCATGTGGCGGGATCCTTGCCATCAAACTTCCTCATATCGATTTTTGGAATATGGTGGATCTTCAATCCAACATTAGAGTCTATGGAATCATGATTAAAATTTCTTTTGTTCACATCATGAGTTTCCTTTACAACCTTTTCACCATTAGTAAGTATTTCTTGTAGAAAATTTGTCAAATCTGTCTTCAAATCTGCCATGTCTGTCTTCAAATCTGCCATGTCTACTCTTATTTATGTTTCCTTTTTTTCTTTGGAATTTTTCATATTAACATTTTTATTATTAGGATTGCAAAGGTTATTTACCATTAGGATTTCAGTGTTTTTCAAGTAAAGATATCATGTCAAATTTAACTCAAAAGAACCTTGAGGCATTTTTAGTTCTCCAGGGCCAGATGAGGATTAACGAATTTCAGGAGGAACTCTCGTTGCTTTTTTTCTAATATTCATGTTTTGTTGCTGTTAATAAGGGTTTTCATCAAACATGCTAATAGGGTTTACCACCTGCCTATCCTCCTTTTTCTATCTGAAAATCTTGCTGCGCTTCGCTATTCTACAACATATTTGGGATCAAAACTTTACTTTTTGTTTTGGGTTCTTTACATGGAGGATTTTAGGGTCTGTGCGTCGATGTTTTTAATTCAACTTATTATTTGTGTATTTGCTATTCTATCACCTATTTTGTTACAAAAATGTTATATTCCAGTTCCTCACCAGGTTTTAAACATTGACCCCTTTTTTTCCCACAGAAAATTATCCGAAGGAACCACAATTACCAATTGAGGTAATAAACCTTTCCTTGTGTAATCCTTATCCTTCTAATTTCTTTCAGACAATTATTCTTAATTATTATTTATATTATTCTATCTGTTAATAATAATTATTCTATCTGTTAACTTGTGCGTATACTGTCTTTGTATCAAGTATTATTTATAGGATTTTCCTAGAACAATTGGCTCAGTAGTGTTACTGGCAATGTTTGGAATTTTACTAATCTTTTATTATTAATCGATATGTTTAATTTTTCCAGGTTGGAGAATTCTTTCAAACCCCCTTGACTCCACTAATGCAAGGTGAACTATTATTTGAAATACTGCTCGAGTTATTTTTTTAGTCCTCTATCTTTTTCGATTAATTGTTTCTTGAAGTTTATAAGACATATACAACTTTATAAGAATTGAAGACCCTTATTTGTTGTAGTCTTAGACATATTCAATGTAATGTTAGCTCAAATTTTGACAGGGTTTTTCTAAATAAATGTGTACAATTACTATGCGGGTTATATATTACAATTTTTTTATGAGTCTTTGTGAATTAATATTTTATAACTTGTTTAATTTATTTGCTATATATAGTTTTTAAATAGGTAGCTCCTTTTTTGTCTTGAATGGTCATCATTGTAAGAATTTTTATAAATATTTTCTATCTATCTATCTATCTATATATATATATATATATATATATATATATATAATAATAATAATAATAATAATAAACTACAATAATATAAATATGTCACTAACTACTGCAAATATCTTTTTGATTCTTTATTGAAATTTTTTTATAGTTTTTATGAAAGTTTTTCTGTGAAAGTGAAAATGCAGATATGCACTTTAGACCTGCCTCATAGAGCCAGGACTTATCCCATGGCGATGAGGAGGAGCCTCCATAGTACCAGGTCCAACCATAGAGAGCGAGGAGACCAGCAGTCTCCTCTCTATATTCTGCTATGAATCATTTTAGTATTTCTACTACTGTATTTTTATTTATACAATACTAATTCTTATTCCTATTTATTTGTAAATAATTCTACTATTTTTGTATAGAAAATGAAAACCCATCTACTAGTATAAGTGAGTTCTATTAATGTAGCACACATGTATTTGTGGTCAAATAAACGTTCTTATTTTATATATATATATATATATATATATATATATATATATATATATATATATATATATATATATATATATATCTATATATATATATATATATATATATATTTCACATACAATTTTAAAGCATTAACAAAATAAATCATCTCCTATTTTTCTTTTTCTAAACATTTCCTGCTATTATATTTGTCTACAGTTTGTGCAGTAGCAATATAGCTTCAAGTTATCAATTTTCCAAATATATTGTTATAAGTTAAGCTTATGCAAGCAATTTCTAGTTTTCATAAGAAACATATTGTCATCATAAACAGCAATTATTTATATTTTTCATATATTTCTTATTTATTATTAGCAAATCACAAAAACTAATCTTTGTACTCTTCTAGCTACATCTTTATAAGAAATAATATTCCTCCTATCAAACAATATCAAACAATTTCCTTTTTTCATACTAAAAACATTTCATTTATTGTTTCACAGGTAATTGTTTCTCTTTCCTAAGGGTTAGATATTTTTATTTTTGTCTCCAAGGCATTTGGCTTTTATGAACTTGAATTTGGATTGTTTGGCTTTTATGAACTTGAGTTTGGATTCTTTAACTTATACTGTACCTTGTACTAGGACAAACATCTCATATTGACTCAGTTATTTGAGAATTTTTTACTTCGATGTCTCCAAGGCTTTTGACTTTTATGACCTTGAATTTGGATTCTTTAACTTATTCAGAAATTGTACCTTGTAGTAGGACAAACATTTGGTATTTGACTCAGTTATTTGAGAATTAACTACTGGATTTCCTCTAAATCCTTTTTATATGAGTTTTCTTATTGTAAAACTAAAATTTACACTTTTAGACTTTAGAAAGTGGACTTTCAGACCCTCTTTCTTCTTGTATCAACCTAAGATTCTTTATGGAATTCAATCTTTCCCATATCTAATATAAATAAATTGTTCCTTCTAACTCCAACAAATTTCATGATTGAGATTCTAACTTTTATACCTTTTTATTCTTCGAATTAATCTATGAAATAGTATGAAAAATTATAACAGACATGGCTTCTACTCATTTCATATATTTTTTTATAAATTGCAGTTTCAAACAATGTCTTTTCTTCACTCAATATGTTATAATTAGATTATTTAGAATCTATATATATATTTCTAAATAATTTTTCTCTATTATGAACAAACACACAACTACCATAGGTAGAAATAACGACTTGAACAACTATTTTATGTTATAATTAGATTATTTAGAATATATATCTATATATATATATATATATATATATATATATATATATATATATATATATATATATATATATATATATATATATATATATATAACTACCATAGGTAGGAATAACGATTTGAACAACTATTTTAGGGAACTGATGGTTAAATACTTGACTCATCACAACCATGACACAAAAAAATTAGCTTATGGCCCCAAGAAACTAGACCTAAAATTCCTCTTCTATATGTATGATCTTGCTTCTCTTTAGTCTCTCCAACTCTGCTCTCAAAATTCTTGAGACCAAAGCAAGTAAATTTTACACATATTATCCATATACCACACTTTGGGTGGTTACTAATTGCCTCCACCTCACCAACAGGTGGTAGGTAGTTGTCTACTCATTAATAAGCTCTTGTTTCCCACTTTTGAGGATTTCTCCTAGGACATTTAATTGAACAATATCATAGTTTCTTAATTAATTATAATCACCTAGATTAGATGCCTAGGAATTGCTAATGGATAAAATAATAATTTTTCATAATTAATTGCATCCCTTTTCCTCTTTCAACTATCTATACTTAGCAATTAATTTTCCATTTTTGTCTTTATTTACAAAATAAAACATAATTATAGCCTTTACAAGAAACCATTATTAGTAATGAATTGTTGATAATTAAAATGTCTATCTGCTTCCATGTAGCATACATAATCTAGCAAACTAAGCAATAAACTTATACACACTTATTTACAAACACATCATTAAGTTAAGAGATATCACAATAACCATATAAAACGAACCACCCATATTTAAAAAGAAACCATAACTAAATGTGAAACTAGTCATGGTGGTTGGTGCACATTTTCCAAGACCATTTGGGCGAACTACAAGGTGCCACATGACACCGTCTGATTGGGCCATATGGAAGCCTTCTATTGGTCAATCATCTATCCATTGTTCCTATATGTTGACGGGTGGTGCACTTTTGGAGATGCCATGTCACTTAGTGTGGGCCCGACTTGTTGAATATGCTAATACACTATCATGTGGACATGTCTACCTACCACATCATCCCCACATTGTGTTAAGTGTTATCTGTATGACTTGCCATGCTATAGGAAAGGTTGAATTTGACTTTTTTTTCCTAATTTGACTAAATTTTGACTAGCCATAACTTTTTCATACACTCTCGGATTGAGGTGTCATTCATGCTATTGGAATTGTCGATGTCATTCATGCTGTTGAAATTGTCTTGACGAGCTTTGTGACTTCATGCCAATTTTGTTGAGATTTGAGGACTTCAAATTTTTGGTCTTTTTAAATCCTCCTAGATCAACAAATATGTAGAAGGTTATAGTAGTTGAAGACAGAGGCACATGTTTTTAGAGCCCTCACTTAACCCCCTTACTTAGATATATTATTAATACATGTGCCCCACTAAATAGTTAGTTAATATTTACACATTGTAAAAAGGGTCCTCTTTGTTAAAAAAAAAACCAAATGAGTTAGTAGGTTGTGATCAAAAGCGGGCCCGTAGGTAGTTAATATTATCCATGGATAAATATATATTGAATAGAAGGTTACAAGCTGTTTTTCTAGGAATTGTGATCATATTTAGAGTATTTCTCTTGGAGGTTTCCCCCTTGAAGAGGCAAGTGAACATAACTCTCTTTTTTCTATTATCAAAGAGGTTTTTCTTGGATTCATATATTTGTTTTCTTGTCTTCTTGGCTTTTTCACTATATCTCATGTGAATTACACTATAAGTGGTATCATATCTATTTCTTTGGCACAAAGTGGTAGAATTTTTGGGTACTTGTAGCAAATGATTTTTTTCCTTTTTTAAAGGGGAAAATATGGTGGAAATATTCAAGTCAACTTATAAACATTTCTATGCAAAATTTAAAGAATCCAATCCAAGGATTAAATTCCTCTTGATAATACCCAATTAAAAAAAAAAAAAAAATTGTCCAATATGGAGTTTAAGAAGTGAAGTTATCAACAATTGAAAATAAACATATTTAGGGTTTTGTAGGTGTGAATTTCATAGGTAAAATTCAGGTTGATTTATAAAACTTTTTTTTGTAGAATTTGAAGAATATAATCCAAGGAATGAATGCCTCTATAAAAATTACCCAATTTCAAATAACAAATCAATGAAAATGAGTTCGGGAAGTGAAGTTATCAACAATTTAAAATCAATATTTTTAGGGTTTTTGTAGGTGATAGCCATGCATTTTTTGGAATTTATATATTTTGATTGAGATCATATATTTTAGTAAAGAACAATCTAGAATATCTAAAGAAGTGGTGGAATTTCATAATTGGGGTCATAATAGCCAATCTAAAAAATACATGTTTCTACGTCTTTAAATAACACAAGTATTGCCTAATAGTTTTTTCTAGTAAGCTCAACGATGTAAGAGAGTACCTATAAAAACTCTCATACTTCCCCATAAAACATGAACACCTGGGCTACTATAACTAAGTTGGAATCAATGCAAGGTTCGCTTAAGCAATATCATGAAAACATAAATAGGATGGAGGAGGTGGACAATGAGAGGTTTGACAAAGATTGATGGAATAGTTGGAATGGAATAAAAAGAGGTTGTTTAGGCTACATTGAATGTAGTCAATTTGTTAAAGTATTCTATGACATTTTAAGTGGGTGTTGTGCTTATCAACAACGCCCCCATTTACTAATATTAGCAATAACATTAATAAATGGGGACCCCTCCAAAAAATCAAATCTTAACATCTAGTCATGCCATTTTATTTTTATAATAAAATAAGATGTCAAAATGGAACTTTCAAACCATGGAAAATTTACCTTTTCATATTTTAAGCGTATAAAACTTCACAAACGATAAGTTTCTTAAATAAGCGCCACATGATCAAAACAACATAAAAGTAACTTTATACCTAGAAAGTCATGAATATTAAAATAAACCTTGAAAATACCCGCATTTAGAGGATTATTCTCGCATCGCAAAATGATTGCGATAGAAATTCCTTATAAAAGTTACCCCATATCCACAAAATCCAAAATCTTAAAAAACTCCTATAATCTTCTCGCATGGAAGTTTCAACCATGCAGCGCTACTCAATAAAGCATAAGAAAATATTGTGAAATGCGATAGCATCTCATATATCGCATATTGCATCAACTCACATGATGGTAAGTCTTAAACTTAAACGATTTTTGTGATATAGTGATCTGCGATATTGCATAGAAAATCGCAAAATCGCTTTTATTGCAACTCAAAGGGCTCACGGTTATAGGAGAGTGCCTCCCGAATTTTGATGTGAAGTTATGAACATTAAGTTAAGCATAATGGTTCATTAGTGGACATTTATTAAAAGAATGATTACGATTAGGTGTGAAAGGCCATTTGACGCAAGTTGATATCTTCTAACGTGATTTAGAATTAAAGACCCTGCGTCACCCTTATTTCGTCCTTCTATTGATTTATTTTTGCATTCACTATCATTTTTATCCTATTATGCTTTTTGCTTGTAACTTTAAGGAAGAACACACAGATCAGGATATCCGAAGAAATGGTGAAGAAAGGAAAGGCAGTTGCTTCTGAGAATTCAGAGATGACCCCCTGTTCACAGATACTACTTGTAATCGAGATGCAGGGATGTCCACATGGGAAACTATGTATCAACTATTAGAGGAAGAACAACTAAGACTTTTGGAAACAACAGCTATAGTGGATTGACGTGTTTCTTCTAGTGCTACTCTTACTGAACTTGCATGCTCATTCTTGCACTGCATTGCTGCAAGACCAAAGATACTTCCTTATACCGACATGGTTAAGTGGATCATAGACGACATGGACATATCAGACAAAGAATTCAAGACAGCAAGCCAAGAAGTCATAGGGTTGCTTACTCCAGACAACCTGAGACTCATGTACCATCTACCAGAGCCGCAGGCCATCTACAATAGGCAGTTTGTTTAGAAGTTCACCAATTAAAATGAAGACTTGGTAGAATGCACGAAGAATTGGTCGAACGACGAAGAAAGACTCAAGAAAGATAAAAAAGGTATGTACACCACCGGTTCTATTAGTTCCCCTTTCTGTTTTGCTGCCACTGTGTCATGTAGATTGTTTGGTAAACCAGATAGCACCAAATTCTCATGAGAATGGTTACCCCTGATAGATGCAGCCATCAACGCTACAGTAATGAATTGGGCTCAAATCCTGTCTGATAACTTAGCTACAACAATTTTAGAGTACAAAAGAAAAAGGAGTATTGCTTCGAGGGTTTACCCTCCATTTTTCATGAGCGCCTATGTTATGGATGCTATTTGTTTTGGTTCCAAGTTTCCACTTATGGGATGGAAGTGGACTACTCAAAATCCACTTCCCATTCAAATATATCACAAAGTCATGTGGGAGTCTAATTTTGTACCACACTTCTTCAAGATTTTTCACGGAGTTATGCTTCTAATTCACAAAAATATTTACAACTGAGATGCCCCTAGGTTCTCCCAAGAGGTCGAAGTAGATATTCTCCCTGTAGCCAGATGGTTCGGGGAAGAATTATTCACATATATTAGAGTGTTTGACAGTATTGTCTCACCCCATGTTCTACCTTTTTATGTCCCAGACAAACTCATGGCTAGGGAGATAGCCTATTAGACATGCGGCGAGGGAGGAATGAGTAAGATATTGAAAGATTCCAAGAAAGCCATTTGGCTTCAATTTCCTGTAACATGTGGAGTATTTGCATTACATGACTGAGGACATGATTTCAAATAGGTTGACAATGTATTATCTTTGCAATTACCCAAGTTCCTGGGAAGGAAATATGATCCCTTTGGTATTGTAAAATATCTTAACCTAATGGTCAAAGTAAGAATATTTACCCATGAAAAAGACCCCTTTGATGATGTTCTCCTATAGAAAAACACCCTCAAAGAAGTGCGGCATACGGCACAAATAATTTTTTATCAAGAAGGTCTCCAAACATTTTATAATCATAGGAAAAAGAGGTTATCTAAGGTCCCATTGGACCAATTACTCATTGAGCCAGTGAGAGATCCTACTCCTAGTGCAAGCATAGGTGGAGACTCAAAAAGAAAATCCAAGGCAAGTTCTAAAAATGAATCCACAGAAAAATTTGCCGATCAATTTGAGAAAACATCAGAGAATGAACATAGCAAGAGTGAGGAGTCAATTAAAGACACAGCCCAGTCCACAGCAAAGTCTGATCAACAAACTTCGCTCATAAAACAAGTCAAAGCCTCAACTCCCCTTACAAAGCAAGCAAAGCTGCTGGTAATTGATTTAGAAGAAGAATGGGAAAATTTCAATAAGATACTCAACACAAAGGAACAAATCGCAGAGCCACCAACAAACCAACAAGAAATGACTACAGAAATGGTAACAGAAGGAGCTTTTAGAACTCAGGAAACAGAGCATATTCCCATTGCTCCCACATCTGAGATTGTATTGAGAATGGAGGAAATTCATCCTCTAGATGTATTCTACAGCCTTCAACACAACGCCATCGTTAGAAGACAAAGAAAGAAAAGAAAGTTGGATTCAGTGCTCACTCCTGAGGATGAACCTCTAGATGTTCTCTGGAAAGACCTTTCCACAGATCCATTTGCTAACCTCACTAGACTCTCGCAGGTTGCATGCGCATATGCTTTAGCAACCATTGACAAGGTAGTAGAGGTACAACTGCTGCTCAAAGAAAAAGAAGATAATATTTTGTTATTAGAACAACAGTTACAACAGGTCAGTATCAACCAACAAGTAGAAATGTAGTTGGCTAAACTTCAGGAAGAGTTTCAACAAATACAGTTGGCACATCAGAGAAGTTTAGCTGGTAAAGAAGCACAGTTACAAAGCATAATAGAACTACATAAAGATGATCCCAAAATTGAACAGTTTGTCACAGAAGCACTTGGTCTCAATTCCCACCTTTTACACTAGAAAGAATTATTATGCTAGAAGATTTCCCAGTGGAATTCTCACTGCAAAATGAGTGATAACATAATGAACCAAGTTGTGGAATTACGACTTGAATATGATTCAATTCTTAAGAAAGTTTCAGACTTCTTAAATTGGCAGAAATCCAAAGATGGGAAAAGAGCAGATATGCCCAAAATATATGAATCACACAATGAAATCTTATTTGCGAAATGGGATTCTTAGCTCAGAGAAGCAGAACAAGTAATGGAGGATGTGGTAGCAGAAACAAATAGCGACATCGAATTTGTGAATAAAAATCTACAAAATGCTAATTTTGTAGCAGAAACCACCCCTGGATTTCTTCCAAAAGCAGAACAGCTTCAAGCAGTATGGAAACAGGAAGCAGAGGAAAGGGAAGAGGCAATTAGATGAGTAAACAGGTTGAACTGGGAGGCATACTCACAATACCTAGTGAAACCATACAGCTAAGGGATAACCCTAAAGTGCATGATTACTTCCGCCAAGAAAATGGTGCCAACACTCACCAATGTCGTATTCTCAGGACAACTGAAAGCTGAAGCCAGCCAACCGACACTCCTTAAACCTATGCTAGATATTTGTGATCTCAGGGATCAGAAGCAGGATTAGTCATAGACATATTTTATTTTATTTTTTATTTATTTTCACTTAAAATGAGGCAGGTCGTTTAAACCTCCTCATCTATTTTTGTAATTTCTATTTTTAAGTTTCATATATTAGTATTTAAACCCCTCTTATGCAATTAGAGAATGGTCCAGAAATTTTATCAAAAACATTCTTCAGAATGTGCACTTTTGCACCCCACTGAGGAGGTTTTGGTAAAATTAATGGAACGAGATTTATTTTCTATTTGAGTTTAGCATCCTCTACTGAAATTTCACTTCTGTACTCTTAGTTGATGTTAAGTGATTTGAAGGTAGCTCAATATTGCTGGAGCACATAAGTAGGACAAATTACAAATGGTACTTCTATCTCGTAATGCTTTTTACTTGTGTATCAAGCAATAAATCATTTTCAGTTATTTATGTATGAAAGTTTAAATTCTTAGTTATCATTATTGCACTTTTGTATGATGATGATTTATTCTTTATGCAGAATATATGAATGACTCTTTATTCGATATATATCTCTTATAGTTTCGGCTAACTTTTTAGACGAAACGATCATTATTAAACATATTCTCTTCGTATCATGATTGAATGATCTTTATTATCAATTACTTTCAGAAATCATTTTAGATCACATATATAAACATCACTCCCGAGATAGTTTTAAAGTTAAATGTTTTCTTTGATTATGATAGATTGCATATGATAGTTAGAGGATAGATTAATTTTAGAATAAGTATTCACCCCATAAAACTCAAAAAAGAAAAACGTCATCCCGTTAGAATGAACATCATAAATAGATTAGGAAACTGGTCTCATCATCCCTAGTTGAAGCCACTATTCCAAACAGAAAAGGAGTTGTCCTAAGGTCTAGACTGAGTGGTTATCCCCCTTGATGGAGTCCCGATTTTTCGAGTCTTAAATAGTGGGATACTCATTATTTATTGAGATACCATGTTACACCAAAGCGGCTCAGACATTGAATTTAGAGAAGGTTTTGAGAAATTAGTCATTCATACAAAGAACTTAACATATTCCTTCTATAAATAATGTTTTATTAGTGTCCTCATGGAGGATATTTGAGCACAAGTCAAAATTTAATTTCCTATTTCATAGTTAGAAGCAACTAAAAGGGCCTTATAAGACAAAATGGTGATCAATCCACAAATAAAAAATCCAAAATTCATTCATCGCACTCATCCATCCCAATGTAATTCACCAACAACAATTCCTATTAATCACTTAAAGGCAAAAAGGTTGTGTGCAATAGAAATGGAAGACCACCAAAGATACGGACTTTGCTACAATTGTGATGAAAAATATGCTACAAGTCATAGGTGTAAAGAATAAAATGATTCCAAATTGATATTACTACTCAAACGCTAATGGAAGACATAAAAAACTAAGGGAATATGACATTACAAGTTGAAGACACGAACACTCAAGATTAAGAATATATTGAACCATCATTTCCTCCTAAATAATCCCTAATATCCCTATATGCATTATCAAGAATTTCATCTCCACAAACATTGAAACTCATAGGCTACATCAAGAAATAGAAATTTATAGTCCTAATTGATAGCAGTAGTACTGACAAATTCATTCATAAGAAAGTTACAGAAGAAATCCATTGTTTTGTATGGTTAGTGCAAAACTTTAAAATTATGATTGCAAGTGTAGGTATGATGAAATATGGGGGCAGATGTGAAAATGTCAAACTCCAAATGGGAGACTATCAACTTAAAACCATATTTTTTTCATCAACATGGGTGGTTGTGATATTGTATTGGGGGAAGAATGGATACATACATTGGGACTAGTTACATTGGATTTTAAAGGAAGTTAAATGAGTTTGACTAAAGAAGGACATGTACAGACCCTTCAAGGGCTATAGGTAGGTTCCCTTGAAATAGTTAGCCTCATAATATGGAGAATTTGTTGAAGAAAGGCTACTTCGACATTATTGCACAATTTAGTGCCATATATGATCCAAGTGGACATCAATGTATCACCATTGGTGGTTTACAAGCCCATGGTTTTAGTAAACCATGTTATCAACCCATCGTATTTGAAATGGGGAAAACAAAATAAAATATAATTTTAGAATTAGCTTTTACCATATACAACCATTCGTTATTTTTTACCATAGTGATTTATGGTATTCAGCCATGGTTTTTTGTAACCCATGGTATTTGAATTATAACAAACCTGTGTGATTCTCGGTGAGAAGGACTTCATAAATAATATAAATACAGGAATTCACAATTGTAAAAGCCATGAATTTTATCATAATTTAGTCTTATGATATTTTCACTATTTAATAAAAATAATTAAACTCTTTTTATATTATTTTTTCTCTAAATTATTTATTTTATGTATTTGTGATGTATTCTACTGTCAATATTTTCTCTACACTATCTTCATACACTTGTGACATATTCTATTGTAAATATATAGTCTCATTCCCCAGACATCTTAGATCAGTGGTATGAGAGAAATTTGCTCCTTTCGTTTCCCAACGCATGTCATTGATGAGGTCAGGCTAAATAAAGACTTTAGAAAGTGATGCGAGTTCAACAAAATCCCCTAGCACAACATTGGTGAATGTTTCTCAAAATGATCATTGTTGGCTGGTATTAAAGAGGAAAAAAATATGCTCAAATTCCAATTCATAATATGATAAAGGAAAGTATATCATCGATGTATAACCAAATGCTACTATTGTAAACAAAAAGATCCAACTAGAAAGGTTAGAGGACCCTGAGGAGGGGGAGCACCTTTTCCATTCATAAATGTGGGTGAAGGGGGCCCCATTACATTTCATTTTTGACAGTGGGAATGAGAGAACCTGATATCATCAAAGTTCATCAAGAGATTGAATTTTTTGACAGTTTCACACCCACAAACATACACCATTGGTTAGTTGACCCATGGAAGAGACTTTTATGTTAGCTAGTAATATCATCTGTCCCATAGCATCAAGCCCTTCTAAGATGAGGTATTGTGTGATGTTGCTCCACTTGAATTTTTTGATGTTCTTCTAGGAAAACCTTATATGTGAAATATTATGTTATTTATGAATCTCGACCTCTTAGCTTCATTGTTACTCCGAGAGATAAATTCTATAGGATAACATAGGTAGTTTTAACTAAGGGAAACTCATTAATCTTGGAAAAACAATGCCAAAACCTAATCTCCCATACATCCAAACTTTTCCTCTTCATGGTTCTCCTAGAAGGAGAACAAAAGGTCACTACAACCACCACAACTTCATCAAAAGTTCTCTCTACATAAAATAAACAAGTCGAAAAGCTTGTAGAAGGGTCTAGAGGGATATTCACCTCACCTAAAATGGTGCCTCTACACTTTTAGGTCAAACGTCCACATACATGGGATGAAAAATTCCATATGCTAAACATGGATATAACAAATCTCTCCATAATTCTATTTTCCACAACTCATTTCAGATATGTTTGTGGTTCTAGCCAACAACCTCCATGAATGTCAATCCTTAGATTGCATCTTCACTAATAGAATCTGCCCATGCTCAAGATGAAATAGATCAACAAAAATTGTTCAATGTATACAACATCTCCAATAAAAACTTCATGAAGTCCCCCAAAATGCCAATGCCAAGTACAAAGAGTGGCATGACTAGCATCAAGTGCCACACAAGTTTCAGGCTAGAGTGGATCAAATCATGGACACCAAGACAAAGGATATACACCAACGAATTATACAACTCTAATAGGTTTTCAGAGTAGGGAAACTTCTTCACTAAGGAAAGTGTCTCATTAGGAGCTAACTTCAACATAAGTTTCCCCATCTAATGAAGGAATTTCACACAATGGAGTCTATTTATTCCTAAAGGAGGATGATTGATGTACGTGGATATTAATGAATCACCATGCTCAATAATTGTTTTCTATTTTTGGTGGTTTGCAAGCCCGTGGTTTTGATAACCATGGTATCCACCCATGATATTTGAAAGGTGGAAGAAAATAAAATAAAATCTAATTATACAATAAGATTTTACCAGATGCAATATACACCAACAAAATATATAACTCTAATAGGTTTTTTCAAAGTAGGGAAACTTATTCACCAAGGCAAGTGGCAAGTGGCTCATCTGGAGCTAATTATACAATAAGCTTTTACCAGATGCAATATACACCAACACAATATACAGCTCTACTAGGTTTTCAAAGCATGGAAACTTCTTCACCAAGGCAAGTGGCTCATTAGGAGCTAAATTTAACATAAGTTTCCCCATGTAATGAAGGAATTTCACACAATGGAGACTATTTCTTCCTAAAGGAGGATGATTGATGCAGGTGGATATTGATGAATCACCATGGTCAATAATTGTTTTCTATTTTTGGTGATTTGCGAGCCCATGGTTTTGATAACCATGGTATCGACCCATGGTATTTGAAAGTTGGAAGACAACAAAATAAAAATCTAATTATACAATAAGCTCTTACTAGATGCAACCATTTGTTAACTTTTACCATAGTGATTTATGGTATTCACCCATGGTTTTTTGTAACCCAAGGTATTTACCCATGGTATTTGAAACATAATGAAAATATATGACTCTAGATGAAAAAAACACCCTTAAATAATATAAGTATGCTCCTTCACGATTATAAAAGCCATAAAGTTTCTCGTAATGTAGCCTTATGGAAATTTACCAATTAATAAAAATAATTAATCTTTTTCATATTAATTTTTTTCTATACATTATTTCTTTTATGCATTTTTGATGTATTCTATTGTTGATATTTCCTCTACATTACCTTCATAGACTTGTGAGATACACTATTGTTAATATTTAGTCTCAGTCCTCAGATCAATACAAGTCATAGTTAATATGATCCAAGAAATCCACCTAAATTTGTAGTTGATCCTTGAAAAACATCATTAGGTCTTAGAGAGACAAAATTGTTTACCCCTTTCTTAGGGGAGCATGACAATGGAATCTGTGTGAGTAGAGGTTGTCAAAAACCAAATGCATGTCCATATTGAAACTCTTTTACAAGAAACAATGAAATAGAAAGGATCATTCAAGAAATATCACAAGTTATGGTAATATGTCCTAGTACAAGCCCTTATTCATCACCAATAGTCATGATGTTAAATAAGGAAATCACTTGGCACACGCGTCTTGATTTTAGGGCTCTCAATAAGTTAACAATTAAGGATAAATTGTTGAGAAACCAAGTGTACTGAATTCTAACACCTAATTTCTCTACTTGATAATTACTTGTGAATGTTAGATGTCATCTTATTACTTCTTATGTCTTCCTCATCTAGCAATTATACAAATGTTCAATATTCTAGTAAAATATAAAGATCACAAAGAGACAAGAGACACTAAAATTAGGATGCTAGCCAGGGAAAAACCCAGAAGGGTAAAACCCAACAATCCTTCTTTTATAGAATCATATCAAAATGAGATATCTAATAACAAGACCAAGAAAAAACTGCCACCAAGATGCCAAGTATAATCCTCCTCCAAGTCACCTCCAAGTTCAAAGTCAACATTGGTTAAACATGCTCAAATATGGTTAAAGTTCTAAAATTTTCAGACCTACAACTAGGGTTTAATTTCGACCTGCAACCACTTCAGAAAACTTGGCCTCTTTCACAAAAAATTTAAGCCAGAGCTACTGCAAGGTCAAATATTTGGTAAAAGAGGGGAATATTCTTCTTTTTATTGACTTTCTCTCTCTCTCATTTGACTCGGCTTCTTCTTCTCCTTCGCTGGGTTCAAAAATGTTTCTTGTGATGTTTGTGTATATGCTCTAAATGAGATCAAACTTATCTATTATATATAATTTCACAAGAGGGTTGAATAAGTGCCACTTGGACACCCATGCCAACTTGTCCAAGGTGGGCCGACGTGGTCAACTTGTGGACTAATGACTAAATATAAAAATTCAAATTCTTTTTCTTTTCAATGTCCAAATGAGACATGAATCAAATAACTCTTCTTTTGACTCATATTAAATTATTTTTTACTCTTGTTGACTTTTTAAGTGTGAAGAAGATGCTTTGACAAAAATATAATAAATGTATCAATGATAAATTTACATTATGAAGACCGAATCTAGTTACAACTTCAACACTGCGTCTTAACTAGAGAGGTATTCATAATGACTCAACAAGATAGTCTCAGGTTGAAATATTCATATAAAAAAGGATCCAGATTGATAATCATTAACGACAATAACAAACATTGTCAAACTACCATGTCCTTGATGAGTAAGATCTATCTCTCCATTAGATCAAAGCACAATGTTGTGAGGCATTTAATAGGACACCACCACCTCTCAAGGCACATACCATACCTAGGTCCACCAAGGTATGTCCTCACATGACCATTTCCTAATCCTAAGGAAATGTTAGTCGACTAGACCATTCTTTACCAAGTCCATGTACTCAAATTATGGTGTTAATCCTAATCAACCACAATACATGACTCAAGAATGTTTTTCCAATGCTTATCCAATCCACCATTATCCCTATCCATGTTCATGCACTAGACTTATGGCTATTAGTCCTGGCCATAGTACATGACACATGGAGAATAAGGTGTCCATCCTCGCTCCCTCTAAAATATGGAGGATATATCCACAAGCCCAAGCTTGCTAAAAAATACTCATCCTTTCCCTTGGAAAGGAACTTCATCAATGCATCGGCTACCTGTTCATTTGTGTAGATATAATTGTAGCTTTACAACTCCATTTTGCATCATGTCACAAATCATAATGTTCTTTGACCTTCCTGGTACTCTGATAATATTTGATTAATAAAATATATCATAATCGAATCCATCATGTCATCATATAGGCCATCAAACATTTTATAGAGCCAAACTACTTCTCAAATGATTGTACAAACTTCCATATCTTCTTTCTTTATTGTGTAATAGAATCCCGCTTCATGCTTTTCCAAGAAACCAAATCCTTAGTAGAACCAACCATTAGTAGTATTTTTATTCATCATCAATGTTGTCAACATGATCAATGTGTTCTTGAATTGAATATATCAGGGAACCTATAAAATTCCGGAAGATTTTGATCACAATATCCTCTTAGTTTTCCACCAAACCTCAAGTAATAGTGTATCCATTCAAGATATGTTAGATTTTTCTTTCAACCCCCTTTGACGATAATATATCTAACTCAAGAGTTCTTCTTGAATCATTCAATTTGATTCTAAATTACGATTTCTTCCTTAATAATGAAACTCCTTTTTCACATCTTTTAAGAATCAGGAGTAACCTAAGGTAAATGAACATCTTCCTTTTGTTGGAAGAACTTTCTCAAGCCTTACTTTCATGCTGCCATCTAATGCTAAATATTGTATTCTTTGATGTGAACTTCGAACTACAGACTTCTCCTATTGAATATTTCATGCTATATATATAAAAGAAAAGTTTGTTTCCTGAAATACTCTACTCTAGCCATCAAAGTATTACCGATTTATTCAAAGTATTACCGATTTATTCTTTGATGCATAAGTTTGAATTTTCTTTATTGGGATTTGAGGTGAATGTTAACTATTTTTGGCTAGATGAATATTTAACATGTTGCAAGCTAGATGTTGACTACCATTGATATACTTCTTAACTATTCTACCCTTTTCTCTATTGCCATCTTGTTAGCTTCCTTACTTCTTAGAAATAAATGTTAGCTTCCCCTAGATCTTCATGATGAATTTTTGGAGACAAGAATATTTCTTTAATATCTTCAAATCTAAATGAAAGTTTCTTCTAGAGTTTTGTGATGGATCCTATGTATACACTTTTCATGGAGGATCTTCTTCTTATTTTAGTGAGTCGATTCTAACTACTTCATTGTAGATGACCATGAGCTCCCTCTTAAATTCGATCTTCATTAAAATAATTAATTTACTAATCCAAATAATATAATATGATATTTCCCCATAAATAATAGATTTGTCTTAACAACAAATACTATTTTACCGGCCATATTCTAAACAATAAATAGAAAACTTGACTACAAACCTGGTACAAAAGTAGATTGTAGAGCTATGTACATCTGCCACATTTTTTATTAACGTTAATAGTAGAGATCGTTGTTGTCTCCGACCTTAGGTTTATGTGGAGCTTATTCATCTTGAGTTCTTAATGCATCATTTCTATCCTTCCTCTTATTACTCTTATTATTCTTTGAGTTCTTGGGGTAATCCTTCTTGATATGTCTGTATTCGTGCAAACCATAACATTGAACTTTAGACATATCTTTTTTTTATGATACTTGTTGCCATTGTTTTTGTGTTGAGATCCAAAATTTTCAAACTTCTTTTTGGATATGGCTACAAAAGCTTGAGATTTTTCATTATTAGGTTTAGTATCAACTTTAGCCTTCAATCTTGTTTCTTCTAGAACACATAAAGTGCATAATTCTTCAAAGGTTGGAGTTTCCTTTCTAGCATATATGCTTCCTGCAAAATTGCCCCAAGTTGGAGGTAGAACATTGATTACAAAATTGATTAGTTCAGAGTCATATATGGTTTCTCCAATCCCTTGAAGTTGATCTTTGATTTTTTTATATTCTCATAAAGTATGAAGCCACGTCCTCTTCTTTTTACATTCTTGTTCCATAGTGTTGATTCCTTAGAGATATCTTTTGAACGATTATGTTGATGGAGCATAATTTCATCAATGTATCATACACTTGATTAGATGTAGATAAATATGAAACAAAATAAATAAGATGGTCTTTAAAGGACTAAAAAATAATCCTTTGAGCTCTGATTTATTTCTTATTGTACTTGGCCATTTCTTGAGCATTGTTTTTATCTGGTAATGATACATTTCCTTCAATCAATTGCATGAATTCATTTTCTTTAATGACTAAATCAATTCTCTTCTTCCAAGCTTTGAAATTGGATGCTCCATCAAGATTATTTCCTTCCTTGCAGATAGATTCCATTTGAATGGGAGTATTAGACATAGAGAATAGAAGAGTACTTACTTTAAATGAGAGAGAGAGTTGCTGCAAGAATATCTTCAAGGATGTCTTCAGGTGAATGAGGGATGTTGCAATAATGTATTCAAGAGATATTTATCTTCAAGCTTTCTTCCTTAGCTTTGATAGTGAGATAGGTGTCTTAAAATATGCCAATCAATAGTGATCTTCCTTCCTTTAGCTTAGCTCTGATAACATGTTGAGAAAACAAGTGTAGTGAATTCTAACACCTAATTTCTCTACTTGATAATTACTTGTGAATGTTAGATGTCTTCTTATTATTTCTTATGTCTTCTTCATCAAGCAATTATACAAATGTTCAATCTTCCAAGAAAATATAGAGATCACAAAGAGACAAGAGACACCAAAATTAGGTTGCTAGACAGGGGAAAACCCAAAAATCCTTATCTTATAGAATTAGATCAAAATGAGATATCCAAGACCAAGACCATGAAAAAAATTCCACCAAGATTTTAAGTCCAACCCTCCTTCAAGTCACCTCCAAAGTCAAGGTCAATGTTGGTCAAACCTGCTCCAATTTAGTTAAGGTTTTGAATTTTTCGGACCTACAACTAGGGCCAAATTTTGGCCTGCAACCACTTGAGTAAATTTGGCCTCTTTCACAGAAATTTCATCTGACACGCGCAAGTTGTTGCAAGGTAAAATATTCGCTTAATGAGGCGAATATTCTTCTTAATCTTTACTTACTTTCTCTCTCCTTTGACTCATCTTCTTCTTCTCCTTTGTTGGATTCATAAATGTTTTGTGTCATGTGTGTGTATATGCTCCAAATGAGGTTGAACGTATCTCTTATATATAACTTTCCAAGAGGATCGAATAGATGCCACTTGCATGCTCAGTCTGACTTGTCCAAGGAGGGTTGACTTGGTCAACTTGTGGACTAATGACTCAATATAAAAATTCAAATTCTTTTTCTTTTCAATGTCCAAATGTGACATGACTTAAATACATTTTCTTTTGACTCATAATTAATTCTTTTTGACACTTTAAGCATGAATAACATCATTTAAAAAAAATATAATAAGTATAATTATAAATATACAAGATGTATCATTGATAAATTTACATTATGAATTTTGATTCTGGTTATAACTTCAACACATATTTCCCATCCCAATTATTAATGATCTCTTGGATGAACTTAATGGATACATGTTTTTCAGTAAGCTTGACCTATGTTCAAGATACCAAGAAATCATAATGAGAGATGAAAATACCCTAGAGACATCTTTCATAACACACTAAGGTCATTATGTGTTTCTAGTGATGTATTTCAGTCTTTGTCATGCTCCATCCACTTTATAGAACCTCATGAAAAAAAATTCAAACATTTCCTATGCAAGTTTGTGCTAGTCTTTTTCGATGATATATTGATCTAAAATAAAGCATGGGAACCACACATAGTACAGGTTGATAAATTCTTGAAACTTTCGAGATACAAAGAATTATTCATGAAGCACCAAATATTATTTCGATGCCTCTAAGGTTTAATATTTAAGTCACACTGTAAGCCAAGAGGAGTACAAGCTGATCCCAAGAAAAGGGAGGCTATGGAAGACTAAAAAAACCCAAAGCCACACAAGAATTCATTTTTTTAAAGGAATCCATGTGCACTACTCCAATATTAGCAGTACCTAACTTTAATAATATATTTTTTCTTGGAATTTGGTGCCTTAGGAAAAGGTCTAGGGGAAATATTGATATAAGGAGGATGACCCCTAGTATTCACCAGTAAGCAATTGCATCACAAAAGTTTGGGAAAATCCACATTTGAGAAGGAAATGATGGCCATCCTTCATGTAATGGATACTTGGAAACCATATCTCATAGGAGGGGATTTTTCAATCAAGAGTGACTCTCATAGTCTAAAATACTTCCTCAAACAACAATTGTCTTCACCAAAGAAACATACATTAGTAACCAAGATGTTGGTATATGCTTATGAGATCATATATAAGAAGGGTAAAGAATGTTGTGGTTGATGCTTTATCCAAACAATTTGAAGAGGATGTGTCACTCCTTGCCTTATCATTACCAAGTCTAAGATGGTTTGAGGAAGCTCGCAAGGAATGTATAACAAATAGTACTTTAAGGTAGTTCACCCAAAAGATTTTGATAGATATGAAACCTCCTAAAAATTATACGCGGAAAAAAGATACATTATAGTGTAAAGGGAATATTGTTTTGGAAAACGATTCAACCCTTAAATAGTGAGTTTTATAGGAGTTACATTCATCACCAATAAAATGTCATTCTAGATTGCATTAAGCTTATGAAATAACTAAGAATCCATTCTTCTAGGAAGGAATGAAAACAAATATATAGGTTTTTGTACCATCATGTGATGCTTTCCAAAGAAACAAGGGAGAGATAATAAAGTTACTAAGGGAATTACAACCTTTAACAATCCTGACATAGATTTGGACAAACATTTCAATGGATTTTATTGTAGGACTTCCAAAAGTGGGCCATAAAACCATGATTATGGTGGTGTTAAATTTTTTTGTAAAAGTTTCTAATTTATGTGCCCCTGGTTCATCCTTTCACTCATTCCTCATTTTCCTAGGCCCTCATGGATCAAATCTTCAAGCTACATGGTATTCCTAGTTCCATTGTTTTGGATCGAGACCACACCTTGACCAAAAACGTTTAGTAGCCTGAGGTGTTTAAACTTCAAGGCACATAGATAAATATGAGCAACACATGTCATCCTTGATTGGATGTTTAAATGGAATTGGTCAATATGTTCTTAGAAACATATTTGATATGACTTGCTTTTGAAAAGCCACACTAGTGAGCATAATGGCTTCCCTTGTCTAAATGGTGGTATAATACCACTTATCATGGAGCTACCAAAATGACACCATATGAAGTAATTTATGGCCCCAAACCAACATTTGTGGCATACTATGTAACATGCACATCCAAGGTTCACACAATAGATAAAATACCTCACAGTAGAGAAGCTATTATATGAATCCTCAAGGAAAACTTGGATTGGTGCAAAATTGAATCAAACAACAAGCTAATTAACATAGATTTGGATGTTTTTTATTGAAGGGGATCAAGTGTTCCTTCACCTACAACCTTATAAATAGATATCTTTGAAGGATAAAGTTCACCAAAAGATAACTCCTAAGTTATATGTTCCGTATTAGATCATACAATGCATTGGTTAGATTACTTACAAAACGGCTCTTCTATCCCACTCTAATGTTCATATAGTAATTTACGTGTCTTGTTTAAATAAGGTTGTGGGATAATATTGTAAAGTGTAGACCAAACTATCAGAACTTAATGAAGGTTCCATTTGGCTCCAACAAAAAACAATACGTATCCACAAGGACAAAGTTGGATATGGCACAAAATCAAATGAAGCAAAAAGCTAAATAGCATAGATTTGAATGTTCTTTTGTTGAAAAGATCAAGTGTTCCTTCACCTACAACCTTATAAATAGACATATCTCAAGTAAAAAGTTCCCCAAAAGATAGCTCCTAAGTTTTATGAGCCCTATCTTATCATACAATGCATTGGTCAAGTTGCTTACAAATTGGCTCTTCTAGCCCACTCTAAAATTCATCTAGTATTTCATGTGTCTTTTTTAAAGAAATTCATCAGATAAATTGGTAAAGTGTAAACCAACCTAATAGAACTTGATGAAGATTCAATTGGATCCAACCAAAGTTAGTCTTTGGATATTAGAGAGTGCAAGTTATGGAAAGGCATTATCAAGGAAGTATTGATCCACTGAAATATACGCAACTAGAATATGCCACATGGGAACCAAAAATGATTCTCCAAAAATTTCCTCATCCTCAGCCTTGAGGAAAAAACCACTTTAAAATGGGGAGGGCATGTTAGGGTCCTACCCTAACCCCCTTATATATATTACTAATGTATGTGGCCCATTAAATAGTTAGGTAATAGTCACTTATTGTAAAAATGATCCTCTTTGTTAATAAAACCCAAATAGTTGGTAGGATCTCATTATAAGTGGGTGCATAGGTAGTTAATATTCTCCATGGATAGATACATATTGAGTAGTAGGTTATGTGAAATTTTTTCAAGAGTTGTGATTGTATTTAGAGCATTGTTCTTGGAGATTTCTCCCTTGAAGAGGAAAATGAACATAGCTCTCTATTTCCTATTATCAATTAGATCTTTCTTGTGTTTATCTCCTTTGCTTTCTTGTGATCTTGGGTTTTTCATTGTATTTCACGTGAACTACAGTATATGACATGTGGTGTGTGTCAAATGTATTGAAGAAAAGGAGGGAGTAAAGATGTGATTCTTTGGTTTCCATTAATTTTATATTTGTTTATTTGTAGGAAGATGGAAATTTACATTACATATTTGAGAGAATTCACTTGGCTAAGAAAGTGGTAGGCATGGAAGAAAAACATTTGCAAATGTAGATAAGATAGGATATAGTTGGCTAAGAAGGGGATATGAATATCAATCAAAGAAAACACAATAGAAAAATGATGTGCAATAATTCAATGTTTTTGAAGCAAAGAAAGGTAAATTGTAGAGCTTAAAGTAATTGTAGATAAATAGGTTGTAAAAATAGAAATCAAAGACTCAGATGAAGATGCCATGAAGATGTTTGACCTAAGAGGAAACATGAGTGAAGTTGTTGAGATGAAGATGAATGAATTTACATTCCTGAAAAGAAGAAGTTGTTGAAGATGTCACCGACAAAGAAAGAGAGAAGATTGCAACTCTATTGGAGGAAGGGCACATGTTATGGAATATTGTTATAAGGATTAAAAGCTACTCAAAGGGAGTGTTTAACATGGGTGTAAAAGTGATACATGAAGAGGAAGACTATTAAAGGTATGTCTCCAAGAATTCCATTTTATGAAGATGCGAATATATTAACAAAATCATGTAGTGAAGCAATCTAAATGTGGTTGTTGTTTGACTCAAGAGAAGTCTAATATGTGAGTAGGGGAATCCATGTTGTTGGTTTCAAGAATAAATAGTTGATTGTATGAAAGATGCTTTAAACACTACATGGAAAGGGTAGTTGAATGTCTTAGTTGGAATATGACTCAAATTGAGTTATTTAAGTGATGCGCAACTGAGGAGAACATGAATAGTGCTTCTGGTGATGAATATAGATAGAGAAAGATGGTAACAATACCAAGAAGTTATGATTTATAGTAGAAATAATATTGAAATTATAAGTTTCCATGATAAGAGAACTATTTTATTGTTGCATATAAATATGTAAGAATGAACATGAAGATCATGTACTAGATGAAAGAATATGTAGCAAGAACCCAATGCTTTGTATTGCTTTTAGAGTTTCCATATATAGCATGAAGAATATGGTCATGTTAGTGAAGGCATTATTGATGAAAGTCGTAATTAGTAGCTAGAGACTTGGAAAGTTTACCTCATAAGGATGAGGGTATTCTTTCTTAATAACCCAAGGAACAAGTTATTATAGAACAAGATAGTGGCTAAAAAATAATTATCAACACTATAACTTTGTACCACAGATATCACTATTGGCTACAAAAATCCCCATGTCAATGCTTTAAAACCAATATTGGTAATAAATAGAAATAGTCAATAGAATATTATCCACACATGTAGAGGTGAATCCAAAGTGTGTGTTGAAGAGGAGTTGTATTATTAAGAAAAATATGAAAGATCATATTGCATAAGAAGAATCATTAACAAGAGATGATTTCAATTTAGAAAAAGGAAGACAAAAACTAGAAACAAGAGGAACAAAAGGGAATGGGCATTCATAGTTGAACTAGTCATATGAACAAACCATTTGGAAAGTAAAGGTGAATTGTTTGATGAGGAGAAATAAACATAATGTGAACAATGATATGATTATGGCTCAAGAATGGAGAGGAGATATTGAGAGGAATGATATAGATGTAATGGATGAGGTTTCCATGACCTTTCAAATTAAGGGAATTTTGAGGTCTAAAATTGACCTCATAAGGAAAAGAATAAAATAATAAAATAAAATTTATGAATTCTTTTAAAGAAAAGAAGCTATTTTTTATTGTATTTTTAGCTTATCTTTATGGGTTTGCTCAAATGTCAAGTTTAGATAACTATTGGATGTGAAATTTAAATTCCACATCCAATGAGTACCCACTCTACATACGTCTTAATATACCCACATCAGAAAAAATTTGAAAATACACAGAAAAAGTAGACCCACATCGAAAAAATTGAAAATACATGCAAAAAGCATGTTGAACATACTTTCTTTCATGTAATTTCAACTTTTTCGATATGGGTCTACTTAGAAGTATGTTGAGTGGGTACTCATTAGATGTGGAATTTTGGCATTTGAACAAAGTTATAAGGAGATAAGCCAAATATACAATTTAAAAAAAAGAAGGTAGTTTTCTTCTTTCCCCTTCAAAATATTTACCCTTGGGGATGATATCATCATCTTGAATCCTCTGGATTAATTTAAAGTTAATTTTGTCAGTACATTTTTTGTATTGGGGCCCATTTTTAACCTCAAAAGTCACATAATGGGATTGACAACATCTAAACTAATATACAACTATTGAACCATTAGAAATATTATACATAAATGAATTAAAAAGAGAGAGAAAACCCAAGTGTTAAGATGGTAGTTTTTACCTTCAAGTCTTCACATAGTAATATGATCCCACATAATCAATCACACATATGCAATAAACGTTGATTATGGGAAATGTCTATTCCTATGGAGAAATATTCTTGTGCCTTCTTGGGCCTTGTTATGACGTATTTCTATATGTATATGTTTATTAGACTTGAATTTGTTTGAGTTTGAAAGTTTTGTAAAGAAGTCCCTCCTTAAAGACCAAGCATTGAATTGTGAATCCTCTCCATGTTGTTAAAATTTACAAACCCTGTGTAGGATCATTAGGGGAAAAACTAACCCAAGGTTGCTCATTGGAGTCTATCACCTAGAAAATGCCTATTAGTGGGTTTGAGTCACCACTGAGTTATGTTATCATAAGAAGGTTCATTTTTGTTAAAAAAAAAATTGATTGAACAAGAAAGACAATTTAGTAAACTCTTGTATTTTGTAACATCTAATTATTTATGTTACAGGAAGAATAAATTGTGATAGATAACCAACTTTAATAGCTGTAGCAGTATAAAATTGTGAGTTCTATATAAATTTGTTATGCAATAAAAAATTTGGAAATTTATATTTCTATTTTTACACAAAAAAAAATTAAATACCATTATAAATTTACTTAAAAAAATAATAAGTTATATTATTAAAATTTCCTTAATTCAATTATTTTTTATTTATATTTAACATTGATATTCCATTTAAAAAATATTTCATATAACTTTATATATTTATATAATAAACCATAAAACGAGAGGAAGAACTAATATGGAATATGGTGAGGGTTATGTCTCTTTTATTTCAAGCTTATTCATTATGGCAGATATACACTATTTCAAATGGATTTAAATACAGTCAACTTTAATAAAGATGCTCTTGAACCATTTTCAAAAAACACTTACCACGAGTTAAAAAGGGGAGGAGGATGAACCTTTAGGTCAGAAGCATGTAGAACAAAGCATGTTTCAAGGGTCTGGTCAGCTCATCTTTTATGTGTTTTTGTAAAGAAAACTCTTCAAGGCAATACTTGTAATTCTTTGTAATAGGATAAACTGAACTCTGAGAAGAACTTCAGTCTCTGTAAGATTATAAGATAACTGTAATTAAATATTTTTATAGATAATATAGTTTTTAATGGTTTATATTGTATTTTTATTTCAAAATTAATTCATAATGAAATTTAGTTGAAATTAAAAATATTTAGTTTGATATTTATTTATTTCTATAAATTATTATTTTTTATTTTATCATAGATTAATTTAAGAGATTTAAATTAATAATAAAGAGTATCTTAATATTATACTCATTCACTATTAATTTAAAGTCTTATAAATTTATATAAATCATTATATTAATAAAATCTATGATAATTTAGTGGTTAAATCTACGTTTGAGACAAAATCATTATTGACAGCTATTTATAAATGTAAAGTTAACTCATCATCATTATTCAAGAAAAATCACTCCACATAAATGAGTTATTGACTCCTACTAGAAGCTTATGAGACTTGAACAATTAACTTGTTTTCTTAAGTCCATTCTTAACAGAACAAAAACAATTTTAAATCACACTCCAAAACCAATTGAACTTTCTACTTATTTTATTTTTATTTATTTTTAAATAAGAAACCCAGACACTGACTACTAATAAACCTTTGGGGGTATATGGCTTGACATGTCACTACTAATAAACCATGTCCTTACTAATAATCCTTAAACCTTTGGGAGTCTATGGCCTCACATGTAGCTACTAATAACCCTTAGGGGGTCTATGATCTCACATGTAGCTACTAATAAACTTTTGGGAGTTTATGACCTGACAAATAGCTACTAATAAACTTTTGGGGTTTACAATCTATCCTTAAAAAAAAAAGATTTGAACCTTGAATCTCTTAATTTTCACAGATTTCACCTCACTTAAATCATTAATTGAGCAGCCCCAAAGACAAATTTCTTCTTAAAACTTAATTTTTTTAAAAAAATTACTAACTTATTGATTTTTTGAATTAATATGATTAATACATTTTAAATTTATATAATTTTAAGTTTTTAATATATAGATTACCTAATAAATTTTTATCCAATAAAATTGTCTACATTGTACTAAGGAATCAATCATATAAAATGAAATGCTGTCAAAATGTTTCACTCTAAAAATTATAAAATAAAAAGGATCTAAAATTTTAAAATTTAACGGTCTCACAATTTTGATGTTACGTGTAATGTAAAGTGAGATTTCAGATTCCAACGGTATGAGTCACCTGGTAGAGGTACCATGTTGATCCCAAAATTGAAAACTTAATCCATCAGTCCAAGCCTGCTTTCTATCCACGCCAATGTCATTGTCAGCCATGGATGGATGTAGTAATATTTATTCAAGCCAGCTGTCTGTCCACGCAATGTCGCCATCAGCCACGAATGGATGTGGTAATATGTAAATACGAATCTTTTTTTTTCAGAAGAAATATGCAAATACGAATCTACATGAACGTAAGCTCCAAGCAATAAAAGTTGAGGGTATGACACCAAACTTGAGCACCACGTTTTTATGAGCTGATCTGATAATGGTGACTGAGAGTCTCTGTCAATGGAGGAATCCAGAGACCTCGCCACTCTGGTAATGGCCGACAACGCTAATGGAGTTGCCACTATTGCACAAGCAAAGACTGATATCGCTCTCACCACCTACAAGCACGTCAAATATGGCCATCCACAGCATTAACGCTGCCAAAACTATATCTGGATATTCTTTCAGGGCAGAAAATACCAGAGACAATATCCCATCCCCATAATGCATGTACTGTTTCGGGTCTCAACGATCATGGAGTCAGAATGACCTCACAGTGAACATGATCTTCTCAAGGATGTGGGCTTTACGTAGAGTGTTGGCAGTGCTCTCTGTCGATTCGATTTTTCTAAACAGAGAAAATGGATTTTAGTTGTCAAATTAGAGGTGATACCATTATTATTTTTAAATTTTATCAAAAAATTTAAACCTTTTGTAATTATCCACCCACTTTTTCTAATTCATAAAACAAATTTTCACTCCAGTACCCAAATACCTTTCTCTATCACTAACTTATATAAATTAATTATAGGGAACATGAAATTGATAATTTTATGTCTTATTCAAAACAACTATTTTATTTAAATTATAATTTTAACATAGCATATTATAATCTCATGAATTATAAAACTAAATATAAAATATTATTTTGATAGAATTTAAAAGTGTTATTAAGTATATTATCAATATTAAGAAAATTTATGTATTTGTTCTGTAATATAATGAAGCTTTTTTCTTTTTCTTTTCTCTTTTTATATGAGATATTTTAAGAGTGTAAATTTTTTTTAAGGTTTTTAATTTGATTTGTCTTTATTATTAATGGGAATCTAATTTTGATGTTGAGTATGAGGAAGTTTGGGGTATTTTTGTTTTTCAAATTGTTTGGTTGATTTTTTCAAAGGAAAAATTTGAATTGATAGGTAGGGTAGACATTGAGATTATCCAACTATGTTTTACTTGGAACAACAATAAGGCTAGAGCAAATGGAGTCCCAAAAGATTAGATTTGTTTTACTTGGAACAACAATAAGGCTGGAGCAAATGGGGTCCCAAAAAGATTAGATTGGTTTCTTACACATTATGGGATTCTTCAAAGGAGGGTTAAAAACGTGAGATGTTCTAACCGCTTTACTATCTTTCTCAAAATGGGAAAGGGAAACAAAAAAGTTGGGTACATCATTTAAATATAATCCTTATTGGCATGGAGAGGAGGATTTCTAGTGTTTGGTTTAAGAGAATTGAAGCAATTTCCACCCAAACATAGAAGTCCCAAACTATGAATAGTTTGCACTAGTGTTGCTTGTGGTAAAAGATAAAATCATTGCATGGGAAGCTAAGAGACAAAAACTTAGAGTTCTTACAGTTAAAGAGATAGAAAGGGAATTACAAGATCTATATGATGTGATAGAACACGATCCCTATCAAAAGAGGTCTTGAAACTTACCTACTCTTTGGAACAATGTTGAATCAAGTTTTACTTGATAAGGAGTAACGTCTCAAAATCCATCCACTATGGATTGAAGTGGGGGACCAAAATACCAAATATTTTTCAAAGATTGCAAATTACAAGAAAAATATAAATATTGGGCATAAATATTGGGCATTGAATGATAAGCATGACAACAATTTAAGAGGTTTTGCATAGTTGGAAAATTTAGGAGTTGGGCATTTCAAAGAAATTTTTAGGGAGCCTAAATAGTCTAGGATTAGGGAAATGCTTAAGGTGGTGCCTCTCTTTTCTAGAATTATCAAGGAAAAAGAAAATGAAGCACTATATAACCCGACTAAAGAAGAATTACAAGTGGTTATTAGCTCTTTCAAGAAAGCTAAGAGCCCTAGTCTAGACAGTTTGAATGTTGATTTCTTTGTAGATTTCTTCGAGAGGTTGGGTAAAGATTCTCTCTATGTCATTGAGGAAGTTCATTTGTCAAGAAGAATACTTGAGAACTATAAGTCTACTTTTATATCCCTAATCTCCAATGTTGATGTTCGTTGTGTGATAGTGTGCACAAAATAAAGCACTATATAGCCCAATGACTAGATAAGAATTGCAAGTGGTTATTAGCTCTTTTAAGAAAGCTAAGACCCCTAGTCTGGACTGTTTGACTATTGATTTCTTTGTAGATTTCTTTCAGATTTTTGGTAAAGATTTGTTTTGTTTCATTGAGAAAATTATCTTGTTAGGAAAAACACTCTAGAACTATAAGCCTAATTTTATAGCCTTAATCCTCATTGTTGAGGTTCCAACTTTCTTTGATGAATTTTGATCAATTTCATTGTGTGATAATGTGTAAAAAACCATTTTCAAAGTGAATGTAATCATACTTAAGCTAGTCTTGTTTAAGGTCATCTCTTTGGAGCAATTTAGTTTCATTAAGGGTGGACTTATTCACGAATCTTTTGGTATGGCATAGGAGGGCTTACATAATATCAAGCAACTTGGACTCATATAGTAGTACTCAAGTAAGATCCCTCTAAGGCTTATGATAATGTTGTGGTTGTAGCTTACATTATTATTTTTGCACGTGGGTTTTGGGTTTCCTCTTATAAAGTAGATATTGAGTTGTATCTCTTCATCATCTTTTCTTTTCTTAGTGAATAGTTCAGGCTTTGAATTTTTCAAATTATATTGAAATTTGTAGTAGGGTTTCCCTTTATTTCCATGAGTATTTTTGCTAGTAGTCGAAGGGATCAATCGCGTCATTTTTGAAGAAAAAGGCCAAAATAAAATCCACAAAGCGAGCATTGGAAGGTAGAGTAGTTATCTCATCTCTTGTTTTTAGATTATTTGCTCCTTTTATGTTTCTATTTAGAAGTTAAAGGTAAGAAGTAAAGGAGATTTTGGATTTTTTTGTGATGCAA
Source organism: Pinus tabuliformis (assembly GCA_031772625.1). NCBI lineage: Eukaryota > Viridiplantae > Streptophyta > Pinopsida > Pinales > Pinaceae > Pinus > Pinus tabuliformis. The sequence goes on along the minus strand of CM062804.1, from coordinate 388,805,694 downwards.
TGGGTGTGCCTATCAATGTTAATATGCCAACAATATTCTTTTTGTTGGTGGATGAAACAAGAAAAAAATGGATTGATCTCTTCTTATATCCATTGTATTATTTCGATGATGGTAATAAATACCTTGGGTATGTGCTCAATCCAGTCAATTACAATATACTAGAATGGAAATGGTTGTTAAGAAAGATTGAAAAGAGGATTAGCTTCTAGTGTCATAGATGGATGTCGAAAGGTGGTTAGCCTGTTTTTTATTATTATGTTATTGAAGTGATACCTATCTACACACATATCCCAATTTTGATACCCTAAGGTGTGCTCAATGGAATTATAAATCTTGTCTTTTATTATCTATAAAGGGAAGTGATGAATATTTGGGTTCTCACCTAATAAACTAGAAATTACTAGCCTCCCGAAAGAGCCAATATGGATGAGGCTTGAAAAATGTTCTTTTTTTGGTAAAGCATTGATGACTAAGTAATTTTGGGTGTTCTTGACTAGTGAGAATTTGTGGGGAAATATTTTAGTTGATAATTATATTGCCCCTTGTTCTATCTTGGACTAGATCCAAAGAAGACAAAAGAATTTTCATAACATCTCTAATCAATGGAAGGCTTTAACCCTTTCTTTTCCACCAATTGGGTAATGTTTGGTTTGGAAGGTTGGGTTGGGATGTTAGTTTTGAATTGGCTTGGATGTGATAGTTAGGTGTGGGCATAATATCTTCCTCCATGAAGCTCTATTTCTTCACCTTTAGAAAGAGGGTTGTTGTATTACTTAATAGTATTAGAGATTCTCATAAAACAACTACCTATAAACAAGGGTGGCTATAACCACAAGAGTTAGGTCTTGCTAGCAAGTGGCATTAATAATGGGAACTTTCACTGCAAAAATATTAAAGCTCATGCGAGATTAAGGATTGTGGAAGATGAATTAGTGTGGTATTTTAACTCTTAGAGGGAGAAATATTAAGTGAATTTGGGGTACAAGGATTTGCAAAGTCCAAATGTACCAACATAAATTTGGTGGTATACATAGTCGTGGAAGGTAAATGCATGGCCAAAGGGATTGCTATTTTTTTGCTTGTTATGAAGGGAAGATAATACTTGGGATAGGCTACAACCGAGGAAGAAATCAGACCAGGTATTTGTCTTCTTTGTAGAGAGAATGAAGAAACCAATGTACACTTGTTTCTAAAGTGTTCCTTTTAGAAATAGGCTTAGCATGAGATGGAAATTTAGTTAGAGTTGGAGCATCCTTGGAAAAAGGGTCTTCGAAAGAATTATTTTCAGACATTTTTACTTATAGAAGGCTAAAGGAATTGGGAGCTCTTCCTATCATATTTGCATGGGACGCATGGTTTGCCCTTAATGCCATTGTATTTGAGGATAAATATAGGCCTCGTTTTAAGGTGTGGCAGTAAACCTTACACTAGAATCAGGGCAACCCCTATTGTGAGAGAGGTAATCATCAACAAGGGGATTGCTTGGGGTTTCTTTGATGATGACTACAAATAATTGTATCAGAGTTGTAGTTTGTGGTTTATTCTTCCTTGTTTATAGGTTATTTTTGATTCAAAGTTGGCAATTAATTAGATAAAGAACAGAGTCCAAGTGGATAAACCACACTCAAGAGAAAAACATAAATAGTTTGTGGTTTTCTCAACAATTAAAGGATATTTCCTAATAATTTCATTCAATTAACTTTAAACTTGTCTTTCAAAAACTGAATAATTTTTTTATAAAAGAATCTCTACATCTCATTGTAAACATCTTTAGCATGGAGAAATTCTCAAATAGTTTCTTTTAGAAATAAATATAATATTTTTGGATATGTAATGATCTATTTTTAAATATCTATCACTATGTATATCTTGTTAGAGGATATATATAGTTGTCTCCACTTTTGACTATTAATTTTGGTTATATTTTTTGAATGGCGCAATGGCGCTTAGTGCCTCGAGATTGCACTTCAATGTAAGTTGAAATGATATATATATATATATATATATATATATATATATATATATATATATATATATATATATATATATATATATATATATATATATATATATATATATATATATATATATATATATATATATATATATATATATATATATATATATATATATAAGATTGTTGCCATTACGATACAGGTGTTGTCCTTGATGGCAACTCACTCAGATGAAAGATCACGGTGCAGCATGTCAATAGCAAAGAATTACAGATCAGACTACAAAGAATGAAGAAAGAGAGGTATATGTAAGTTCACCTTGACCAAGCAGCGTATACAAGCAGGTTTCCTGAACACAAGTTGCATATACGTACACACACACTTCCACAGAAGGAAAAGAACATATATGTTGGAAAACTAAGTTTTTGGTCTGAGGTTTTTGGTCCAAGGTATTTTGATCCATGGTATTGGTCCAAGGTATTTGGTCCGAGGTATTGACCCTAAGTATTTGGTCCAAGGTATTGGTTCTAAGTGGTTTTGATCCATGGTATTGAGAAAGGGCTAAAACTATATAAGGAGGAGAAGATCATTAGGCCAAGGTGTGTAAGTATCGAATATTTGATGAAGAGTGAGATCTAGTATGCAGGTTATTGGCTTATGGTGCTTTGCTTGATCTAAACCAAGGATGAACCTTAGCGGTTAATGAGTGATAAGATCTAATGATGGATCGGGCTCTTAAGGCTTGAAATGAATTATAATTATGTGGTTTGATCATGTATAGTCTCGATCTAAATACTGACGCATGTATTATTTTGTAGATATTATGATTTGGGTATAACTGAAGTCTGGAATAGCTGCAAAATTATGAATTAATATTTACAGATGTGTACACTGGTTGGGTTTGATAAAAGCGTGTATACAAGCAGGTTCGACACATGGAAGTAGTGTATACCTTATGAAGTATGTTTTAGTTATTTCTATTTGCTGTTGCAAAGTTCCAGGTTCTGCTTTGGGTTCTAGTGACTGTATTCTAGTGACAGTATTCTGAATGATCAGATCGATTGATTGTGATTTGCTATAGTGATGATGGGTTGTCAAAGTGATTCATTGATTTAGTTGTGATGTTTGAGCTTCAATGATTGGTTGATGCAGATGTATTTGATGGTTGTATTGCAGTTGTGATTTATTTTGAGCTTTAATGTTGTTTATGGGTCCAGTATGAAAATTGGGTGAAACATGGCCTTCAGATTGTGGTTTTGTGTTCCAAGAGTATCCAGTATGAAAATTTATGAAATGTGGTCCCTGGAGGATGAAAGAAGGTCGTAGCCTTCTGTAGGTTGGCGCCTACGTACTAGTAAACATATCAGCTAGTACAAGAGCTAGGGGGTTGTATCTCCCTTCCAGTAGAAGCTGGAGAACGAGAGAAGGTTGTAGCCTTCTGTAGGTGGGTGCCTGCATACTGGTATTAGTCTGCACTAGTACAATATTGTAAACAGGTTTTTCTTATATTAGAAGAAGACAACAACAGGTGGTTTTTGTCCCGTATTAGGTTTCCACCTTAAATCTTGGTGTTCATGTGTGTTTCTTATGTGTGATGGTTTGTTCTATTATTACTGCACTTGGTTATTGTTTATATGATTAATGAAGTACTAATGCGCTTATTAAAGATCCACATGTGATGATTTAACTGAATCATAAGTTTTCTAGATATACGCTAGTTGCCTTAAATACAGTTGTGTGTACATGCACGTTTCCTTCATTGAAGTAGCGTATATAAATTTGAGTATGAAAAGAGTATAAATTTGAGTATGAAAAGAAAAACATTATTGATTTGACTAATATTGATTCACCCCCCCAACAATATTATTTCCAACAATTGGTATCAGAGCAGGTCCTTTAGAAGAAGCTTGATCGCTTGAAGGGAGATCCATCAACATGAATAATCAAGAAAGTATGGGATCCATCAGACCACCAATCTTCAATGGGAGAAATTTTGTTTATTGGAAAATAAGAACCATAGTCTATCTACAATCGCTTGGAACAGATGTCTGGGAAATTGTGGAAGGAGGATATACATTTCCAACAGTAATTCCTACAGATATGGCAGGTAAAAAGGATTATGAAACCAATGTCATAGCTGTCACTATTTTATTGGGAAGTTTGTCAAAATCAAAGTTTGTCAAAGTCATCCAACACAAATCAGCCAAAGAAATATGGGACAAAATCATTCTAAGCTATGAAGGAGACTCTAAGGTAAAATTTTCTAAGCTTCAAACTCTCAGAATTCAATATGAAACTCTTAAGATGCATAGTGATGAAAGCATAGCTAGTTACTTCCTATGTATAGATGAGGTTGTCAATTGTATGAAGAATCTGGGTGAAGAAATTAAGGAAATTACATTAGTTGAGAAAGTTTTGAAATCCTTGTCTGCTAAATTTGAACCCAAAGTATGTGCCATAGAAGAAAAACAAGATCTGCAAAATATCATTAGGATGCACCTTCATGGAATCTTAACTGAATTTGAGATGAGAAAAGGGGGACCATCAGATATTAGAGAAGCCACATTTAAAGCATCAGCAAAGGGAAAAGCAAAAGAAAAACACAATGAATCAGGACACATTTAAGAAGAAGAAGATGAGGTAAATTTTGTCAAGAAGCTTCAACGGGGTTCTAGAAGGTTCAAAGGTAAGCGACCTTTCAAATGCTTTTCTTGTGGTAGAGTTGGTCATTACGCTGCTAGATGCCCTCATGTCAAAGGAAATATGTCTGAAGAAGGCAATAAAAGTTATTATACTCATGATGATAGTGATGGTTTGTCCAATAGTGATGAAGATGATCAAGAAATTAAACTACTCATGGCATATGAAAATAATGCCTTAGAAATGGAAGATTTCCTTAAAGAAATTAGTCAACTTAAAATCATCTTGGCAGAAAAGGATACAATCATAAACACAGTGACGCATCAACTCACTGAAAATAACAAACACAATGAAGTATTAGAATGTGAAGTAGTAAGTCTAAGAAAAGAACTTGAAAAGACAAAGACTCTGAATCTTAGATTTGCTAAAGGATTAGAAACATTAGGTGAAATCATCAAAGTTTAGAATTTTCCCATTATAAAGACTGGTCTTGGTTTTCATGAAGGTGAGTCTAGCTCACAAGTTGAGGTAAGGAACTCCAATGAAAAATCTGAGATGCTCAACAAGGAGATAAGATTTCAACCCCATCAACAACCAAGGAAAGAAATTATTCAAAGAAAATCTTTTACTCCTAACTATGGAAGTGATAGTCGGTTATTTCCTTTGATGAATGATGTTGAATGTTTTATATGTCATAATTTTGGACATGTTGCAGCCAGATGCAGAAGTAGAATGGTTCAAGACCGTCACACAGAAAAATCATCATGTTCTAGGTACTTTAAGGGATATTGTTTTGCTTGCAATATGTTTGGTCACAAAGCTATTGATTTCAATAAAAGCAATATGAAACACGTAAGATGTTATGCGTGTAACAAGTTTGGACATAAATTAAAGGAATGCAAGAGCAAATTTCAGAAACCAAACCAAAAGGAGCATACATCATCACAATCTAAGGTATTGAAGAAGACAAAATTATTGTTAGAAAGATGTGGCATAGCTCAGTTTGCAGACATAATAGACCCAGGGGAAGCTGAAAGTGTAAAACTTCAGTATTCCAATTTTCATACGTAGCTATTATGAAGAGAAGTTGCGTATATACATGAGTTAGAAGTTGCACAGTCGTGTATATGGTGTTTTGAGGAAAAAGCAGCAGGATAGACTCAGGAAAAGGAGTCTGATATCATTCAGTCACTTATCTACTTTGTTTGATGATGGTTACAATTTGCTGATGATATGTAGAAATGTGTTGGTGCTCATAAGTTGGCACAGGTTCAGGGGGAGCATATGCATTTAATAATACATTGTTCGCATTATCTTAGAAGATCTTGTTGTTTTGATTCAGGTGACTCTTTTGATGATGGAAATATACAGGCTATTGATCTTAATGCTGCTGATGGTGCAGATCATATGATAGTTACTGATAACTATCATAGTCTTGTTTAGATCGGTTGTCCTTGATATAAAATTTATTTGATGTAAAGGTCATGAAAAGACCTAATTTGTAACCCCACTATGCATGAGAAGGATGATGTAATATTTTCTATGCCAGTCATGTATAAACATTTGTTGTATCCCCACTTGGTTGGGAGATTGATGTATGTATGAGTCATTGGTGATAGGAAGGTCATACTCACTTAGTTGAGTTATAGAGTCATGTTATTCTTTCGGAAAATATTTTTGCAGACTCTGCATGTGCTTAGTGGGAGCATGGACAGTTTCAGTGCATCTCAGTAGGAGCTCAATCAGAGAATTTAGCATGTACTATGGGGGAGCATGGATAGCATAATGTATATCAAAGGGGGAGAATATCTTGGTCCACCCTTTGCCCTTGATGTCAAAGGGGGAGAGTGACTTGGTGTAGTTGCTGCCATCAAGTCCAAAGGGGGAGATTATTGGCATTATGATACAGGTGTTGTCCTTGATGGCAACTCACTCAGATGAAAGATCATGGTGCAGCATGTCAACAACAAAGAATTACAGATCAAACTACAAAGAATGAAGAAAGAGAGGTATATGCAGGTTCACCTTGACCAAGCTACGTATACACATAGGTTCCCTAAACACAAGTCGCGTATATGTACACATGCACTTTCACAGAAGGAAAAGCACGTATATGTTGGAAAACTAAGTTTTTGGTCCGAGGTATTTGGTCCAAGGTATTTGTATCCACGGTATTGGTCCAAGGTATTTGGTCCAAGGTATTGACCCTAAGTATTTGGTCCAAGGTATTGGTTCTAAGTGATTTTGATCCATGGTAATGAGAAAGGCCTAAAACTATATAAGGAGGAGAAGATCATTAGGCCAAGGTGTGTAGGTATCGAATACCTAATGAAGTGTGAGATCTAGTATGCAGGTTATTGGCTTATGGTGCTTTGCTTGATCTGAACCAAGGATGAACCTTAGCGGTTGATGAGGGATAAGATCTAATGATGGATCGGGATCTTAAGGCTTGAAATGAATTATCGTTAAGTGGTTTGATCATGTATAGTCTAGATCTGAATACTGATGCATGTATTATTCTGTAAATATTATGATCTGGGTATAACTGAAGTCTGGAATAGCTGCAAAATTATGAATTAATATTTATAGATGTGTACACTGGCTGGCATTGATAAAAGCGCGTATACACGCAGGTTCGACACATGGAGATAGCGTATACCTTATGAAGTATGTTTTAGTTGTTTCTGTTTTCTATTACAGAGTTCTGGGTTCTGCTTTGGGCTCTAGTAACTGTATTCTAGTGACAATATTCTAAATGATCAAGTTGATTGATTGTAATTTGCTACGGTGATGATGGGTTGTCAAAGTGATTGATTGATTCAGTTGTGATGTTTGAGCTTCAGTGATTGGTTGATGCAGATGTATTTGATGGTTGTATTGTATTTGTGATTGATTTTGAGCTTCAATGTTGTTGATGGGTCTAGTACGAAAATTGGATGAAACGTGGCCTTCAGATTGTGGTGTTGTGTTCCAGGAGTATCCAGTATGAAAATTTATGAAACATGGTCCCTGGAGGAAGAAAGGAGGTCGTAGCCTTCTGTAGGTTGGCGCCTACATACTAGTAAACATATCGGCTAGTACAAGAGCTAGGGGGTTGTAGCTCCCTTCCAGTAGAAGTTGGAGAACAAGAGAAGGTTGTAGCCTTCTGTAGGTGGTTTCCTGCATACTGGTATGAGTCTGCACCAGTACAAGATTGTAAACAGGTTTTTCTTATATTAGAAGAAGACAATAGCAGGTGTTTTTTGCCCGCATTGGGTTTCCACATTAAATCTTTGTGTTCATGTGTGTTTCTTATGTTTGATGGTTTGTTATGTTATTACTACACCTGGTTACTATTTATATGATTAATGAAGCACTAATGCACTGATTAAAGATCAACATATGATGAATTAACTGAATCATAAGTTCGCTGGATATACGCTAGTTGCCGTAAATATAGTTGCGTGTACACATGAGTTTCCTTCATTGAAGTAGCGTATATAAATTTGAGTTTGAAAAGAAAAATATTATTGATTTGATTAATACTGATTCACCCCCCCTAGTATTATTCCCAACAAAGATATGATGAAATTTTATAAATATATTTGAAAACGATAAATCCCACCGAAGGATACCTCAACAAATGGGGAATTTGTCCTACAATTAAAATATATCTGTAGATAGTTTTTCAATGAAAGTTAAAAGCATATGATCACTAAAATAATAGAGGCAACTTGTAGAGAGTTGATGTTTTTGTCTTTTGTTTTTGGAGTTTCTTAGGCTCGAATTTGTTCAAAATTTGGGAAAGATGGGTTGGAATGAATTAGTTTGGTTTATGAATTCTCCACTATTGATGCAGCCTGGGTAAACCCCGAATGCCAATAAGCCTAGGACACTCCACTCACATATTCGTATTAATGTCAAGTTCAATAATATTTAAGGAAACATTAACATATGTAGTCAACTCAAGAATATGGATTTACTTCGATAAATTCCATGAGAGATTTTTCTCTCACATTCCACTCATTTTCTCACCTCATTTGATGAATCGAAATACATATGATTGAATTTAACAAATAGTGCAATGGGCAAGCCAAACAGGCATTTAAAAATCGAACAAAAAGTCTCGAAATTTTTATGTGTAGTCGCTACAAAATGATTTTGTAGTGCCCATTAGAATCCTATAGGTGCTACAAAATGATTTTGTAGCACTCGTTAAAATTCTACATTGCAGTTTTTAGGGAAGTTGAAATGACTCGACCCTTTTTCTAATCAATTGTCCATGGCCTTGAATTTATCCTAAATATACTACATGGTTTTCTTTGCCTCTCTTCCCCAAGGATGCAATGTTGGTTTGAATTTGATAGTTAGAAAAACCAAACACAAAGGGGTTTGGATTGTATTCAAAAAATAAAAGTGCTATGTTTTTGTTGATGGTATTCACATCATAGAAACCCACTCGCTCACTACCTCATAATGAAAAGACACCTTCTTTCGTAGGATTTAAAGATGATACAACACGAATAAAAATGCAAATGGGAAAAACACAACAATTGAAGCCACTAGGGTTTGAATGTTTTTTGATATAAATCAGTTCGACAAGCTACATACTTTCAAAATGACCAATTTGTTGTAAATACGTCACATTCCTACTCATGGACACCATGGTACATTCCTTTGTGGATTTTCAGACCATTTCAATAAGAACACATAAGATACATGAACAAATCACAATTATTAGATCTCCAATATTCATATTCTTGATATAAATCGACTCAACAAGTCATAGCTTTTCATAAAATGACCAATATCAATGCATAGGGATAAAGTTATGAATTACTAACAATTCACAATAGAAATGATTCAAATTAACTACATAAATTCGACTCATTTAATAGTCACAAAATTTACAACCCAACGTTGTTATTTATTACACCATTCACACAGAAATACCTTCCGTTCACATATATTGAAGGTACAGGCATCTACAAAGCCTCTAAATATAGTTACACAAAATCATAATGAGTTCCTCTCTTCTCTCCCTCTCTCTTCTCCTTACTCAGGAGCTTCTCCTCTTCTTTTCTACTCCCCAAACACTCTTTCTTATTATTTCCCAAAAGAAACCGATCATGACAACCAAGAGTCCCAAAGGGTGAATCGTTTCCCTTCTCCACAAAATAAAGGAAATTGAAAACTATATTTACATTAGGAAATAAATTCTCAATCTTATTTCTAAAAACCACAACTCACTTCCTAGTGTAAATATTTACAATTTCTTACAAAACATTTAAAAATTCCTCCCGACATTACCGTGTGGCCATCCCATCACATTAGTAAGATCTTGTCCAAACTTTCACATCTTGTGCTCAGTCTATGCACCTGCATCAGACTCCTAAGGTGAAAAAGGTTCATGGTCTCTTGACCATGTGTTGATGAAGTGAATCTTCCTTGATCCCAAGCTTTATGTTGTAGCTGGTCCTTATCCTTATCATTTGATTGCTCAATTGTTTTCTCCTGTTGTAGTCTTCCTCCTTCTTTTCTATTGAAAACTTTCTCTAACATCTGCAATATGTTGTCCCTTATTCTCCTTTTCCTTGCATATCTCTTTTGCTAAAGCTTCTTCAACATCATCTTCCTTATTTCTTTAATCTCGATGTCCATCTTTCTTTTGGCTGGCTCAAATCATTGTTTGTTTGTTGAACTTTATCGTTGCTATCCCTCACTAACATCCTGGTCGTTGAAGTTAAGTCATCCATTCCTAGATCTTCCTTGAAGATGTTGTATCTTTGTTGGGGTTGATATTTACTACCCTCTACTAGTTGTGTTTCCTTCATGGAAAATTTATCTTTCATTCCTCCATAGTTGTTTAAGACACTTGTATGCCTTTCCTCATGTTGTCCTTAAGCAAATATATCATTGTCTCGTTGCTAAAACATACTGTTTCAATCCTCTAACTAATGCATCTCATCCAAATTTGCAAAATTTCTATGGCTGCCATCTTCTATATTTCCTGCTAGCCACTTTTCTAAAAATTCAATTTCAAAATTTGTATTGACACAAGGAAATTGTTCATCACATTCTACCTCAATTTCTTTGGGTGCAGTATACATATCTATGTTATTAGACATGTATAAATTCTCTTCTCCATTTGTATCCTCTTCCAACAACTTCTCCAACAATTGTAGTTCAACTTCACACCTTACAAGCACTTCGTCTTTCTCTAGAACAAAAATCAAGTTCTACTTGTCCTTCCTCATCTCCAATTTCTAATCATGTTCAACTTCAATAATTTGCGCAGGCATTTCTTCAACTTCTCCATTTATAATAGAATTCAAATTTTATCCATTCTTCTTCATCTTTGTAACAATATCCAAATATTTTCCACCATTCTTTGCTAAACCTGCATTCACACACAAATTGTTAGTTTCAAAATCACAAGGCCTTGTAGCCTCATTTGATGCTTCTAGCACCATTTCTTCATGTTGATCTCCATTATTCAAATAATCTGTGAGACTCCCAATGAGACCCTCATCAACATATTCTTCATCATTTTCATCCTCTCCAAGGATGGACCCTTGTTCCATTGTACAAATGTACATTGTCTCTTTCTCACTTTCCCCAACATCCTTTCCTCGTGCAACACTAAAGCTTCCAAGTTTCCCATAAAATCTTCGTCTAATTCATTCACTATAAAAAAATACTCATTAACATACACAAACATGTGTTCATCACCCTTAGGATGTTCTTCCATGGCTGTATTTTCCCGTGGCACATAGTCTTCATCTTGACTATCCTTTGTCTTCCTTCCAACATGTATAACAACACTTAGTGACTATTCCTCCCCTCTGCACAAAACAAAATCAATGATCTATCCTTCATCTAGAACAACTCCTGCATTCATATACCCATTTTTAAAATCAAAATCATAATGGCTTGTATCCTCCATTAACACCTCGACCATCATATGTTGATTTTCCACATTGCTTGTGAGACTCTCAACTAGTCTCTCATCAAAATTTTCTTCATGCTAGTCTTTTATTTCAAAATGGCCCATGAGACTTCTAGTTAGTCTCCTTTCAACATTTTCATTCTCTCTCTCTCTTCTAATTTTACTCCTTGTTTAAGTTCTCCAAGAACTTCTTCTTCAACAATTGTCCTTTGCTGTAGCTCAACTCCTTTGAGCTTTCACTCTAACTGAGCATTTATATTCTATCCAAACTCCTTGAGTTTCTCCATCAACAGAGAATTTGATCTCTATATTAAATTCCCCTACAAAAAAATCAATTTTAATTTCTTCCAGAGAGTCCATTTGTAACCCTATTCTTCCTCATCTTTCTGTAGCATTTCTCTCAAAATCTCTAGCTGTAATTTGATTTTAGCTACTTCTCTATCAAGTTTTTCCTGGCTTGATCTACTTTGGATTTTATCTAAACCTTTACTATGACTCATAGTAGTCACAAATCTCCTTCTTCTGTGAGCTTCTACCTGCTCACTGTGAACTGCACATAATCCATTGCAACAAGTAGACTCCATCAACATGTTTGTAAATACCATACTACACTCTTCCATGCCTAGTCTTGGTATTTCTATTCATTCCTTCCTCTAGAGTCTTCATCTGAGCACTCTCTATTCTTCTTGCTTATACATGCAATTTATTCACCTTTTTCCTCTGAGGACTTTGTCTTTCTTCCTCACTTTCTACTACAAGGCTCCTTTCAATCACCCTCAACTGTAAACATTCATCACTGCCACTTGTAATAAGCAATTATTCCACAATGAACTGAAAACGAGGACCATTACCTCCTTCTTTAATATTCACTTGAACACACAACTGTTGTTGCAGAATTATTCTTACTGTGTCATTCCTTTGTTGTTGTAGACCTTCTTGTTCTTTAAATCATCACCATTCTTCCTCTTGATTTCTTCCTAAGTTAATATGTTCTACTTCAAGGTATACATCCTCCACTATGTCTGTAAAACACCTCACAATCAACAAGCCTCAATTCAATTTAATTTGAAAACAAAGATTTACCTCAATCTATTGTAATATCTGCTTCCTTCAAGAGCTTCTTGTATCTTTCTCTAAAATCTATAAAGCTAAAATCTTTAGATGGCTTTGATATCACTTGATGCAACCTGGGTGTGCCCCAACTTCCAATAACCCTAGGCTACTCCACTCATATCTCTGTATTAATGTCAAATTCCACAATATTTCATGAAACATTAACATATGCAGTCAACTCAAGAATATGGATTTACTTTGATAAATTCCATGAGATATTTTTCTCGCACCTCTACTCTTTTTCTCACCTCATTTAATGGATCTAGTTACATATGATTCAATTTAACAAATAGTGCAATGGGTAGAATGAATAGACATTTAAAAATAGAATAGGAAGTCCCAAAAAAAATTGTTTAGTTGCTACGAAATGATTTCATAGCACTTGTTAAAATCCTGTAGGCGCTATGAAATGATTTCGTAGCACCCATTAAAATGTAACACCCTCCTCTCACATTTACCCAAGCTAATCAATTCACTAGGGTAAGCATGTGATGAGAGCCTACTAGACGTGATTCAACTACCCATGTACAATTAAGGAAGTGGAATCGAAAAAACAAACCAAATCTGACCTTATTTAGGAACTACAGACCCTTTAGGAGACAACCAACCCTTTTAGGTGCCTAACCCCTGAGACAACTTGTGTTTTGGCTGAGCTAGACTTCCAACCGCTCCCATGACAAGCCATGCATGCAACTAAGGCGCTCCATTTTCTCCCACAACAAGGCATGCCAACGACTGTGGCCTTTTCAGGCAGTTTTGTGCTAGCGACCCTGGATTTTGTGCCGCTTTTTCAGGGCCAGGACTTAAGCCACAACCTGGAACTTCATGAAACTTCTATAAATGTTAATTAACCATTAAATAAAGCTACTAATTCAAACATTGGTACAAGGAATTGAACAAACCGCTACTAGCCAATGTAGGAATTCCCTCAAACATATCACAAATATGAAATCTATAGGTCATAACAACATATCTAAGCATAGGGGTCTCATACTTATTTGAGAATTGTCAAGAAGGATGTCTTCTCACAATAGCTGCATTATAATCTATTAGGTCATATATTCATTCACATTTCATGTACTAAGCAAATCATGATGAGAGTCATAACCAAAGTCTGTCATGAACCATACTTATAACCGACAAATAACCAATAGAATGAGAAGAATAGAACAACCATAAAAACCACATATTAACTAATACATTTACACATGAAATACTGAAGGAGAAGAAGGTATTATTAATGAATGCATAATACAATGAACTCAGGGACTTCCATAATCCACCTAACCATAGATTAGGTTGAACTAAAATTTTCTTTTATCTAATCATCCCTGTGCCATATTCCAAGCATGAATGTGGGACTCACAACAAAACCAACCAGGGCTTCCTCAGGCTTTACCATATATCCCACCAAGGGATTCCTAGGCCCGAAACCCTCATCAATACAAACAGGATTTACCGTAATCCCACCAAATCACTAGGCCTATACAAGCATGGATGCCTTTGGATATCTCCACCTAAACCATGAGGAATTTGTTTGTTTCAACCTCTTGGCTTTACCATGTATCCTGCCATTACCAGTCAAGGGATTCCTAAGCCTACAAGGTCACCACCCTCTGGGCTTTACCTTGTATCCTACAATTAATGGTCAAGGGATTACTAGGCCCAATCAAGGGTATTCACAATCAGGTTTTACCATATATCCTACCTCAGGATTCCTAGGCCTTGTGATCAATCCTGAGACCACCCCACTCAACTTCAAATCCATTCGTAAATATAGCTCAACCAAAACAAGACAACCCCATCACACCATGGCTATCCAAAAATGGAAAGGCAAGGCTAAGAAACACTATCACGCCTGGAAAAACCCATGATAAAGATAAAAAGAGAACCAAAAACACACATACATATGTCATGCATGCCAAACCTATCAAGGAAATCATACATGCAACTCGATAGTTGCAAGTAATCCTGTTGTAGCCACTTGATCATGCTCTTCCTTGCTTGATCTTCACTTCCCTTTGCTTTCTTATCCTTCCTTTGCCTTCTTTCCCAATCCTAGAGTGCTCCAAGAATGCTATAAGTGTCCAAGAGTCTGAGAGAGAGAGCTCCAAAACTGAACTGACAAAAGGTTGTGAATTGATCCTCATAAGCCTTTTTATTAATGAGGCCTCTATTTTCTTCAATTTCCATTATTTTCCTTAATTTTCCTCCTCACATGCAACCTGTGACCTTTCACCTTCCTTTTCTCCTATTTTCCATTATTTTCATAAATAAAATGCCAATTAATGCCTCTTTCCCTTTCCAAAGCCTTTTCCATTTCCTTTGCCAATTTACTTAGCCATAATAAACCAAATGAACACCCACACTAGGATGCTTTTTCCCAACATTCAGCTTGGAATATGTGTCCCATGACCTTGGTTATTATTTTTCCTTTATTAACTTTATTACATGGATTTTTGATCAAGGATGTTACAAACCCCCCCCCCCCCTGGGGGAACATCATCCTCAGTGTTTAATGACACCTACACCTAGGAAGACCGCTGAAAAAAAAACATACCACCATGGAGCTTTATAACTTAGCTCAATGTAATATTTACAATGATCATCTTGCTGAGAATCAAACCAACACGAGAAACATAACAACATGACAATCATAACGACATGATACCCATACCACTTATTGGAGCTTTATAACACAGCTCATGGCGATATTTACATCCATACACATATAGTCATGTACCAAAACATCACACCAAAACATATGCCAAAAAATTTCACTCAACCAGCAAATAAAGGAGGATACATAGACCACATTTGATCAGCCATATCCCAAGTAGATTCATCAGGACAAAAGTGCTTCCATTGCACTTTAAATTACTTGATTGCTCAGTTCCGGAGCATGAGCATATTTCTCTCCAAAATGCACTAAAGTTCTAGTTGGAATTCTCCTTTTGACTCCACCTACACTATAGACAAGACAATTACATGATCAGCATATTTAACATACTTCTTAAGAAATGACACTTGGAAAACTTCATGGGCTTTCACTGTTGGAGGCAATGCAAGCCAATAGTATACTGGTCTAATCCTTTCAAGAATATTGAAAGGTCCACAAAATGAGGTTCCAACTTGGCACATGATCTAATCCTCAAGGATATCTTCTTGGGCTTGATGCATAAGTACATATGTTCCCCAAACTAAAACTCCTTAAAAGACCTGTTCTGATTTGCATAAATTTTCTGTCTATCCCGTGTTGCCTTCCAATTCTTCTTCATAACCTACATTTCCTGTTCCATCTTTGCCAACATGTCTGGTCATATCAACACCCTGTTCACTAGATAACTCCAATTGATGGGAATATTACAACACTTCCCATAAAGTGCCTCAAGCAGACTCATCCTTAGTGACTCCTAATACCCTTTATTGTAAGAAAACTCTACCAATGGAAGGCACTCCTCCCATCTCCTCTGTTGATGCATAAGATGCATCCTCAACATGTCCTCCATATCCTATTGACCCTCTATGTTTTTTTTATCTATCTATGGATGATAAGTTGTGTTGAAGGCCAACTCTCTCCCCAAACCTACAAACAACTCCTTACAAAACTTAGAAGTGAACTTAGTATCTCTGTCTGACACAATATTCCTTTGAACACCATGCAACCTCACTACATCTCTGATGAAGACCTATTCTCCATCACCAGCTTAATAAGTAGACTTCAATAGAATTAAGTGTGCTACCTTCGTCAACCTATCAACCACAACCATAATATAATCATGTTGTCTAGATGTCCTAAGAAAACCTATGATGAAATCCATGGAAATGACTACCCATTTCCACTTTGGAATCAGAATTGATTGTAGTAATCCACCTAGGTGCTTACATTCTGCTTTCACTTGCTGACAATCTAAGCATATAGCCACAAACTATGTCACTTCCTTCTTTAGATTCGGCCAATGATAAAACTTCTTCATTGCTATCAATGTCTTCTAGTATCTTGGGTGACTTGAATACGGTTTTGCATGAATTCTCACAAGATATTCTTCTTAAGCTCACTATCATTTGACACATATATCATATCCCTAAATTTCACCAAACCATTTGCTATAAGATGATAGTCCACATCCTGACCACCTGTACACTGCTATAACCTGTGCATAAGCTCCATGTACATGTCATCCTATTGTCTTGCTTGTAAAATATGATCCTGTAAATATGTCCCATAAGAACTCATAGCTTATATATGTTTTACCTGTATCATCCTGCTATGATTTGCATCTTTGTTCTCTTTCCCCTTGATGTACATGATCTAAAAGTCGAACTCACTAATCATGGCCAACCATCTAGCTTGTTTGTAACACATATTCGGTTGGTAAAATAGATACCTCAACCCACTATGATCACTCATCAGTACAAATCTAGTGCCAAGAATATTGTGTCTCCACATATTCAATGCATGGATGATCGCTGCCAACTCAATATCATGTGTCAGATAATTTTGCTCATGCTCATTCAATATTCATGACTCACAGCATACTACTTGTCCTTCCTGCATTAGGATTCCACCAATTCCTCTCTTGTAGGAATATGTACACACCAAAAACTCTTTCTCTATATCTCCAATCTTTAACACCTGAGCATTTGTCAACAACTGCTTCAACTACTCAAAACTTGCTGCACATTCCTCTATCCATTCAAATTTCTTACCTTGCCTTTGTAGTGACATAATAGTATATGCAATCTAAGAGAAGTTCTTGATGAACCTATTGTAATAACTTGCTAACCCCATAAATGGACTTACCTCATCCACATTTCTAGGAGCTTCCCACTCCATGATAGCCCTTATCTTTTATGGATCCACTACTATACCTTACCTGGAAACCACATGCCCCAAGTAGTGTACCTCTGTTTGAAAGAAACCGCACTGCTAAGTTTGGCATACAACTAATTTTCTCTTAGCAACCTCGGTAGTGCTACTAAATGTTTGACATGATGTTCCTTATTTTTAGAATATATAAAGATGTCATCAATGAACATAATAACAAACTCGTCCAGATAAGGATGCAACACACAATTCATCAAGCACATAAAGATAGTTGAAGAATTAGTGAAACCAAATGGAACTACAACAAACTCATAATGCCAATACCTAGTTCAAAAAGCAGTCTTGTAGATGTCCTCTTCTTTAATGTGTACATGATGGTATTCAAATCTCAATTCAATCTTTGAGAACACTGTTTCTCCCTTCAGTTAGTCGAACAAGTCATCAATCGACGGAAACGAATACCTATTCTTAATGGTCACCTTGTTCAACTACCTATAATCAATGCATAACCTGAGAATACCATCCTTCTTCTTCACAAACAACATTGGTGCACCCCAAGGCGATACACATAGCCTAATGTATCTCTTTCCAAGCATTTCCTTCAACTACAACTTTAAATCTACTAACTATGGTGTGCTCTTTGTGTATGGTTCCTTTGATGCTGGTGCTGCCTGTGGTACCAACTAAATGGAGAATTTTGCTTCCCTGTGAGGTGGAAACTCTGAAATTTTTGCATGAAATACATCCTAAAACTACTTCAAGATCAGGTACCTCTTCATAACTTCTACATCCTCAACATCCTTACCTTTATCACTAGAAATATGTATTGTAAATAACACACACCCTTTTCTATGACTACGCTTTTCCTGCATAGATATCACCATTCTAACTAATGTTTCCTTCTTCTTACCCTGAAATATTTTCTATTCTCCATTGCCATACAAGCATTCAGTATCTTTGTCAAAAAATTCCACCTTGGTCTTTTGAAGATACAACTAGTCCATACCCAAAATCATACTATATGATCCCAATGTTAGTACATTCAAATGTGTGTATGTAGGCATACCTTTCAACTCGAATGCACAAGATCTTACCCCATGATGAACTCTCTTATTTGTACCTATATCCAACTGCACTAACCAAGATTTTTCATGCACTTCTTTATTCAAACTACACTTATCCACCAAGTCAAGACTTACATAATTATAATTGGATCCAAGGTTAGTCAAAATATAAACAACTTGATCACAAAGCTTAACATCCATCTTGATAATAGATTCTTGCTGATTTGCTTTATAGATGGGATCCATTATTCATCTATAATAAGTCATAGTTGCAATGTAGATAAAAAATGATGAAGGAATGTGGTGTTGCAGGTTTGCTACAGGAAGGGACATATTTGCTACATGAGAAGACAAAATTGCTAGAGGAGGAGAGAACTCACTGAATGACCAAGTAAATCGAATGAAAATGGGATGGGCCAGATTTTTTTATTGAGTAGGATATCTTAGGTCTCCATTCCAAGTGGAATCACTCCAAAATACCCTTGTTCACACGTGCTAAAAAATAGCAGAAAATTACTAGTCTAAAATCTGGAAATTTGAGAACTAGTGAGCTAGTTCACCTATCAAATTCCTAACCTAATCAAGTGAAAATGAAATCAGGTAATTTTTCTTATTAAATTTAAGTTTTTATGATCTAATGAAAGTTAAATAAACTCAAATGAATCTCATTAACATGTTCTTAAAAATAGCATAAAATTACTACTATTTGTTACAAGGGACTTCTAGAAATTTAGATTTGTGAACAAGTAAACTAATCCAAGTAGCTCAATGATTATTATGACCTTCCAAATCTGTTACAAGGATGAAATCATGCTTGTGACTCTATAAATAACCTAAAAAGAACTCACTTCAACCAGTTGTCCCAATCCTACAACAAAAAACCATCAATATTAAATGCCGAAATAGGAAAAACAAGAACAAGAGATGCATGTGGATAAGAAGCGAAAAGAAGAAAAGTAAATTATAAAAAAGGGCTTTGAGGCTCTTGGGATGGCCAAGCCCAAGCATACTCAGAGTCCTATGAAGGATACCAAGCTTTAGAAGCTAAAAATGGCACCAAACTTCATTATTTGAATCAATCCAAGTACATCCCTGCTAGAAATGAAAGTGGAGAAGGAAAAATACAAGTTTTCTCCACAAGAAGACTAAAAGATACATCCCTTAGAGGAAAATTCGAATTGGTACTTATACAAAATGATGAGGAAGCATTTTCCTTGAAAGGAGGAAGTTTTCCCCTCCAAAATCCCTCAAATAGTGGATCTGGCTCCCAACACTAAGAATCTACATTAAATGATAGGGAACACATTCATAGATTTTCTCAATCATTGGAGCTCCAGAATTTGTGCAATAATTTCATAATATCCTGTTGATTTATTAACCAATATTTATCCTCTTGTAGTAGGAACAAATCCCTAGATTATCTCCTCCTCTAAATCTTCATAATCTGCCCAATATTCTCACAATATTCTACAAAAATAAATAATATTAGGCACAAATATGCAATTATCCATAAACCTTCCTAACAAACATATTAAAGTTAAAAATATGTCATCTAATGCAAAAGAGAGGTTTAATATGCTAAATGATGGTCAGATGGGTCTTAATTTATGTCTAATTTGGAGGCCCACCATACCCCCTGCTGAAAGTGTTTCTCACCCTCTGAGCAACTTAGTGACCGAATTGTGCCTCATTCATGGCCTTGGCCTCCCTGATCTGTCCTGTAGCTGTCCAACACTTTCCAATAGCAACTTTCTGTTTTTCTCTAAAAACTTTTCACCTTCCTGTAGCAGCTTGCTGCCATCTTGTAGCAGGGCATATTCTTCTTTTAGTTTTTTTTTCATGGCTCCCCTGGTGTTTGGATTCTTCTAAGAGGCTTGAGGCTCCTTTATTTTGCGTTGGAGGGAAGTTATTTCTTAGTTTGCTTCTTATTCTCCTTTTATCCTTTGTTCTGATTTTCCAAACACTTTTTCTTATGTTTCAACCTTTTACTTTTCTTTACCACCCTCTTCTTCTTCTACAGAGCCATTCTTGACTATCTCTTCAAGTCTATAACAAACTTTTTTTATCCATATCTACCAAATGGTATACTGGATTGATTTGAAATTTTTTGATCAAGTTTCAATCATATTTATTCACCTCCCCATAAAAACTCTTTGCCAATGGATGAACGGATCTCGATAAAAAATAAAAATGATTGTAGTGATGGAGGTGGATTTCTCGAAAAGTGTGCATTGGAATTTGTTGAAATTTATTGAGCATGTTACCATAATCCATATGCATCTCCCCATGAAATAACTCAGCCAAATGGATGCACGGTTTTTAAGATATGATAAAAACAATTTTTTCTTTGTGTATTTTGGCCTCATGTAGCAAAATAAAGCCCTCCTACAACATTTTAGGACAACGAGGAAAATGAATGGGAAAATCTTGGGAATGATGGGTGGATGGTGGAAATAGATGAGGGTGATGGATTGGCATGGCCTTGGTCTTATTGGAGCATTTGGGCAAAGGAGGAGAAAGCCCAAGTTTGACTTCCTTTGACTATGTTTTTGATCAATGTTTTTTCCTTTTGGTGCTAAAGTGTTATTGTTTCTTGGAAAGGTTGGAGAGCATCTGCATTCATCAGAGATAGATACATGGAGCAAATAATTTTTTTCTTTTCATGTTTTTTCATTTTTTCCTTTTAGGCCTATTAGCTGCCTCAATGAGGTTTTCAACTAGTAGGCCTGCCCAAGCCCCTCAAAGGAGGTTTTCACCTAGGATCTTTTATTTTTATCATTTTTTCTCTTGTTTCCAATCCATTGACCGCATCATGGAGGTTTTCAATCAATGAGCTAATATCAAGCACCTCAAAGTAGGTTTTCACTTGAGATTTTATTTTTTCTCTTTCTCCATTTTTTATTTCTTTTTTCTATCCTACTCTACTTGAAAAAACAAAATCATTTTTCAAGTGTAGGAATACTTCCAATGGAGCCACTTTCATAACAGGATGACAAATAAAATCATGTGTAGGCTCGAAACATATGCTTTGACATGTACGTGAATGTGAGATACCATTTGCTTTGATTGAGATGAGATCAAGAATTGTTGAACAAGAGTGTGTTGTTGCAACTTAATGATTGTCTGGAACCATATTTCAATATAGTTGTGATGCCCCTAGTTCATTTACACATTTGGATCTCTTTCTATGTCCTATTCTACCATGACATTCAAATATTCCTCTTTTTGTTGATTTTTCTCTTAAACACATGGAGGATTTGATGATAAACATGAGGGAACTTTATCAATCTCTGATTCTGATGTCTACTCTTCATCAAGTGCGGCCCATGATTCTTTGGTCTTCTCATTTGAATCTTATTTTTCTTGATGTTGTCCTTCAATGACATCAAGATTATCTCCTTTTTGCAATACTCTTCTTGAGTTGAGATGAAGACCATTGAGATCAAAAGGAAATGTTAGGAGTGTTGTACCTGAGCATTGTAAGTGAGCTGAGCTACTCCTTATGGTGGTTTGGAAATGGTGATACAGGTAGTGGAGTGGGAGTGGATCTTTGAGATGGATGTGGTTGGGGTTGTGGTTGTGGTGGATGTGGATGGTAGTGATAACATGGAGTTGGATATGGAGGATATTAAGGAAAATATTGAGGATATTGTGGATTTCTCCCATAAGGTCCTTGCAAACCTTGTTTCCAAGATTGGTTTTGGGGTTGAGATGAGCAAGGTTGCCAAGGAAAGGGTGTGTTCCAATTACTTTGAGATGGATGTGCATAACCTTGAAATTCAAAATTAGATTCTTGCATCATACTAGGTTGACTAGGTTACCATGATCCTTTTGGAGCTAAATAATATAGCAGCTTTGGAGATTGACTTGCTCCATTGTCCTCTTGGTAAACTTCCTTCAACCTTGGTAATGATGGGAAATATTTAACATCATGTGATTATGCATGGACAAAACGAATATCAACATCTTATTTTCCCTCATCTTACATTCCTAACATTTCAACTTGTTTTCCTAGATTCCTAAGAATTTTTGTTTTAAAGTAATCAAACAAATTTCCAAGTTTAGCTTGAATTGCCAATCTTGATGCTTATTTACTTATTCTTGCCCTTCCTCTTGATATGTGTTTGCATGTTTCACAAATTTCTTCAAATGATAATTGGTATACATCACCTCTACTCATGAGATCAAGAATATCTATCCACTCATCCCTAATTGTTCTAAGTAAGAGGGTTTTTAGAGTATCAGATCCCAAATGATGTAATTTTCCCCTCTAAAAATTATACATGAACCTCTCTATTAGATCCTCAAGGCTCTCATCTTCTTTTTTATTCATTCTAAATATTTATTCTTTAAGATCATGATCTTTATATTTTTCTAGAAATATATTTTTCATATCATTCCATGACCTTATTGAATTAGTCCCTAAACTCATGAACGATATAAGAGCTCTATTCTTCAATGTTTCCAGAAACAATCTAAAGTTTTGTGTGTTTAATAAGTAACTATAAGATCTAAAATCAATTTCAAATTCAAAGAGAAAGGTTTCTGAATCCTCTGACCTCATAACATGGAAGTTGGGAAGGAAATATGGAGGGATGTTCTTCATATGCACACTGATATCAATATCTTGAATGGGAAATCCAATAGGATCTTCTTCATTGTCATCATCTCCATCCATTTCTTCTACCTTCTCTGTCACCTCCTCTTCTTCTACCTACAAAAGTGGATGGTGATGTGGCTCTTACTACACCACGTGATCAAATTGGGGGGGGGGGTTGGTGTTGGAGAAGTATTTTTAATTTTTTTTTTAATAAGAATGCTAATGCAATGCAATTTTTTTTTTTTTGAAATGAAATATGCCTAATGCAAATCCTTTTTGTTTTTGCAGAAAGTAAAAGAAATGAATCAAATAGGGAAGAAAACAATGCATACATTGACACCTCCTTGGAAACGACACCAAAAAGTGATGAGCCTCAGTATTGCAACAAGAATGTTGCAACTCACAAGGCTACCAACTTTAATTACCAACCCATGGTTCATAAAAACTTACGAGGTATGGCACTATATGTGCAACATAGAATGTGTCCTTATTTTGTTGATATGATGTAATGAAGTGAATGTCATGAAATCAAAGCCTAAACTAATTGCAAAAATGGAATTGTTACTCTATTTGTAAGAAATGGAAATGCTACTTACTTAACTTGTAAATGCTAGCTAATGATGCAAGAGCATTTGGCTCAAAAAATCATTGTATGATTGAGTGACTTAGGGGTGTTATATTTTTAATTTCTTAATAGGAAATTTTGTATATTTTTAATAATTTGAATGAGGAATATGTATGTGAGACTTTAATTGTAAATATTCTCAATTATGAGAAAATACGAGAGATATTAGCTTAAGGATTAAAGAATCCTAGAATAAAGAATTTAGTTGAGTCATTGATATCCTCAGGGGATCATGGAGAGATTTTAGGATTATTTGAGTGATCTATGGAGAAGATCATGGATTTAGAATGATCCATAACTATGTAATTATTTCTATATATTTGTAAGCCTTGAAGGCATTAAGGAGGCCAATTTAAAATAGAGAAAACTAGGTCAGAGAAAGGAAGATTAATGAATGTAATCAAGGTCATGAAGGTACATAATATCTTATGTAAATTTATGTAATTTTTGTTTGCAGTTGATTAATACATCAAAAGGAACATTATGTTTCGAATGTCATATAAATAAACTATGTAAATTGCTATTCATTATGAAATAGCATATTGTTATCGGGAAATCTAGTGTCTATGCAGAGCTGCTAGTCCCACTAAGGCTGGTAGCTACCTTAGAAACAAACAAACTAAAAATACTTTTGTTTTCCTTTTTGAGAAATAGATAAGAGGGGAATAAAAAGACCAACCTCTGTCTTGCGCCTGGTTCCTCGCTCGATTCCTCTCCCTTCCGATAGATCTTTTCCACTCACTTCCTCGTCTACCCAGCTTCAAAGAGCACCTGTAGAATCAAAGTAGCATAACACTATCCAAGAACATAGATCTATTATCATAAACAATATAGGACCAGATATATATTGACCACACAAATGCATATAACATCAATCATACAAAAATGTGGAGGAAAACTTGAATAGCTTTATTGATAATCAAGAAAGAGCAAAGAGGATTACAACCAATTGTTTAGACCCAGCATCATCCTCTCAGCAAGAAAACCCTTCTTCACCTCATGAAAAGCTTAGATCACCCAACACTATGATATTGCACCAAGAAACCAGCAACACTTCCTTACAAGATACAAAATTCCAGCCTCTGGATCTCTGGGATGAGGGATCCATATATAGATGTTTGCAAGGGGGGTGAGTCGACTTTTGAGAGTTGATTATTGTCCTCTCTCTGATAGTTCTTGATTCCACTTGGAGATTGATGATCTCTTACTCATCCCTGGGCGAATGCAGAGAGGCAAGTGTCATAGGAGAAGTTTCTAGAAGATTCCATGATCCTCCACCTTGCAGATTGACCCTGCCATTTGTCCACTCTCGCCCATCGTACCCCATAGAAGGGCTTTTCAAGATGCATCGCACCTCCTGTGTGCATTTAGGTGGGATGTAGTGCACTTTGACCATGGAGCAGGTGAGATGGTCCATTTTTGACCATTTCTGAGTAGTATTTCATGGAGAACTTCTGGGAGAAGATGTAATCAGTTGACCTTGTTCTTTTAGAGGTTGGAACAACACTTTTAGGGACTTAAGAGCCCTTGGTTTATGGACATTTATGATTGGGGTTGCAGTGCCCAAAAATGTCTATAACACATATATCTCTGCATATTGGGTGAATTTTATGAGTACAGGAACATGATGAAGTTAGAATGGTGAAATCAATGTTAAGAAAAGTATTTTTCATTGGACTGAGAATTTGTTTGAGAGATGACGGCCATGTATTGAAGAACTTTGATGAAATCATTGTTTGGAGGTTTAATTAGAAGGTGAAGAAAATAGTTGTGTTTAAATATCTGAAGGTGGCCTATTACATTTAATGGATTATTGACAGTCCGATTTCAATTCATTGTTGAGCCAAACAAGTAAGGACAAAAATTGAGTTAAAATTAATTGAAGTGTGGTTGAAGGTGGATCGAACTCTGTTTAAGTTTGTATGGTATAGAACTGTGGAATTGTCAATGCAGAAGAATTGAAACATTGATTGCAGAGGACGCAAAATCATATTAAAATTCAGAAGATGCGTGGAGTGAACAGAATGTGGTGCACAGGTAAGTCAAAGGATTTTATTTAATTGCCATCAATTTCAAATTCTTTGAAGAATTCTGTGTGTTAATACACTATGCATATTCACTTCTGAAATGTGCATGCTACGAAAACACCCACACTATTTATTCATTGTGAACGCTACATTTACACCTGTATGCTAAGTCTCACCTCAACAATCAGTGAATTGATCAATTCAAGCTAAAGTGGGTACGAGAAAGGTAAGGAGTAAGGTGTTGAAGGGTTGCTGGGTGATTTGAATCCAATTCATTTTTTGGTTAATTTTCTATGCAAGAAAATGCAGGTATTTAGAAACATAGTATTTTTCGACTTGAGTTGTTTTCTAGATTTCAGTTGTGGTTTTCAGAAAATACAGGTGGACTGTGAACAATAGGAGGTTTACTGTATATAGATATTATTTTTTTCCAGAGGAGAAGACAGCAGTGATCCGAGACTGATTTACCCTACATCGATATGAGGGAGCATAAGGAAGGGTTGGTTTTTGAAAATTCTGCATCTTTAATTATTTAATTTACGAAGTGGAGCCAGGTTTTAGTGGGTAGCACAAAGAGAGGGTGATTTGGGTGTTCGTAGCTATTGCGGTTGCATCATTTGGTATCAGAGCCCATTGTTCAAGTCCTTATTTGTAGAGGAACGTGTTGCATTTTCGTTGTCTTACTGTTGAAGAATCAAGTCTTAGTGAATTGGATGTTGTTGAAGAATCGAGTCTCGGTGAAGGACATTGGTGTTCTGTGATATGTGATTGGAAAATATAGGAGGAATGATCCTGGCGAATTGACTCTGTTTTGTTTGATGGGAGGCACACTTTCTCCCACTTCAAACGTTGTGCAACCAACCATCATTGTAAGGTTGCAGTGATTTGTTTAATTGTTGAGTTGTATGGAGGTCGAATTGGGCATGATTCCAAGGAGAATCGAAGTTAGTTTGTGCTGAAGCCGAGACAAGCCTGTAGTGATTTTCTATTTTCTTCGTGGAATGGCCATCCATATTAATGGCATCTTTTTCGAGTTCTATAATTTGCATTGAGATCGCTCAAAATTCTCATCGTGCTTGCAAATTGTAATTTTCATCAAGACTCAGTTATATGATAATTTGAGGCACAAATTATGAATATTGTGCGAACTTGTTGAAGCTCTATATGTGTGATTTTGACAACTCTGTGGAAGTAATGCAAGTTCTGTATTTTTTCTGAAGATCGAGTTTATGAACCTGAGGACAACGACACCAACACAGGGAGAGTAGTGCATGAGGAAGAGATCAGATTTTAAATCTGACAGGTAGCAGGCACGTAGTGTGTGGGAACACAAGGTCCGCAGCATGTAAAAAAATAAAAGAAAAAAAGGAGGCGTAGGCAGCAGCAATGGATCGAGCAACTACAATGGGTGATTGATAATGGTGTGTTTCCTGGCATCTCTTTCTAAATTCGAGCAGCGTGGAATGCTGTTGTAAGAGGTCATGGCAGTGTTATTATGTGTGTTTAGTGGGGTGATACTGGTCCCATAATGCATAGTTGTTCTTGTTTTTGTTTGGCCACAGTGTGGTAAGTGACCTGCGAGTTGGATACTGCCACTTGAAGATGTTTCGCACAAGGAGTAGCTAAGAACTCTCAGGAGATCATCATCGAGACCAACTATATAATAAACCACCACGGTAGTACCATGTCTTGCATTTTTTTATGTTGCCATTTTGTCTTTAATTACTTTTTTACTTGCAAAGTGGAGGGATATTTATCATGTCTGCAGCTTATTTCTTCAATTTCAGTTTCACCAGGTTGCCTTTTTTAATGCTTTTGGAAGATATTATCATATGGGAGATTTATGACCATGGCTAGAGTTATTTAAGCCTTTAGTAGTTTTATGGTCACATGGAGAAGGTTTTTGTATTCGAAGACTTTATGTCATTCGATGTTTAATCGATTGGTCATGGATTCTTAAGAAGTATAGTCAATGATATTGTTCTATTTTGGTATAAGTGTGTGTAAAATGTTTAGTATGAAGAATTAGTGAAATTTCTCCATACTGGATAAGGAATACAACAATGAATGAATGAGCTCGATATTATTCCCTTTTCACGAAACGATCCCATGGTTGAATGAGGAGGAAATTCAGATTCATAGAACATGAATTAAGGAGAACAGAGGATATGAAATCTTAATAAAAAAGAAGGTGACCATTCAAATGCTGAAGAAGGGAGAGACAAGATCATCACAAGATCTTGCAGGTATATTTTTGTGATAACCTTGGTTTTAGAGATGTGTTTGTAGGTTATAGGTTGCAGATAAATAATGAATATTACAGTTTAGGCTTATGTGATCCATATCAAGTTTACAAAATATTTTTCGGCGAAGATCACATGAAACACCATTTGTCGACGCGTTTCGAACCAACCAGTGTGGTTCATCGTCAGGATAAGTTGAAGAAACAGATCCAACTTAGCAAGTTAAATAGACAGAGCAGAGCCTCCAACGGCTAAAAAGACCAACAGCTACTTTTGACTATGGTACCGGGATCAAAACCTTTTTAATAATTTAAGGGAAAAAAAAGTTACCCTAGGGGGACCAATCCCTTAAAATAAAATAAATAAAATAATTTTATGATAATAGTTAGTTAAAAATTATTAATAAATAATTAATTTTTTTATGTTAAATTAGTATTTAAAAATAATTCATGATAATAGTTAGTTAAAAATAAATAATTAAAAATTATAAGTTAAATTAGTATTAGAAGGAAATTAGTTAAAAACAGGATCATTCTAATATGAATAAATGAATATAAAAGAAAGAGATGGTTAAAAATATGAATAAATAAATGAGAAAAAAAATAATATAAGTCAACTAAAAATAACAAGAAACGAGAAAAATAAAGTAAGTTAGAGAAAAATAAATAAATAAATAAATAAATAGAATAATAATAATAATAAATAAATAAATAAATTAGTTAAGAAAGAAGATGGTAAAAAAAAAAAGGAAGACTAGGTCGAGAGTGCTGGGACCCAACACCGACTGATTTTCCAGCCATCATCTCTATTGAGATTACTCGGCCTCTTTTCAATCTCAAGCGCCTCCCTAAATTTCCAATGATGGAAGTGTGAAACCTTAGCAATAACACTAGCTTCCTCAATACAAACATGATGATTGGTTTTCTCAGCATGCTCAGCTAAAGCGGAAGACTTAGTTCGCCTATGCTTAAGGTCTACTGCATGCTCACTAATCCTTTGATTAATGGAGCAACCAGTTTCCCCAATGTAGGGGGTCCCACAGGAACAGGGGATCATGTACACACCTTTCATATCTTTAGGGTCGATAGGATCCTTCGCTGATCTGAGGGACATGCGAATGGTGTTCAGGGGCCTAAAGGTCACAGGGACACTATGCATCCTGAGAATCCTACCAATCTTATCAGTAGTCCCCTGAACATACGGAAGATGGACACCTGGAACTCGCTCCTTCGGTTCTCTTTGAGACAACGAATTCTTGGAAGCTTTAAGGAAAGCCCTCTGACCCATGAATCTACTATAACCATTCTCAACAAAGACATCAAGGAGATGGGATTTTTCTTTCTCAAAACTCTTCTTATCCGAGATCCTTAGGGCCCGAGTAGCAAGGGTATTGAGAACACCCATCCTTTGAGCCAGGAAATGGTGGAAACTGGCAAGGAAGATACCGCTCAGTATGCATTTTCTTCCGAAAAACTTAGTGGCCGAGGGAACCATCATTATTCTTAGAAATAAGAATATTGAGGAACGGAAGGCAACCATCGACCTCCTGCTCCATATTTATTTTTTCACATTTATTTATTCATATTTTTAACCATATATTTCTTTTATATTCATTTATTCATATTAGAATGGTCTTGTTTTTAACTAATTTCCTTCTAATACTAATTTAACTTATAATTTTTAATTATTTATTTTTAACTAACTATTATCATGAATTATTTTTAAATACTAATTTAACATAAAAATTTTAATTATTTATTAATAATTTTTAACTAACTATTATCATAAAATTATTTTATTTATTTTATTTTAAGGGATTGGCCCCCCTAGGGTAACTTTTTTTCCCCTTAAATTATTAAAAAGGTTTTGATCCTGGTACCATAGTCAAAAGTAACTGTTGGTATTTTTAGCCATTGGAGGCTCTGCTCTGTCTATTTAACTTGCTAAGCTGGATCTGTTTCTTCAACTTGTCCTGACGATGAACCACACTGGTTGGTTCGAAACGCATCGACAAATGGTGTTTCATGTGATCTTCGCCAAAAAATCTTTTGTAAAAAAGAAGGAATATCTCAGCAAAAGAACAACAAGAAGAGCGGTAAGAAGAAGGACCAGTTGCGTTCTTAAAGGTAGAGTAATTGGATACTCTGAAGGAGAGTGGCGAAGAACCTAAACATTCCAGTTGAAGGTTGGATAGAGAGAACAAGAGTGTTCTCAAAGGAAGTGGAAGCTGTAGAAGCAAAGAAGAGCAAGAGAGTTGCTCAAAGAATGGTTCCAGAGGTAGAGAACCATAGATCAAGCTTAAGGAGGAAAGCTTGATGAGATATCGAAAGCAAGTACAGAGGCTTGCTAAAAATGGAGGCTTAAGTATAGTCCACAAGTGAACATATGAAGTTCACCAAGGAGGAAAAGATGATTGTTGATATTCCTTGCAGAGGTTCAGAGAGAAGCCACAACAGAGGACAGGAGAAGAAAGATGCCAAGACAAATGGCATGAGAATGAGTTAAGAGGAGATTGATAGAGAGAAAGCTGAGATAAAACTCCATCTTGAGTTATTGATGGATATGTTGCAGAGGAGTAAGAAATACCAGAGGTATGGTTGGCCTATGAGAAGGAAAGTAAAATGGCATAGATTGCAAGTGAGATGGAAGCATAGATTGAATGCTCAGCTAAAGGAAGAGTTACTCAGAGTACATGAGTATGCGAAGGAAGTTTTGGTATGTGAACTAGAACATGGCCCATTACTTTCTAAAAGTAATGAAGAAACAGAGAAAATATCTACAAAGGATCTTCTAATTCATATGAAGGATTTAGAGCAGCAAGAAGACCTGATGACTAGAGTGTCAAATGAGACCGCAAGGTCTTATGTTTCTAAAACTAATAATTTGTGTATGATTTTAGGTATTGCAGGAGATAGGCAACCTTTTGAATATATCTTCAGGATGGATGAAGATCTTGAAGTAAAATATTACGAAGAAAACCTTTCAGATGAGGAAAGATTTGAATGGTTGTAGCAGAAGGAGTTCATTGATGAGTTACCTAATGGGAGAAGACAGTGATCTGAAGCTGTCATGAAGATGGAAGATCAAAATATTATTTTGATGAAGGATGAGGGGATACTGTCACAAAAATGTAAGCCAATGAATTTAACTAATGTTGTTGATGAATAACAATTACAGGAAAATGTTAATGTAGAAGATGGGGTAAGGATAGCTCTTGAAGAGAGCTTACAAAGAGACAATAAGGAAAAGTGTACTGAAGAAAGAGTTGAGGCAGATTTGTATCAGGACAAAGAGAAGACAATCATAGAACTGAAGGAAGAAGAAGGACATCTACTGAAAGATGTTAAGAAAGAAAAATGTATTGAAAACTATAAACAATATCATGATGAAGTACTAGTGAGGTGTCAAAGAGAAATTGAGATTCTGGAGTATTTGCTGAAAGAACCTGAGTATGAGAGTGTGATTGCAGTCAGGAATGAAGGAGTGTCTCAAGATTTAATTGGGACAGAGGTATGTGTTAGTTGCCAAGCTTCTGATGTATTAGCTAACAAAGAAGAAAAGGTGGATGAATATGCAGTCAGAAAGATGACAGACAATTTACTTCTTGAAAGTAAATTTGAAGATCAGAAGCAACAAATACAAATTGCAGAAGAAGATGTTAATGAAAGAAAATAGGGAACAACATAAATAGATTCTATGATTGAAGGACCGTGGAACTTAATGATAAACTGGTTCAAATGGAGAAAGATGACAACATAAGGAATGATCAATCAGAATTTAGAGTTGATTGAAGGAAAGAAGATGAACCAAAATATAGCAGACATACAACAATAGCAAAGGTGCAGAGCATTTGGACAATTGCAAACTAAAATTTGGAACCCTAGAGGTTTTCATCATCATATGGGCACATGATCAGGAGATCATGAATGTTTTCAACTTTGGGAGTCTGATGCATGAGCATTTGGCTCAAAAAATCATTGTATGATTGAGTGACTTAGGGGTGCAATATTTTTAATTTCTTAATAGGAAATTTTGAATATTTTTAATAATTTGAATGAGGAGTATGTATGTGAGAATTTAATTGTAAATATTCTGAATTATGAGAAAATACAAGAGATATTAGCTTAGGGATTAAAAAGTCCTAGAATAAAGAATTTAGTTGAGTTGTTGAGATCCTCAATGGATCATGGAGAGATTTTAGGATTAGTTGAGTGATCTATGGAGAAGATCATGCATTTAGAATGATCCATAACTATATAATTGTTTCTATATATTTGTAAGCCTTGAAGGCATTAAGGAGGCCAATTTAAAATAGAGAAAACCAAGTCAGAGAAAGGAAGATTACTAAATGTATTCAATTTCGTGAAGGTACATAATATCTTATGTGAATTTATGTAATTTTTGTGTGCATTTGATTAATACATGAAAAGGAAAATTCTGTTTCGAATGTCATATGAATAGACTATGTAAATTTATGTTCATTATGAAATAGCATATATCTTTGCATATTGGGTGAATTTTATGAGTACAGGAACATGATGAAGTTAGAATGGTGAAATCAATGTTAAGAAAAGTATTTTTCATCGGACTGAGAATTTGTTTGAGAGATGACTACCATGTATTAAATAATTTTGATGAAATTGTTGTTTGGAGGTTTACTTAGAAGGTGAAGAAAATCATTGTGTTTAAATATCTGAAGGTAGCCTGTTACATTTAACGGATTATTGACAGTCCGATTTCAATTTATTGTTGAGCCAAACAAGTAAGGACGTAAATCAAGCTAATAGTTAATTGAAGTGTGGTTGAAGGTGGATTGAACTCTGTTTAAGTTTGTATGGTATAGAACTGTGGAATTGTCACTGCAGAAGAATTGAAACATTGATTGCAGAGGATGTAGAATCAGATTAAAATTTAGAAGATGCATGGAGTGAATAGAATGTGGTGCAGAGGTAAGTCAAACGCTTTTATTTAATTGCCATTAATTTCAAATTCTTTGAAGAAGTTTGTGTGTTAATATGTTGTGCATATTCACTTCTAAAATGTGCACACTACGAAAATACCCATGCTATGCATTCACTATGAATGCGTAAACCCTACGCTTACACTTGTATGCTAAGTCTCACCTTAGCAATCAGTAAATTGATCAACTCAAGCTAAAGTGGGTCTGAGAAAGGTAAGGAGTAAGGTGTTGAAGGGTTGCTGGGTGATTTGAATCCGATTCATTTTTTGGTTAATTGTTTGTGCAAGAAAACGTAGGTATTCAGAAACAGAGTAATTTTCAATTTGTGTTTTTTTCCAGATTTCTTTTGTGGCTTTCGAAAAAGATAGGTGGACTATGAACAATAGCAGTTTCATTGTATATAAATATTTTCTGTTTATCATAGGAGAAGACAACAATGGTCCGAGACTGATTTACCTTGCATCGATCGGAGGGTGCATAAGGAAGGGTTGGTTGTTGAAAATTCTGCATCTTTAATTTTTTTTTTTGTGAAGGGGAGCCACAAATTAGTAGGTAGCACAAAGAGAGGGTGATTTGAGTGTTGGTAGCCATTGTGGTTGCATCAACTAATCAATTTATGAAAGGAGAAAGGTTAATATAATTGTGGAAAGAAAGCTATGCTATCTTGCTCAATTCATAAAAATACCAATCAAAATTGCATGTTCCATCTACCTAGTTCACACTTGCTTGTAAATCAGTAACCTACTTGCATCATACTTATGATAAATAAACTAAGTCTACTCTGTTTTTGCAGTGGATAAAAGCAAGGGTTGGAGTGGCTTAAGAGTTTCCCTTGATCATAAAATTATATATGGGGGTAGTTATTCATCTAGAATAATTCATAGTTGTAGTGTGGATAAAAAATAATGAAGGGAAGAGGTGTTATAGGTTTTCTACAGGAAGGGAAATATTTGCTACACGAGAAGACAAAATTATTACAGGAGGAGAGAACTCACCAAATGACCAAGTAAATCAAATGAAAATGGGATGAGACATTCATTTTTTTATTGATTAGGATGTCTTAGGTCTCCATTCTAGGTAGAATCACTCCAAAATACCCTTGTTCACACTTGGTAAAGAATAACAGAAAATTATTAGTCTAAAATCTGGAAATTCGAGAACTAGTGAGCTAGTTAACCTATCAAATGCCTAACCTAATCAAGTGAAAATTGAATGGGGTAAATTTTGTTATTAACGTGAATGATTTTATGATATAATTCAAGTGGAATAAACTCAAATGGATCTCATTAACATGTTCTAAAAAATAGTAGAAAATTACTACTATTTGTTATAAGGGACTTCCAGAAATTTAGATTTTTGACTAAGTAAACTAATCCAAGTGGCTCAATGATTAATATGACCTTCCAAAGTTGTCCCAAGGATGAATTAATGCTTTTGAATCTATAAATAGCTCACTTCAACCATTTATCCCAATCCTACAACAAAAAATCATCAATACTAAATGCAGAAATAGGAAAAATAGGAACAAGAGATGCGTGTGAATAAGAAGTGAAAAGAAGAAAAATAAATTATAAAAAAGGGTTCTAAGGCTCCTGGGATGGCCAAGCCCAAGGATACTCAAATTCCTATGAAGGATAACAGACTTTAGAAGCTAAAAATGGCACCAAACTTTATTATTTGAATTAATCCAAGTACATCCATGCTAGAGATGAAAGTGGAGATGTAAAAATACAAGTTTTCTCCACAAGAAGACAAAAAATACATCCCCTAGAGGAAAATTCGAATTGTTACTTATAAAAAATTTTGAGGAAGCATTCTCCTTGAAAGGAGGAAGCTTTTCCTTCCAAAATCCCTAAAATAATGGATCTGGTTCCCAACACTAGGAATCTATGTTAAATGATAGGGATCACATTCCTAGATTTTCTGAAACATTGGAGCTCCAGAATTTGTGCAATAATTTCATAATATCATGTTGATTTATTATCCAATATTTATCCTCCTATAGTAGGGAGCAAGTCCCTATGTTATCTCCTCCAAATCTTCATAATTTGCTCAATATTCTACAAAAATAAATAATATTAGGCAAAAATATGAAATTATCCATAAACCTTCCTAATGAACATATTAAAGTTAAAAATATGTCATCTAATGCAAAAATAGAGGTTTAATGTGTTGAAGGATGGTCAGATGGGCCTTAATTTATGTCTAGTTTGGAGGCCCATCAATGTTCCTTGCCACATATCGAACACTACAACTATCCTTTACCATCACTTTTATTTTGCTACCCTCCATGTCATGACACATTTAAATTCTTGAAAGGTGAAACATTTTCTTTCTCTCCTACATTATGAGGTCATCTTTTTTTTTATTCCATTTACCTTTAGCTTTGTCTTTCCCTTTCCAACATTTCTAAGATTTTTTCTTACACTTTGCTTGCTGATAATAGTGCTTCAATTTCCCAATGAGCTCCTCAAGCAACCAAGGCTCATCTTAATCAATATGATCTCTAAATGTTAATGGTAATCCACTCACAAATCTCTAAAATTTGGATTTTTCATCCTTAAGATACAATACATACCTCAACAACTCCATAACTTGGTCATATACTCGTCATCTGTCATTGACCCCATCTTCATAAGATCATAGAATTCCTTGGCTTTACTATTGTGTTACCTCTCTGACAAGTATTTCTTCCTGAAAAGTACCTTTAATTCCGGCCAACTCAACTTCTCTTTCCTGATGTCTCTAACCCACTTCACATATTCCCACCAGATGTTTGATTTCCCTTTGAGGCTGAAGATGTCTCTTCTAGCCTTCGTGTTCTCTATATAATCATGCATATTAAAGAACTTCTTCATCGTGAGTATCCATGCCTCCGAATCCTCCATATTATTTAAATCCCCATCAATGTTAGGTGGCTTGTCTTTCTTGAACTCATCTGGAAAATTTCCCCTATCACTCCTTTTGTAAGATGATAACAATGATGACCATTGTACATGTCAGAACCAGAACTAGAATAGAACCTATTTCCATCACCTCTCTTATCTTATGTATCCAAAAAATTCCATCTATGATTGTGTCATCCCTATTTGACGTGTTTCCACCATGAGACCTACTGCCATATGCCCCATTAGTCCTATCCTTGTGCCCATGGCTGATCCTAAGTAGTCTTTGTCTCTACAATTTTGACAAGCTTTGAAGGAATACTGCGTTGACTTCTACTTGTTTCTCCTATGCATCAATGATTTTGTCATTATTGGTTTTGCAACTTCTTATTTCTACCTTCAAACTTCTCAATGTGTCTGCTATGTCATAAGAGTTCCCAACACCACACTGCTCATATGATCCATAGGGAGAGTCTCATGAACTATAGTATATCATATTGCTAGTCATCGTTGATATTATTCTTATAAGTATACCATGTTATCTAAACCAAAAGATAAAATAATCAACATACCTTAATATAGTTCAAGGGAGGATATCTTGTCTGCAAGATCAACTATATTACCAAAATACACGTATAAACATAATCATATCAGCATTAAATATCATTTCAACCATTATCCAGTTATCAAATCATGACCATACCAACCACATACCATGATCTCATACATGAGAACTATAGCCATGTCAATGTATGCATAATTACGTATAGCCACTGACATGCATAACAAGTGCATAACTAGCATACATTCATGATGA
This sequence comes from Pinus tabuliformis, assembly GCA_031772625.1. Classification (NCBI taxonomy): domain Eukaryota; kingdom Viridiplantae; phylum Streptophyta; class Pinopsida; order Pinales; family Pinaceae; genus Pinus; species Pinus tabuliformis. The sequence continues at coordinate 388,769,009 of CM062804.1, read as the reverse complement.
CCACATCCAACAAGAACACCCTCAATTTTCACATGGTCACACAAATGCAACCATGACCACCACCATGCATACACCTGTTGATGGTGCTGGATCCACCAACATGTGAAGGGGATTTCCCTGGTAAGAAGTCCCAATTATACCTCAAATTGTTTGGTGTAGGAGTCCCAACAATGGGTCGTATGGTAATGCCTTGACTGTAATGTCACGCAGAGGTAAGTAAGATAACTCTGTCAGTAGCAAAGGTGTGACTGATGCAGTGAGTCAAGGAATGAGTATGAGAGGTTCCAAATTTTGAAGGGAGAGGAAGGTGAAGGTGAGTTCCAGGATAAAATGGATCAGTCCCAACATGGCTAGGAACACACAACAGAAAGGACATACATAGCTTCTGGTAGAGCAGTCGACACAGATGCGACAATCATAACATACTAGGCAAAATAACATGAACAACAATCATGGATCAGTCCGAGATGAGTGTGATAGTTGATATAACAAGGTTCATAGAAAGGTCCGTCTGATGTCCTGCAGAGCAGTCGACATGAATGGTGGCAACATTAAAAACATATGAAACACATTAACAACAAGAATTATATAATTGCATAAAATTAGTTCATATACAAGTATGTAAGTTAAACAACATATATCATTAAGGAAATTGGAGTAGTCCAACTACAATAATGACATATGCATGAAAATGTGTTGGGTTTTATTATATAAAGAAGTGTAAGTCACAGTGATACAATACACCATTTAAACCCACTAGCCCCGTTAGTGGAACTTTATAGCCACATCCGCCTGCTCCTCCAAAGAGATGTTTTAGCTCAGTGCAGTGGAGAAACCAAGGTGCGTTACAATACTATCCAAGCCTTCTTCAAAATAGTCTTAGTAGAAGCTTGGCTGACCATAAGCCTATAAAATGAGTTATGAGGGACTATTTATAGCAAAGGGTGGGGTGACCCTTGACATTCCCCTTTGTGACAGTTCAACTACCCCCATGACTCTTCACCTAATTTATGAAAGTTACATCCAACTATTGACACTCTACTTACACTTGACATGACTCAACATTACAATGCACATGTACTCATCTGAGACAACATGGGTTGAGAAAGCCTTGCAAGACATCACTGGCACTCGGTCTATTGTGGTGAGACCAACTCTTTGGCATGCTTTTGATGGTGAAGCTGGTGAGCTGATGCCAAGCTTGCTCATCCGTGATGGTGTGCATGCACCTCATTTTGACATATTGTTGAAGCGAACTCCTTCCTCCGTTGCAACTAGTGCATTGGTTTTTCCCCTTCATCCAACTCGTCTGCTAACATGCGCATTGTCATCTTGGGTATGGTTGAACTGGAAACATAGTGATGCATAGTGTCTGTGATGATCTTCAAGTGTGTTTTGGTGGTCATGTGCATCAACTTTCTGAAGTACATGTTTGGCCCCAGTTGGACTTGCTTCTTGTCTTCGCCTTGGTGAGTGTGTTGAATGGGTTGGATTGCATTTGTGTGCCTAACAACATGCATGCTATTGGATCCTTTGCATGTGATCAACAACACTGATCACCATGTTTGCTCTGTGTCAGCTGCTGGGGTGGATCCTTAACTTGTACTAGCTTAGTTTCATCTGTGAGTGCATGTTGCATGCACTTCTATTCCTGTTCCTGCTGCAACTCATTGGGCTGTCTGTGCAACTTCATGTTCTTCTTGAGTTGCTGCTTCAACACATGAAACTCCTTATTTGTTCCATCTTCTACCTTCGCGCGATCTTCATGTCACGTCATCACTTCATAGCCTGAGTCTCCAAAGTTGCTTTCATTATCAGTGGATCTACTTGGTCTTTGCAACTTTTCTCCGCCTCTATGTTATTAACAACCTTCCTCTTGCATTCGTTGCATTCACTTCATTTGTTGTACTTGCTACATTCAGTATGCTGCCTTCAGCTGCTGTTCATGATGCTACTCACTGTGATGCTGCTGCTTGATGTCCTTGTCCACGAACAACTTGATGTCTTTGTGAGTAGGTAAGCCCATGGACACTTGATCATCTAGATCCCCAGTTGTGCTCTGAACAGTGTCTTGGCGTCTCTCTTGGAAACCATTGTACCTATACTACTGAGAGGAAAATGAATACTTGTGATACCTCGAGAGATGGAAACACTCACAACAAGCATTCTGTTAATCGAAAACCAAAATGAACATGAGAACTAACTTGAAACATACCTAGGTGAATGATCATGAAGGTTGCATAATTTCGGCTAGGAGGTCGGGAGACCGATTGCCAAGACTACACAAGGCACAGTTTGGGTTGATGGGAAACTGACTGACTGTTGGAACTATAAAATGCACAATCCAGTTGAGTAATTATCTTCTGCGATTGCGCAATGCGCGATTCTAGCTGGGAAAGACTACTAGCCCAGGGACAAATTTGCGCAATTTTTTGGGCCAAGCAGCCACTGACCTCCAATAATGTGAAATTCAGTCTAGGAGGCTAGTGCTAGGCCAAAATGCACAAATATTGAGAGGAAGGTAAGCCTTCCTTCTCTAGATTGTTCAATGCAACCTTGGTGAAGGTAAAGACCGGGCCAAGGTTGGCCTGACTCACCGATGGGCAACTGAAAGCAAGTAAGTTGATGAAATGCATGGTGACACTAAGTGATAGCAAAAGTGATAAACAGTGTATGCAAAACATGAATGAAAGATTCAACAAACATATCAACATGCATGTAGGTGAGGTAGTTCGTTGGTTGGGTTAACGTCTGTGCAAAACATTTTCATGCATGCGACAACAGTGAGATAGAAACGAAAACTAAAACAGAGCTAGAATAGGTTAGTATACATGTAAATGACAACAAGAATTCAAACATATCAAGAAAACATTACTCATACAAGCGAAAAACAAAAAAAGCGACAGAAATGCAACACAAGGAATGGGAAGCGGGTTTACCCCAAAACAGCTGAGCTGAATGTGCCGATTGCTCCTAGATGTGATGTGGGATGTCAGAGCTACAAGGCTGATGCGAGGAATGATCTCTGCAATGTCCGGTTGATGAGTTTTGACAACATCAAAGTTGTGACGTGCATGCCCCAAATCTAGGGGAAGTGACACTTGGTGGGAGGTTTCAGAATTACTCCTTGCAGGTAACCTCCAATTGCTAAACATAGATCCATAAAACAAGGGATGCCTTGGCATGCTGCCTTGGGAGAAGCAACCTATGCATGCAAGTCTATTTTTCTTGGTCTCATAGGGAACCGGTCAACTCAGCTGCACATGCAAGCGATTGCTCAAGTGCTGGAGAAAAACGTGCATTTCTGACTGTAAGTGGGCTTGACTGCCCAAGGGGATTGCACAATTTTTGGGTAGAGTATCTGACTGCTACCCAAATTTTTGCAAATCTTGGGCTTAACAGCCTTTTCATGGAAAAAATTGTGCAAATCCTACTGGGAGGGTTGGCTGGCAGGATTGCGCAATCCTAGAGCCCTGGAGGCTATCAGAGGGAATCGCGCAATTCCTGGAGGGAAGGCTAGTTTCCCTCCAGAAATGTGCAAATTTCACTAGGAAGCTACTCAGCCTGCAGCTGGACCAAGTCCGAGTGAGTATCCTATGAAGGGAAAGGATCAAACTGTGATCGACAGGCTACCTTTGAGAAAGAAAGAAACTGAAGCTTGAGGACTTGGCGAAGCAAGGCAAGCTTCTGTGAAGGTTGGTAGGGAGGCTCCAATCTAGGCTAAGGAAAAATTTTGGAGGGTGGTTGTAGCTGCTACAACACTTGGCGACACACTGGTAGAACTCTAGCTCTCTTAGTGGACCTTGTTCGTGAAAAGTAAGTGTAACACCTCCGAAAGTTTTGTTCATCTCTCAGCTCGTCTTGTCTTCACACTAGCGTGATTGTAAGATGTAGAATCTGCTAGACTGTTGGTCGATTAGCACACATTCCAAGCCAAGGAAACATAGTTGTTTTAATTTGGGTTGAGGGGTCTATAAGTGCACAAGCAATATAGTCGTCAAAGTCTATGTTTCATCTATGTTGTTGCTCCACTACTAGAAGGCCTGGATAGTACCTTAGTGGAGTCACATAGGAACACAAGGATGGCTCCGCTGCCAGCAAGCCTAGTCAGTACCCCGGCAAAGTTACTTGCATCACCTCCCTGCACAGGAAGCCTTTCTCTTCTTTTTCCTTATTCATTTTTCATTTGAATTTTTTGACTTTTCATTTTTTTCATTTTCATTGTGCATAACACTTATTCATTTCAGAGGCGGAAGAGGGATCTTGACTTATTGAGAGCAGAGGAGGTTGTTCCAGTAGAGAAGTAGTTTATTGTATCTCTGACGTGCTTGTTCAGGTTCCCCCCTCACCTTACTCTACTTGACTAAGCTGACAAGGGTTAACCCAAAAACAACTGACTAGAGAAGGTGACATTAGTTAGCACACAAGCATTATGTTTTAACCAAGGTTCACTTTGAACAGTACATATTTTCCTTCGACGTATCATGGACTAAGAGTAACAAGCTCATCATACAGAGGTAAGATGATAGATAACCAAGTAGTCATAGTTGTACAATCCCTCTTGTACTTTACCCATCTCGTTTCATGAGTCACACATGGTTTCATGCAAACTAGCCTATGAACGAATCAAGTGAATGAACTAGCAATCAATAAAGAAACGAAAGAGAAGAAGAAAAATTAAAGCGAGGTAAGTAAACAAACAAGCAAGAAAACAATCAAGCAAACGAAGCATGTAAGCAAACAAGCATGCAAGAAAACAACTGAGAGAAAACACTACTCCTACTCTTACAATAACGATGCATGGGCCTGATCATGTGAAGTGATATTTCCAATGCAGCCACCGTCCAATTGGTAGACCCATGTTGGTGAAGGCTTGGTCCCCGAGTAACATAGTTGTGCGGACTAGCATACAAGAAAGATATAATAGTGAAGACAGCCACACTTCGTGTTTCAAAGTTCCCATGGGACATAAGTGAGTGCATGTGCATGAAGAATAGTCCATGGACTTATCATGGTGTTGTGTGACACTATGTGCAACTTTGAAGCACAAGCACACTCTTGAATGTGACATGTAAGCAAATGAAAGAAACAAAGATAACTTGCATCACACACGAATGCTTGAAATATAAGACTCCTCCAATGCATTAGCAATGGGATCATGCTGTTTGAGTGGAGGAAATGTGATCTAAGTATTATATTGATCTTGAGTGCATACAAATGAGTGATGAGGAGCCTTGAGTGTTTGAACAATTTCCTAATTGGAAGTGAAACCAACCTCAGGACAGCGAGGGCCTGAAATAACCATCATCTGGGGCTGACATGCCTCAACGGTCTATGGTGTTTTGACTTCGTTGACAGATGGATCTTCGTAGACCAGTGGCTTAGACAGATTAACAACGAGTAAATCAACATCATGATCTGATGATGAGGTGAAGAGATCACGACAACCAAGATCAGAAAATTTAGGATGTTGGTCGGCATCCTCATGATTTGACGAATCACAGAGAGGGGTAGATGAGAAGGAAGGATGTTCACCCTCTGTGTTTTCGGAAAGAGTAGATGAAATATAAAGTGGATTTTCAATGAATGATTGATCCTATCAATTGTTGTATGATGGGCTAACATATGGTGTGCCTTACAAAAGATCAATAATGGGTGCATCTGTAGATGAAGACACACATGCAAAATCATGGATGGCAAGTTCACCAATGATTTTAGGAAAGAATGAAGGGGGCTCGAACGGAAGGGAGTCATCCTTCGCTGAGTGTTGATGCTCAAGCTCCCACTCATACTCTTCAGGAATGAAAGCGCATGTTGGTTGTGCAACACCAACTCCATAAGTGGGTTTTTCCTCATCCACAACAAGTGGAGAGTCTAGAATGGATGAACACAAGACAACATCATCCAGAGGAACACTTGGGTGCAAAGACGGAGGTCGAAAAAAGGAAGGCATATGAGAACTCGAAGGACTCACAACCAAATCTACGCGAAATTTGTGTGGAGTGATGTTGGGAGGGTGTGAAGGTTGAATAGGTGTGTGAACATGATCCTCAACATCACAGAGCGATGGTGGAACTGTTGAATGAGAGGGAGGTAGATAGTCCATTGAGACAGTGCCAGATCCCACATGAGATTGCATAGTTCCATCAACAAAGAAGGTTGACCCAAGCTTGATCTCAAGCTTTCTCTTGGGACAAGCAAGTTTCTTAAGGCAATACTTGAACTAGTCCCAGAGATAAGAAAATTTCATCTGGCTCCTCGGAGCTTGAAACTGTAAGTCCCAAAAGCGCTGCTGAAAATCAATAATGGATTCATGAAGAGCCCTCCATTGCTGTAATAGTTTTCGTTCAAGATGGTCTGGATCAAAATGATATAACGTGTCTTCAATAAGATCACAAAAGTGCTCACATGAGTGAACGGTGTCAGTTGGTAGGCTAAGCACCCAACGAAATGGAGATTCACGAAGTGTGAATGCAAGTAGCAGATCGTCTTGTTCGTCAGTAAACTAATATTCCTCATAAATCATGGAAAGAAAGCTATGTAAGTGCTCAGGCCAGGCCACTTCGCCTTCACCATCATACGTGTGAGTGGACAAGAGATTGAAAAGCTTCCTCAAGATGGAGACATATTCATGATTTGAAAAACACCTCAAGGGAAGAAGAATGCAAGAATCCATGAAATATTTGCAAAGGTTCAAAACCAGATGAGAGGAAATTGCTTGTCATCAGGCCCTCCTTCTAGCACCAAAAATGTTGACAGTGTTGGACCCACCAACATGTGAAGCGGATCTCCCTAGTAAGAAGTCCCAATTACACCTCAGATTGTTTGGGGTAGCAGTCCCAGTAGTGGGTCATAAGGTAATGCCTTGACCGCAATGTCGCATAGAGGCAAGTAAGATAACTCTATTAGTATCAAGAGTGTGAATGATGTAGTGAGTCAAGGAATGAGTATGAGAGGTTCCAACACTTAGAAGGGAGAGGAAGCTGAAGGTGAGTTCCAGGTTGAAAGGATGCGTCTTTAACAACATACAAGGTAAGATAACTCAAACAACACTCACAGATCAGTACAAGATGAGTGTGACGGTTGATATAACAAGGTTTATAGAAACGTCTGTCTGATGTTCGACAGAGCAGTCGACATAGACAGTGACAACACTAACAAGATACGCAACACATTAACAACAAGATTCATATAATTTCATACAAATTAGTTCATATACAAGTACGTAAGTTAAACAACATATATCATTATGGAAATCGGAGTAATCCAACTACAATAACAACATATGCATGAAAATGTGCTAGCTTTTATTATATAAAGAAGTGTAAGTCACAATCATACAATACACCATGTAAACTTGCTAGCCCCATCAGTGGAATGTTACAACCACATCTGCCTGCTCCTCCAAAGAGATGTACTAGACTCCGTGCAGTGGAGAAGCCAAGTTGCATTACAATACTGTCTGAGCCTTCTTCAAGATAGTCTTAGCAGAAGATTAGCTGACCAAAAGCCTATACAATGAGTTATGAGGGACTATTTATAGCAAAGGGTGGGGTAACCCTTGACATTCCCCTTTGTGATAGTTCAACTACCCTCATAACTCTTCACCTACTCTATGACTATTACATCCAACTGTTGAAGCGAACTCCTAGCTCTGTTGCAACCGATGAATTAGTTCAACCCCTTCATCCAACTCGTCTGCTAACATGCACATGGTCTTCTTGGGTATAGTTGAACTGGAAAAACACTGATGCATAGTCTCCGTGCTAATATTCAAGTGTGTGTTTGTGGTCATGCACATCAACTTGATGAAGTGCATGTTCAACCCTAGTTGGACTTGCTTCTTGTCTTTGCCTTGGTGAGTGTGTTGAATGGGATGGATTTCATGTGTGCACTCAAAGACATGCATGCTGTTGGATCCTTTTCATGCGACCAACAACACTGCTCACCATGTTTTCCCTATGTCAGCTGTTGGGATGGATCCTTAACTTGTACTGGCTCAGTTTCATTTGTGACTGCATGTTGTGCCCACTATTGTTCCTGTTCCTGCTGCAACTCATTGGACTGTCTGTGTAGCTTCATGTTCTTCCTGAGTTGCTGCTTCAGCACATGCAACTCCTTCTTTGTTTCATCTTCTATCTTCATGCAATCTTCATGTCGCACTGTCACTTCATAGCCTGATTCTCCAAAGTTTCTTTCATTATCAGTTGATCTGCTTGATCTTGCAACTTTTCTCTGCCTCTATGTTGTTAGCAACGTTCCTCTTGCATTCACTGCGTTCACTTCATTTTTTGTGTTCACCGCATTTGGTGTGCTGCCTTCAACTGTTATTCATGATGCTGCTCACTTTGATGCTGCTGCTTGATGTCCTTGTCCACAAACAACTTGATGTCTTCATGAGTTGGTAAGCCCATAGACACTTGATTGACTACATCCCTAAGTATGCTCTGAACGATGTCTTCATCTCTGCTCTCTTGGAAACCATTGTACATATACTGCTGAGAGGCATATGAACACCTACGATACCTGGTGACATGGCAACACTCATAGCGAGCAATCTATCCATCAAAAACCAAAATGAACATGACAACTAACCTACAACATACCTGGGTGAATAATCATGAAGGTTGCGCTATTTCAGTCGGGAGGTCGGGAGACCGACTGCCAAGACTGCACAAGGCACATTCTGGGCAACTAGTAGACTGACTGACTACTGGAACTGCATAATGTGTAATCCAGTTGGGAAGTTGGCTGATGGGATTGCGCAATGTGTGATTCTAGGTGGGAAAGACTTTTGGCCCAGGGACAGATTTGCACAAATTTTTGGGCCAAGCAGCCACTGACCTCTAGAAATGCTCAAGTCAGTCTAGGAGGCCAATGTTGGACCATAATTTGAAAATCTAGAGAGGAAGGTGAGCCTTCCTTCTCTAGATTGCATAATGTAGCCTTGGTGAAGGAAAAGACTAGGCCAAGATTAGCCCAACTCGCCGACGGGCAACTGAAAGCAAATAAGTTGATGAAATGCATGGCGACACTAAGTGCTAGCAGAAGTGATAAACAGTGCATGAAAAAAATGAATGAAAGATTCGACAAACATATCAACATGCATGTGGGTGAGGCAGTTCGTTGGTTGGGAGAATATCCGTGCAAAATAGTTTCATGCATGCAACAACAGTGAGATAACAACAAAAATTGAAACAGAGCTAGAACAAGCTAGTATACATGTAAACGACAGTAAGCATTCAAAGAAATCAAGCAAATAGTACTCAGACAAGTGAAAACCAAAAAAGTGACAGAAATGCAACACAAGGCATGGGAAGTGAGCTTACCCAAAAATAGTTGAGTTGAATGTGTTGACTACTCCTAGATGTGATGTGGGATGTCAGAGCTACAAGGTTGATGTTAGTAATGAGCTCTGCAGCATCTGGTTGATGAGTTTTGATAACATTGAGGTTGTGATGCACATGCCAAAAATCTAGGGGAAGCGACACTTGGTGGGAGGTTTCATAATTACTCCTTGCATGTAACCTCCGACTACTAAACATAGATCCCTGAAACAAGGGATGCCTTTGCATTTTACCTTGGGAGAAGCAACCTATGCATGCAAGTTTGTTTTGCTCGGTCTCGGAGGGAACCAGTCAACTCAGCTGCACATTCAAGCGACTGCTCGACTACTGGAGAAAATTTTTCTTTTTTTACTGTAAGTTGGGCTGACTACCTAAGAGGATTCGGAAATTTTTGGGTAGAGCAGCTCACTGCTGCCCAGATTTGCACAAATCCTAGGTTGAACAGCCTGTTGATGGATAAAATTGCGCAAATATTGTTGGGAGGGTTCGATGGGAGGATTGCGCAATCCTGGATCCTAGCAGGATGTCAGAGGGAATTGCACAATTCTTAGAGGGAAGACTGGTTTCCCTCCAGAAAATCACAAATTTCACTGGGAAGCTGCTCAACTAACAGCTGGACCAAGTTTGGGTGAGCAATCTGTGAAGGGAAAAGATAAAACTGTGATCGACAGGCTGCCTTTGAGCAAGAAATACACTTAAGCTTGAGGACTTGACGAAGCAAGGCAAGCTGCTATGAAGGTTGGTAGGGAGGCTCCAAAACAGGCTAAGGAAAAATTTTGGAGGGTGGTTGTAGCTGCTACAACAACACCACAAGCACATAGACCACAAGCATGAAGAAGACATATGTAATTGACATGTACGAATGAACAAAACATTCTGCAAATCTAGTTCAAGGGTTGAACCATGCTATCAACCACTCTACGGTATCAGATATCACCCAAAGAGAACAAACACTGGAAATCACCCAATGAGAAGGAAACCTACTTTGATACCACTCTGTAACACCCTTCTCCAACATTTACCCAATCTAACTGGTCCACTGGGGAAAACATGTGACGAGAGGCTACTATGATGTGATTCAAATCTCCATGTATAGTTAAGTAAGTGTAACTGAAAAAACAAACCCAATCTGACCTTACTCAGGAACTATAGACCCTTCAGGAGAAAACCAACACTTCCAGGTGCATAACCCCTGATACAACTTGTCTTTTTGCTAATCTAGAACCCCATTTGCTTCCATGAAAAGCCATGCATGCAACTGGTACCCTCTAGTGGCTCCCACAACAAGGCATGCTAGCGATTGTGGCCTTCTTCAGACAATTCTCTGCTAGCGACTCTGAATTCTGTACCACTTTTCTAGGGTTAGGTTTCAGGCCACTACCAAAAACTTCATGAAACTTCTAGAAATGTTAAATAACCATTAATTAAGGCTACTAATGCAAACATTGGTACAAGGACTTGACCGAACCTCTACTAGCCATGACATACATTTCATCAAGGGATTCCTAGGCCTAATCAAGGATATTCACAATGAGGCTTCACCATGTATCCCACCCCAGGATTCCTAGGCCTTGTCATCAATTGTGAGACAACCATACTCAGCCTCGAATCCATCTGGAAATCCATCTCAACCAAATCAAGAGAACCCCATCACACCATCTCTATCCATAAATGGCAAGGCACGGTTGAAGAACATTGTAACACTTGGCAAAACACATGCCAATTACAACAAAAGAACCAAAACAAACATGCATGTGCATTGCATGTCAAAACTAGCAAGAAAATCATACATGCAACTTGATACTTGCAAGTAATCCGATTGTAGCCTCTTGATCATGCTCTTCTTCGCTTGATCTTTGCCTCCCTTTTATTTTTTTTCCTTCCTTTTCCTTCTTTCCTCCAATGCTAAAGTGCTCCAAGAATGCTCTAAGTGTCCATTGGTATGAGAGAGAGAGAGTAGAGAGAGCTCCAAAACTGAACTGAGAAAAGGTTACTATGACAAAAGGTTGTGAACTGATCTTCATAAACTTTTTTATTAATGAGGCCTCCATTTTCTTCAATTTCCATTATATTCCTTTTTTTTCTTCCTCACATGCAACCTGTGACCTTTCACCTTCCTTTTCTCCTATTTTCCATTATTTTCATAAATAAAATGCCAATTAATGCCTCTTTTCCTTTCCAAAGCCTTTGCCATTGCCTTTACCAATTTCCTTAATCATAATAAACCAAATTAACACCCACACTAGGATGGTTTTTCCCAACTTTCAACTTGGAATAAGTGTCCCATGACCTTGGTTATTATTTTTCCTTTATTAACTTTATTACATGGATTTTTTACTAGGGATGTTACATAAAATTCTGCATTGCAGATTTCAGGAAAGTTGAAACAACTGGACCCTTCTCTCCCCGACCTTTACTTGCTCCTCAATACAATATACGATTTTCTTTGCCTCTCTTCCCCAAGGATGCAATGTTGGTTAAAATTTGATAGTCAAAAAAGCCAAACGCAAAGGGGTTTGGACTGTATTAAAAAAATAGAGTGCTATGTTTTTGTTTATGGTATTCATATCACAAAAACCCTCACCCTCACTACCCTAGAATGCAAAGACACCTTCCTTTGCAGAATTTAAAAAGATACAACACGAATAAAAAAAAAATGGGCAAAACACAACAACTGAAGCCACCAAGGTTTGAAAGTTTTTTAATATAAATCGGTTTGGAAATCCATAAAATTTAAAAATGAGCAGTTTACTATAAATACCTCACATTCCTACTCTTGGACACCATGGTACATTCCTCTGTGAGTTTTGAGACCATTTCAACAAGAACACACAAGATACATGAACAAATCACAACAATTGGAGCTCCAATATTCAGATTCTTAATATAAATTGACTCAACAATTCATAGGTTTTCATAAAATGACTAATATGAATGAACATGGATAAAAATTATGAATTAATAACAGTTCACAATAGAAATGATTAAGGGCAACTACAAAACTTTGATTCATTTAATAATCTCACAACTTACAACCTAACATTGTTGTTTATTATGCCATTCACATAGAAATACTTTCTGTTCACACAGATTAAAGGTACATGCATCTGCGAAACCTCAGAACCGTAGTTGCACAGAAGAACAATGAGTTCCTCTCTTCTCTCCCTCTCTCTTCTCCTCACTCGGGAGCTTATCTCTTCTTTTATCCTCCCCAAATACTCTTTCTTATTATTTCCCAAAAGAAATGGATCATGACAACCAACAGTCACAAAGGGTGAATCGTTTCCCCTTCTCCACAAAATAAGTAAAATGAAAACTATACTTACATTAGAAAATAACTTCTCCATATTATTTCTAAAAATCAAAATTCACATCCTAATGTAAATATTTACAATTTCTTACCATTTAAAAATTCCTCCCAACATTACAATGTGGTCATCCCATCACATTGGTAAGCTCTTGTCCAAACTCTCACATCTTGTGCTCAGCTTATGCACCTGCATCAACTGTTCTAGAGTTTCAAAAGTTTTTCAAAAAATTGAATTTATTTGTCTTCAAAGATACACATTAAATAACAAAAAATCAAGACATGTCTAGTTTTTTTTGGCCAAATATTAATAAAAAAAACTCCAAAACATAAAATAATTATACTACATATTTTTAACATTCAATACATTGGAAAATCATCAATCATTTGTATAATAAAGGTAGTTTCAACCTTAAACCAAGGGGAATATTTATGTCGATTGTAGATTCTGAGAATATGCAAGAATCTAATGACGAGAAGAGAGGTCAAACAATTAACCTCTCCCTTGAATATCAAATTTTGATATATTCCTAGAATCTGCAATCAACATAATTTCAAGATCAACGAAATAACAACGAATATGACATTCACTAGTTAAACAAAACTCACATAGTAACCCCTAACGTCTCATCGAGGAAGCAATGAATTCATATTGATGTAATTGAGGAAATATTACCTATATTCAGAGAGATATACTGTTAGATAATTCTAAATTCGCTTTTTAATAAGGAATTGGTGAGTTCACCAATGGGAGTCACATCCAAATAGAACCAGTTGATGGTATCACCTCTCCATCATCACAGGTGGGCCTATTTGTTTTATCATTTCTCATTATTTCCTCTTGGAAGAGGTATCAATCCCATAAGTGAGAAATGAGCACTCAAAAGAGGAGAGTAATAGATTTTTTAATTTAGTAGGAAAAGTTAGAATCTACTTAATTTTTTATGATGTAATAACAATAATGAAAGTTTTACTTTTAGATGTTGACATTTGTGTTTGTTTAAAATTTGGTAATAATGTTTTATGGTTAGTTTTTAATCTTTTTAATTTTTATTTTCCGATGATAAGTTAGTCTTCGTTTTTATGTATGACTAAATCATATTTTGAATATTAGAATAAAATGTGTATTAAGAAATGAATTAAATTACTATATAATTAAAAAAATGTATTTTTATTTTTATTTTTCAAATTATCATTTAAACGTTTTAGAGTTGACCAATTTGATTAATATATATAAATTGATATCCTTCAACAATTCATTGATTATTTGATAATATACATAATAATTTTATTATTTTATTAAATAAATGTTAAAAAAAAATTAATATTCAAAATTTTTAATATAAATAAGAAAAAAATTAAATTAACAACATTTAATATACATATATTTATTAAAATTTAAATTTCCATTTGTTTATTAAAAAATTGAGATAAAATAAATAATAATATGTAAAAGTAAATAGACGCTTATAGAAAGGTAACCCTTATAATTCAAAACAAAACAAATATAACAGTCAGTATGCCAATTGTTTGTTTCTACCAATCAATGACTCAAATGTCTTAAACTCGGCAGGTATATAAGAAATATAGTGCCAATATTGAATAGGAAAATGATAAATGGAGAGAATCAACATTGAAACTTGTTTATAATTTCCCTCACGTACATCTATATTAGAAAGCGTGCAGAACCATGTTCTTCCATTTTAGAGTATTGAATTTTTTTTAATTTTTTTTAATAGCAATGAGTACATTCCATTAGGTATAATCGCTAATTTTCGCTGCTACTATTTTCTTTGGTAGAACCAATATTTCATAAATGTTATAACGGTCGATATGTCTCCAAAGACTTGAACCCACACTATTTGGGACACAAATCATGAACCATACCGCTTGGTTAAGTTCCTTTGACTGGAGCATTGAATTTTTTAGACAAGTGGGTTTTTTTTTTTTAAATAGAAACCGTTGGCCATTTTCACATAAAACTACTCGAGAATTGAACAAAAATAGTTAGCATCAATGAGCCATTTGACTAGGGTATGTGAGTGCATAGAAAAAAATAGCATAATTACTTAATATTTGGTTAATATAATAGTTAAGTTAAATATTATTTTGCATCATTTTCAATTCAGTTTTAGGATATTTGGACACTTGAAAGTTAAACTTAACTTGGTTTAAGAGTGTACTTTATATGTATTAGTTGCATTGTAATCCAATAGTGATGATATGGTCTAGACATAAAATGATTCAACATGTCATATTCTCCTCATTACTAATGACAATTGATCTGTGGCTTAACACTGGATTGATCCATGATCTCTATTTAAAGGGAAAGGAGGGTCATGGCCAATGATTGATTGTAAGAAGTATCTTATATAAAATATTTTCATTTTCATTAACAAAATTTCCTCACATGACTATGTTGGATGGGGCCATGGATTGTTTCCTTGGTTTTAACAACATAAAGATATTGGTGTTGAGATCTTTTCTCTGGTTGCGTGAGTAGTTATTGAAGGTATTTTTCCTATATGTAATTCTCTATTTACCCGAACATCGTATCAAAGCCCATTTGAAGAATTGTTCCCACTGGTGATCAATATCTTAAGCTCGTGTTGCCACATTTCCAAGATCTCCTATTTTTGTACTATTTTAGTGTGAACGGACTGTTCCATTACATCTAGAATGTTCTTTTAAGCTAATAACACCATTCAATTCATCCAAAAGTTTGTTTATTTTCCTAAGGTAGAATATTTTTGTTATATGTGGAGGTGTACGTTATGAATACATCCTTTCTGAATTTTTTGTTTTTACAAAATTCATATTTCAATTTTCTATTTATATTCCTTGTTTCCTACTCTTTTTGGTCTCTGTATACTCTTTGCCCTGCACTTTGTATGATATTGGAAAATTAGAAATAAAGTGAAAGACATTTTCTTTATTATGTATGCTCTTTGTCTTGCACTTTCTGTGACCTCGACAAATAAGAAACAAGAAGAACACTTGCATTTATTGGGTAAGTTAACCGAGATCTAACCCCATTGTCGTTGAATTTGTGAATATTATTTTAAAATTATTGTTTATTTATGGATGAACACAATTTTTTTATTTAAACACACATTTCAAGGATGAGCTCCAACAACACCACCCTCACCCTCCTTCACTAATATTGTTATGTTTTTGCATTAGTTCACTTGGTTAAAATTTGCTTTATAAAATTGAATAACCATAAAAAAAACTTTAATATTTTTCTAATTTTTCAAGAAGTCCTCAATTATAAAGTAACTTCATTGTAAAAGTGATTCTCACTTGTTTTATAAAAGTGGGTCACTTCTTTATAGAATTAATTTATAAGCAAATCCAGTGAGAGAAAATAATTTTTATTTTTTTTGAATATCCATTACCATATGGGCCAACCTCTATTTGTGAGGTCGTTATTTGCTATTGTTAATGCGCTTTTTTAAAAAGGCATAACTTTCACATCCAAAGATTTTTCTTTCGGTGCCATTTGTTTTAAAACAACATAAATTTTCAAGAGCTTTCCATCCAAATAGTTAGTTTCAACTTTTGAAACCATATTATCTATATATTTTAATATGAAACTCCAAGTAAAATTTTGTTTACTAGTACCAACTATTTCTCATGAAAATCTCACATGGAGGATGTATAAAGAAGTAAAGGATTGTACAAGATAACCTTGGGACAAGAAATGTTCCCAACTTAACTTGATAAGAGAGTCAAATGGGATAATAGGAATGAAAAAACATGGAGATTTATTGGAATGTCCATTTCTCCTTATTTGTGATTTCATATTCAAAGAATTGATGATCTAAATGAAGACTGCGAAAAGTTGAAAAACATATTTTGTGAACTTAATATTATTAGATCTCATCAATGTAACGCACCCAATCCCTCAATTCATGTTAGAGGAATGGGGTAAACATTTTGTTTGTTTGTTAGGTAGCCAACACTTTGCTTTTTCTTCTCGACTCATCGTAAGAGCCTCACAACTTAGGCTTGTAATCTGCGTGCTTTATATATATATATATATATATATATATATATATATATATAGATATATATATATATATATATATATATATATATATATATATATATATATATATATATATATATTTGTATTTATTGGCCAAGCCGAATGCAACATCCTTTACCCTCTGTTGTGGCCCAACACCTTGAAACACAATGCCTTTACGCCTTCCTGGTGGGTCCCAATGGACACTCCACCCCGCTTACCTTCTCCTGTCGATTTTCCCAAGCACACACTTTAACTACGGTTGGGGCCTTTGTTCCATGCTTGCGAGGATGGTGGGACTGTTCCGCTGCCTCCTCATTGGTCTTCCCTTCTGCTCTGACTTGCCACCATGACCTGCCCCACGTCATCCCACTACCTTCATGATGGCTCCTCCTCTTAATGCGCTCCTCTATCTTTCCAAGGTCATAGTGTCGGCTTGACCTGGCTGGTGGGACCCTTCTCCATGAATCAAGTATGCTCTCCACCAACTTGATATGACTTAAATCATCCTGCTAGTCTCTTCTCGATGCTTTACTATGGGCTCCTTGCTTTATGCCTCCAGGGTGATCTCATCAGATTGACTTGACAAGTGGGCCAAATCACAGCCTATAATGCCACGACAATGGTGTTGGCCTTGCCACACACCCACCTTACATCATCCCACAATACCTTGGCTCATGCCCTTGATTCTTCTACTTCAACATTTTGCTAGGGTAAGAATTCTTGGCCACTTGGCTAGTGGACCACCCTTCTGGCCAATGGATTTACTGTCAAGCACATGTTAGCCTGCCTAAGTCATTCGGGTGCATTAACCCAACCTTCTCCACCACCCATGCCTTAAAAAATATTCTAGAGTGAACCTGAATGGTTCGAACTGCCATGAGGGTCCACCTTTGAGAAATCACAAAACGTCCAGGCTGGCGTGTCTGCCAACTTATCTTGACTAGATTCATCGTGGTTGGTCCCCATTGCTTCCCATAACAATCTCCTGAGGTAACACTTCTAGGTTCCACCTCTAAGACATGTCAATACTCTCACGACCAATCATGTTAGGAAAAATCTGGCCACACAATTTGGGGGCCTCCATGCCTAGGGTTACCTTCCAAATGTAGGATGAGGTTTAGCCAAAATGCACCATAAGTTTATGGTGTTTCTTTCCGCGCCGCTTTGAACTAGCACTCTATCTTTGCCATGGCTCGACGAAGGGATCTTGACCCTGCCTTAAGAAATGCATTGGAGGACAATATTTACTACTATCATAAGAGAAAGTCTCGACTTTGCCATGGATTACTGAAGCTAGTCATTTCGACCATATCTCTATCTCAGAGATCATATAGGCCTTTGCGTCAACGTTAGTGATTGACGCCAATGTCAATGGTTTATCAAGGTTCCCTGCGATGCTACCCCTACTAAGCTTGAGCCAATCCAACTTTAAGGGGTTCTTAACCATTCTTGGGTAGGGAATTCAAGGTATGATGGCGTGGGCACTCCAATAACACTTACCTACCACATGCTTGGTGTTGGTTCTCGAAAGGCCTCCACCTCTCCTACCACACGCTGGGAGTACCAGAATCTTTATCAAGCTTGTAAGCAGTTGCATGGTGCTATGTAGAACCTTCTAGGGTCGAACTAGCTACACTTGCGTGTTAGTGGAAGACACCTAGGCTACTGATAATGCATGGATAACAGGCCATTTAGGTAAATAATATAGTATTTGACTGAACCCTAAGAGAAAATCAAACCCCTCAACATTCATACAATGATTGTCATGTAACATAGTAGCTTGTGACTTAGGAAATAAGTTAATGTAATAAATTGCAAACCCTCTTAAGTAGGAAATCTTTCTAAGTAATTTAGTTCATATTAATAAAAAGGGTATTTGTACCTAATGTTCCAAGTTTTTATTCCAACTATTATGGCTTCTGCTATGGCCTATAACATTACATGATGTTTCTTTTTTGTTTATTTAAATGCTATTGTCATGAATCACAATAATGAATAAATTTAACACAAAACCTCATTCCAATGTAAATAAGCATATACATTTGTGCAGTCTAATTAGAAACATTTCTCATTTTAGTAATGCCATATGTACACAGGTTCATGTGTAATTTCCATAACTATGAATTCCATCTCTACATAGAGGTTCATCCACATGCTCATCATATTAATAGTAGAGATGTTTCCCAAGAGAGTTCAAACCATTTCAACCAGAAATGCATTATAAATTTGTCAACATGTAAACATGCACATAAGATCACTTATATTTTAAACTTGCAAGGAAAGTGAATCTGGGACAATGACTCTCCACCCAACCGTAGACAACTGCAACCACACTTATTTGCATTTGTCACCCTCGAGCCAAATTCCAGAGTCTGAGGGGGGTGCTTGCTTAAGATAATTGATCACCATCTACCAACTGAAACGGGGAATTCTAGAGGACCATTCCCTCAATCCCACCAATTGATTGATACCATCTTCTTTAGTACAAGGAGTCCAGAGGTTCTCTACTTCACCCCAAGTGCACGCACAGTGACTCACTCACTTCGAGGAAGTCCAAAGTCGTCCGTAACAACAATGCAATAGCCAAATGTCTTCAATCAAGTATTCCTTTGATGCTAGTTTAGGATTAGCCTCTTTTCAGGTTGTCTAGGGCTCCAGAGCTTACTATCTCAACCCACAACCTCCAGGGAACTGAAGTTGTTACATGACTCTATAGATTACATCCCAACCCACAACCTCTAGGGACCCAAGCTGTTACAGGCCTCTAGAGTCCTTGTCTCAACCAAGAGCCTCTAGGGACCCAAGTTGTTGCAGGGCACCAGAGATCCTATCTCAACCCACAACCTCCAAGGAACCCAAGATGTTATAAGGCTCTAGAAACTAGCAACTAAACCCAAAGCCTCCAGGGAACCTAAGATCCAATCCCCTTCTCTTATGTTCTCTTCGGCTATACGTTGACTCCTAGAGTTCTCTCACTATCCCTAGAATGAGATCTAATTCCTCTTCATGTCTTCCTTCTGCCCTCAACATGTGCTCGAATGATCTTGTTTCTCCATTTTTCCTTTTTTTTTCCTGGATTTTTCCTCCCTATCCCTGTTTCCTTTCCTAGTCTTGTCCTTATTAATTTCTTGTCCTCTTTTCCTTATTTTTGTTTTCAAGTAACATGGGATTTGTGCGTTCTCTTGCAGCCCATTTAAATTGGGAACCATTCCATTAATTCATGCACCATCCAATGTTTAATGGTTGTCCTGCAATTCGTATTTTCTGCACAAGAAAACCTCTACATCCTAGGAAAGGAATCCTCCTCCCCAACTCTAGAATCCATGTCCCTTTGACTCAGTTCTTCTTTTTAAAAAATTCATATATTTATAAAAACATTTTACAATTCATTTTATGAGATAACCATGGGTGGGGTTGTCACAATCCCCTCCCCCTTGATGGAACAACACACTTAGTGTTCTTTCACAAATATGCAATACCAAAAGTAAAACAAAAAACATATTGTTTCTTGAAGCTTTATATACATATCTCTATACAATATTTACAATCATATACATACTTACTTTAACCAACAAAAAAGGGGGTAATTTTATTTCATGGCATCAGCCATTTCCCAAGTGGCCTCCTCTAGCCCAAAGTGTTTCCACTGCACCTTAACTTTCTCCATGGCTCAATTATGGAGCATAAGACTCCTCTAGTCTAGAATGCACGTTAGCTTTGGCTAGAACCCTCCCCCTGGTTCCACCTTCAACAAAGACCAATCAATCACATGATTAAAATCCCGTAGATATATTTTAAGCAAAGAGACATGGAAAACATCATGGATTCAAACTGATGGAGGAAAAGCAAACCTATAAGTCACTGGTCCAATCCTCTCAAGAATTTCAAAAGGCCCACAATACTGTGGTGCCAACTTGGTACATGTCACAATCATTAGGGAACTGTTCTTAGGTTTAATTCTCATATAGATGTGCTCCCCAACTTGGAACTCTTTGTGTACACTACGCTAATATGCATAGCTTTTGTGCCTATCCCGTGCCACCTTCAAATTATGTTTTATGATCTAAACTTGCTGCTCCATATCCTTGAGAATATTAGATCTTGGATGGACCTTGTTAACTAGATCACTCTAGCTAATAGCAGTGTTTCAACTCCTTCCATACAACACCTCAAACGGGATCATCTTAAGGGCTTCGTGGTATCCATTTTTTGTGAAAATTCCACAACTGGAAGGTATTCTTCCCACTTCTTGAGTTGATGCATCACATAAAACCTTAAAAAGTATTCAAGGATTCCGTTAATCCTCTTTGTTTTCCCATCTATTTGTGGATGCTATGCTATATTAAATGTCAATTTTGTTCCCAATCCTGCAAACCATTCCTTCGAAAACCTAGAAGTGAACCTAGCATCTATGTCTAACACAATCTTCTTGGGGATGTCATGTATTCTCGCAATATTCTTTATGATGATTTACGCTATGTTAGTAGTGGAGTTAGTGGACTTGACTACTACAAAATGAGCTACCTTTCTCAACTTATCCACCACCACCATGATTGCATCATGTTGCTTGGTGGTTCTGGGTAATCTAGTAATAAAATCCATAGAAATTACCTCCCACTTCCATTCTAGAATGGGGATAGGTTGCAACAATCTTGTTAGATGCTTGCACTCAACCTTTACTTGTTAGAATTCTATACATTTTTCCACAAAATTAGCCACTTCCTTCTTCAAATTCGGCCAATAGTAGTACTTTTTAATCGTTGTAAGGGTCTTTTGATAACCTAGGTGGCCTGAATAAGGTTTTACATGGAACTCTTTCATTAGTAGTATTTTTACCTCATCACTATTTGGCACATAAATTCTATTTTTAAACCTGATTAAGTCATCTTCAGTGAGGTGATATTCTTCACCCTTTCCACTTTGCAACAATTTTTCTTTCACTTGTCGATATTTTTCATCTTGATACCCAATATTCGTGACTCTTTCTATCAGGTATGTTGTATAATAACTCACAACTTCCAAGTGATTCACTTGAATTCTTTTGATCAAAGCATTAGAAACCTTGTTTTTTTTACCTTTTATGTACTTTATTTCAAAGTCAAATTCATTGAGAGTGGCCAACCTTCTTTCTTTCCTAACATTCAACTTGGGTTTTCCAAATAAATACTTGATCCCATTATGGTGTGTCATGAGTGTAAATTTCTTGCCAAGGAGGTAATGTATACACATTTTTAAGGCATAAATGATCGTAGTCAATTTTAAATCATGGGTTACATAATTCACCTCATGCTTGTTTAACTTTCTAGACTCATAGCATACTACTTTCCCTTCCTGCGTTAAGACTCCATTGAATCCCTCTTTGCAGGCATCTATACACACCACAAAATCCTTGTCATGATTTGCAATTCTAAGCACTGGTGCAGTAGTGAGAAACTACTTTAAAAACTCAAATATTTTTGTCCATTGTGCATTCCACTCAAATATTTTTCCTTTTCTCTGCAAGGTTGTAATGGGATGGCCTATCTTGGAGAAATTATAGATAAATCTACTATAATATCCTTCCAATCCCATGAATGATCTAACCCCATCCACATTATTTGGAGTTGGCCACTCCATTATGGCTTTGATCTTTTTAGGGTCAACTGTGATTCCTTCCTTGGACACGATATGACCTAAGTAATTTATTTGCAACTTGAAGAAGTCACACTTGCTAAGATTTGCATAGAGCTTGTGCTCCCTCAATAATTGTAACACTGCAGCCTGGTTATTTTCATGCTCTTCTTCTGTCTTGAATACACTAATATGTCATCAAAAAACATGATGATGAACTTGTTCAAATAAGGATGTAGAAAAATGTTCATCAAGAACATGAACATGGTAGGGGAATTGGTAAGTCCAAAAGGTCACTACGAACTCATAATGCCCATATCTTATCTTGAAAGTAGTTTTATGAATGTCTTCCTCCTTGATTCTTACTTAATGGTAGTCTAACCTTAAGTCAATTTTGGAGAAAACAACTACTCCCATCAACTGATCAAATAAATTATCAATCCTTGGTAATGAGTACCTAGTCTTTATGGTCACCTTATTTCGCTACATGTAATCAATCTACAGTCTATGAGTTCCATATCTCTTCTTTACAAACAATATCATTGCTCCCCATGGGTACACACTTGGCCTTATGTATCCCTTGCCAAGCATTTCCTTTAGCTACAATTTAAACTCAACCAACTCTAGGGTGCTCATCCTATATGGCACCTTGGATGTTGGTGCTGCTCCAGATACCAGCTCAATAGATAAATCTATCTCTATGTGAGGAGGAAATCTATGAGCCTCCACTGGAAATACGTCTACATATAGCTACAAAATAGGGTACCTCTTTCGCAATTCAGCTTCCTCATCTTCTATTTCTCTGTCATCTTTCTCATCTTGAGAATCATGCACTGCAAATAGCATGCACCCCTTTCTGTTGCTGCGTTTGGATTGCATAATAGTGATCAACCTTACTGAAATGGGATTTTTCCTACCTTGCAACACTCTTTTCACTCCTTGCTCATCCAAGCATTCAATTTATTTTTCAAATCAATCCAACTTGGTCCTATGTAAATACTACCATCCCATGCCCAAAAATATGCCCTACACACCCAATGGTAATACATTCAGATGAGATATTATGGGCATGTCACTAAGCTCGAATACATATGACCTCACCCAATGGTTGATCCCTCTCTTTTTCCCAGTTTCTAACCAAACCAACCAAGGTTCTTCGTGAAACTCCTTTCTCAAACCACATTTCTCAACAAGCTCTGGGATGACATAGCTATAGTTAGAACCAGGATCAATTAAAATAGAAATAGTTTGATCTTACATCTTACCTTCCATCTCAATGATGGATGCCTGGTGATTTGCTTGGTGGTTGTGCACTGCAACATAAATTCTTGGAATACTTTGAACTACCTTTCCCACCATGCAAGCCTCCTCGACACTATATATCTTTGGTCCAACATTCTACTGGTGTGGATAGTATCCTCTTCTATGGTTCTCACCACAAGTCCATCATTTGAGCAGCTCTTGGCCTTCAAACTTGGGTTGTGCTGATGCCAGTTTTTGCACATTTTTCTTAATAGAAACATTTAATTTATGTGAGATTGTCTTGCATGAGATGGGTACTTACCTTCTTTTCCTTTTGAGCCTTGCTTGGGATAATTCTCCTTATGTCCAACATTTATTTTGGTCTTCCAATTACTTTTGATATCAAGTCTACATTTTTCCTATTGATAGTAGTGCTTTAGATTCTTAATAGGATATTTCAAGGTTTTGGGTTCTAGTAACTCACTTTTTTTCTTTGAATGCCATAGGAAACCCACCGATGAATATCATAATTTTTTCTTTTTCATCTTTGATATATGGTGTGTACCTCAATAGTTATAAAAACTTGGTGGCATACTCATCACTGGTTAACTGACCCATTCTTAGTTCATAGAACTCTTTTTCCTTACTATTATAATAACATTTAGAAAAGTATTGTTCTCTCGAGATATTTTCAAACTCATCCCAGGTCAATTCCTTCTCCATAATGGCTCTAATGTTCTTCAAGTACTCCCACCATGTGTCGGATTTTCCTTTTAAGCTATAAGTGGTGACTTTAGTTTTCATATTCTCAGAATAGTCATGTATTCTGAAAAAATTCTTCATTCCCAACAACCAAGCTTTCACATCCTCTGCTTTCTTCATGTCGCCATAAAATGTGGACAACTTGGCTTTCTTAAACTCCTTATGCATGTAATCCTTTCCTATGCTTCCTCAATCATGATGATGGTAATGATGAGGGTGGTGGTGCCTCTGGGCAGCAGAACCAAATAACTTGTTAGAGTAATGCACCTACATGTTAGTTCCTCCCCTTCAAGTGCTCAAAGGTACATCTCTTGGCACAATATCCTCACTTCCTCACCTGTGACTTTTCCTGGACCTACCATCATTTCCTCCATTGGTGTTTTCCTCTAACTCATGAAGAATTTCCCTGTCTCTATGACTATCCCTCACTCATATTTCCTTTTCCTTTGACAATCCAAGATACTTTGCAGGATGGCTGTTTTGATGTTTGGTTTCCTTTCTTGGGCTCTTACTAGCTTCTCATTATCATCCTTAAAGCTTCTCACCTCAACCCTTTGGATTCTCAAGGTGTCCATCCATTCTAAGTTGTGATTCCCCCACCCCGGTCAACTGATATCTCTCCTTCATTAGCTCTGACCCAGTCACTTCCATGTTGTGATTGATCATAAATGTATTCAACCATTCCGGTCCTCATTGTTGTATTTCCTCTATTTTATGATGCTTGTGATGTGCTTTCAACCACACACATTGTTAGACATTTCATGATAAATAAATAAACACATATTCACAACCATGAACCTTACATTCATGGGTCTACCATGGAGATTTCTACTATGGAAAAGAAACCATCTTAGAGTGCCAACATATTCACCAATCATATGCATCAATCATTCAATCCTACAATCCTATCTTTCTAATTAATAATAAACAAAATATTAATTTTCTTTTGGCCATGATCCTTCTCTCATTAAGCTGTTGTCTGTCTACAACCAAACAACTCACATTAGCACATGGTCATTATCAAAACAATACTCACTATATCAATTAGACATGGGGTTAATAGTTTAGACCATATTTTAACACCGAAGTAGTTACTTAGCAATTTTTCATAAATCATCCCTCACTTGTGATGAAGCCCATCTAGTCCAAGAGTTGAACCTGGATGCTCTGATATCACTCTGTAATGTACCCAGCACCTCAAGTCCTATTACAAGAATGGGGTAAACATTTTATTTTTTGTTAGGTAGCCTAGACTTTGCTTTGGCTTCCCGACTCATAATAAGAGCCTCACAACTTAGGCTTGTAATATGTGTTCTTGTGTGTGTGTAATTAAATTTTTATTTATTAGCCCTGTCGAATGCAATAACCTCCGCTCTTTGTTGCAGCCAAATGCCTCGAAACAAAACACATTTATGCATTTTGAGTGGGTCCCACTGGACACTCCACCCCACTTACCTTCTCCCGATGATTTCCCCAAGCACACACTTTAGCTACCATCTAGGAATTTGTTTTAGGCTAGCGAGGATGGTGGGGTCATGCCTCTACCTCCTCATTGGTCTATCCTTCCACTCTAACCTACCACCGTGACCTACCCCATGTCATCCTGTTACCTTCATACCATATCCTCCTCTTGTTGCACTCCTCTATCCTTCCAGGGTTACAACGTTGGGCTAACCTAGCTAGCATGACCCTTCTCCACTATGCACATATGCACTCTGCTAACGTGGTATGACTTACTATTTCCCACTACTCTCCTCCTGACACTTAACTATGGATTCCTTGCTTTATTATTCTAGAGTGAACTCGTCGAGATGACTCAGAATGTGGGCCAAATCACAACTAATAACACCACAACAATGGTGTTGGAATTTCCATGCACCCACCTTACATTATCCTACAAGAAGTTGGTTAGCTCCCTCGATTATTATGCTCCAACGTTCCACTGGCCTATGACTTCTAGGCCACTTGGCCAATGGGCCACCCCTCTAGCCAAGGGATTTTTTATTGGGTGCACATTAGCTTGCCCAAGTCATTATGATGCATTAAGCCAAACTTCTCTCCCACTTGTTCCTTAGCAAATATTATAGAGTGAACCTGAATGGGCTGGCTTGTCATGAGGGTCCACCTCTGACCAATCACAGAACTTCTGAGTTGGCGTGTTCACCAGCTCATCTCAGATGGCTTCATTTCAGTTGGTCCCCATTATTTCCCATAACAATATCCCTAGGTAACCTATACGGGTTCAACCTCCGAGTCACGTCAATACTCTCACAACCAATCACGTTAAGGGAAATATGACCATGCCAATGTGGGGCCTCCATGTCTAGGGTTACCTTCCAAAGGTAGGATGTGGTTTATCTAGAGTGCACTTTAATTTTATGGCATTCGTCTCTGCACCGCATTGAACTAATAATCAATCTTAGCCATGGCTTAATGAAGGGATTTCACCCTGCCTTATGCAATACATTGGACGACAATATTTACCATTGTTTTAAGAGCAAGTCTCAACCTTGCCATGGATTTCCTAAGCTTTGCATTTCGAACATGGCTCTGTCTTAGAGATATTGTAGGCCTTGGGTCAATGTCAGTACTCAATGCCAATGTCAATACTTTATTAAGATGCCACGCAGTGCTACCCATCCTGATCTTGAGCGAATCCAACTCCAAGGGGTTCCTAGCCCATCTACACCCTTATTCTTAGACAGGGAATTCCAGGCATGATGGAGTAGGCACTCCAGTGGCCCATACCTACCATGGGCATAGTTTCAGTTCCGGAAAGGTCTCCACCTTGCCTACCACATGCCGGTAGTACTAGAATACATGTCAAGCTTGTTAGAAGCTCCATGGTGCTATGCAAAACCTTCCAAGACTGAACTAACTACACCCTAGTGCTAGCCGAAGACACCCAAGATGCTAATAATGCATGGCTAATGGGCCATTTAGGTAAAGCGTATGGGGCTCGACCTTCCCCCAAGGGAAAAAAATCTCCTCAGTGTTTATACAACGCTTATGAATTAGGAAATAAGTTAATGTAGGCAATTGCAGACCCTATTAGGCAGTTGACCTTCTATGTAATTTGGTCCATATAAATAAAAAGGGTCTTTGCACTGAATGTTCCAAGTTTTTAGTCCAATTCTTATGGCTTCTAATACATCTTGTAGCATGGCATGATGTTTATGTGTTGTTTATTTAAATGCTACTCTCATGAATCACAATAACGAATTCGTTTAACACAACACCCCATTCTAAAGTAAATGAGAATATACATTTGTGCATTCTGATTAGCAACATTTCTCATTTCAATGATGCCATATGTACACAAGTTCATGCGTAATTTCCATAACTATGAGTGCCATCTCTGCACAGAGGTACATCCACATTTTCATCATATTAATAGCATAAATACAAACCCAAGAGAGTCCAAACCATTTCAATCATAAATGCATCATATAATCATCAACATGTAAGCAAGCATAGAAGCTCACTTATCTCTTAAACTTGTAGGGAAACAGAGTATGGGACAAGGACTCTCCACCTAACCATAGATAACTGCAACCACACTTACTTGCAGCTGCCACCCTCGAGCCAGATTCCAGAGTTTGAGGGGGGTGCTTGCTTAAGGGAATCAATCACCAGATTCCAACTGAAATAGGGAATTCCAGAGGACCTGTTGGTCAATCCCACTAGTTGAATGATACCATATTCTTCAGCACAAGGAGTCAAGAGGTTCTCTACCTCATCCCAAGTGTGCACATAATGATTCACTCCCTTTAAGGAAGTCCAAAATTAATTGTAACAAAAATGCAATAGCCATAGGTCTTCAATCAAGTCTTCCTTTAATGTTGCTTCGGGATTAGCCTATTTTCAATTTTTTTGGGGCTTCAAAGATTACTATCTCAACCCATAACCTCTAGGGCACCCAAGCTATTACAAAGCTCTAGAGATTAGATCCCAACCCATAGCCTCCAAAGACATAAGTTGTTACAGGGCTCCAAAGACCTTGTCTCAACTCACACTCTCTAGGGACCCAAGATGTTGCAGGGCTGGAGGCATCCTATCTCAACCCACAACTTCTAGGGAACCCAAGCTATTATATGGCTCTAGAGACTAATATCTCAACCCACAACCTCTAGGGAACCTGAGAGAAAATCCCCTTCTCTTCACTTCTCTTATGCTCTGTGTTTCCTGCCAGAGTTCTCTCTTTATCCCCAACATGATCTTGAACTCCCCTTTGTGTCTTTATTCTTCCTTCATCATGTGCTTGAATGATCTTACTACTCCACTTTTCCGTGTTTTTGTAGTGATTCTTCGTCATCCTCTCTACCTTTCCTGGTGTTGCCCTCATTAATTTCATGTCCTCTTTTCCTTGTTTTCGTTTTCAAGAAACATGGGCTTTGTACCTTCTCTTGCATCCCATTTAAATTAGGAACCAATCCATTAATTCATGCACTAGCCAACTTTTAATTCATATCCAACAATTCATATCTTCTGTACAAGAAAACCTCTACATACCTAGGAAGCAATCCTCCTCCCCAAATCTGGAATTTGCATCCCTTTGACTCAACCCCTCTTTTTTTTTTTTAAATTTCATATATTTGTAAAAATATTTTACAATGTATTTTATGAGAGAACCATGGGCATGGATGTCACAATCAACCTGAAAATTAGATAATGAATTTCATTCCCAATGATTCCTCTTGCATTCAAGACTAGTTATTAATGTTCAAAACACTTCGACATCTGCATAAATACTGTCAAGTTGATCTAGAGGATGAACGTAACATATATATTATTTTTTCAAAGATTAGTTCTACATATTATATTTATGTATCTACATTTTATGCCACTAGAGAAGCTTTGGGGACTTCCTATAAAAAACATTCTCTTAATATTTTTTTGACTTTGATTAGAGAGAAAAACAAGCTCTTGCATATTGAAGTAATCAAAATTACATGTGCATCTAATAAGGTCTTAGAGGCCCAACAAAAATATTAAACAAAGCATCAAAAGAAATAACATACTTGCAACAACAAGAAGAATAAGGACCATAAACCATCTTAGCTAGTCTCTACTCCCCAATGACAAAGGGCATAAAATTAAAGAGTAAGAAGATTGATTGACATTGCAACTATTGTGGGAGAGAAAATCATCTAGAGTCTAAATGTTTCAAAAAGATGGAAGCCTTAGAAACAACGATGAAGAAGCACAACGTCAATGTTGATTCTTCTTCTAATACTTCTCATGGGCATGCACTTTTTGCTTCTAGTTTGTCCTTCAATGAAACCTCTATTTCTTCTTTTGATGAGTGGCTTATTGATTTTAGAGCATCTTACCATATTGTTAAGGATAAAGCCATTTTTTTGCTCTTAATGATGTAATACCAAACAAATATTTTTTCGTGATGATATATATCTTAGTGTTGTAGGATATAGAACAATTCAAGTAGATAATTTCCATTTCAATGTTGTATTATGTGTTCAGATTATTTCTTGCAACCTTCTATTAGTATATCAGATCACTCATTCAAGTGAAGGTAAAACAATAGAGTTTTCACCTATAATGTCCCTAGCCCATTGACATATCTACCTGTAACATTACCAACTCACTGTTGGGTCATTTTAGCCATATTCTAGGTATATCCATGCCTAGTAACCCTATGTAAACTGAAGTAACATGGTTTTTCCATTTATTTAGTAACTCTAGTGATGGATCTAGCCACTAGCTAAGGAATAATTTTATGCATATTATTATTGTGCTCTATCACTTGGGTATTTTCCCTTTTTATTTTGTTTCTAACATGGTGATATGCATATCGAAATGCACTCTAATTCAAATTCTTAGCTGTTTAATTTTTACAAACAACAAATTATAATTCATGTGTAACAATTAAAATTGATACATAGCACATAAATATTACATAAGTAACTGTAGCATAAATTAAGTAAATGTTACAAAAACAATTATCTAATAAATGTCTAACGTGCTACAGACCTTCAACATTCTTCCTAGCCATAGACCACACTATTCATTTTCTGTCAATAGTAGGTCACACCTAAGTTGAGGCTTTGATTCCATGGGAAACAACTCACCCAAATCTAGGTACATGTGTAGTACCAACAACTAACCAAGGTACCAAACTCCAACAACCTCCAACCTATAGGGTCATTCCTCCATTAGCTTGCACCCAAAAAATTCACATCCTTCTCTCCACTTGTATTCCTTCAGCTGTGTCACCACCTCGAAGGCATCTTACTTAGCCAAATAGGGATGTTCTTAGAGTCCTATGGCTCTAGGAGTTATTATTGCCCTTAAGGGTCTCCATGTACCCTCTAGGCCATCATGTCAAACTCGAACAACCTCCAACCTCTAGGCTCACAACCCTCTTCAATCTACACCTAAGAATTGCACACCCTTCTCTACACCTACAATCCCTCACACTATGCCACCACCTCTAGGGCACCCAACTCAGATGGAAAGGGATGTTCTCATCACTAGTGCTCCATGAGTACCTATTGTCATCTTGGGTATCCAATATTACACTTAGCACTCCATAAGGTCACTTAATGGAATTTATTTATATGCATGTTCTCTTTTTATTGATTAATATAGCATATCATCCCACTTGTTATATTCCCATGGAGTATTGGGCCCCCATACTCTTTTTTCTGATGTAGAAAAGTATCCATTATATGTATATTAACATGCACAAGTTAAACATATTTACAATATCGGGTTTTATCGACTCATAGAATATAAAAACATATACCCAGAGGAACACTAGCCCCGAAACATATACACATACACATACACACAGGTGCACCACCCCAAAAAATAATTCTTGGCTCAGTAGCCTAATTAATATGTTTAGGTTCACCAGCCTCAGTTTCACATGTGCATGGTATTTATAATACAAGGTCAAGTAGGGGTGTCACATTCGCCTCTCTCTTATTTATGCATTATCCTCAATGCATCATATATATACACATATATTCAATTATACTATTAAAAAATATGAGGTTAATCTTCCCTTATTACATCTTCATGCTCCAATGTAGTTGTTAGGTCCTTATAATACTAGTGTATTCCCCCATTATTATTGTCTTGTAGCCCTTATTTTTATTGTTGAGCCCATATTGTCCCTATATTTTTATTGTTGTGCCCCATAGAAGCCCACTATTGTTATTATTGTGCCCTTACATTATTATTGTTATGTCGGCTTTGATTATATTGTGACCCCTTAGACTCTTATATATAGAAAGGAGGTTTTTTCATTTGAATCATCTAAGTATTTTTCATTTGTGTAATGTAAAGGAGGTTTCCCCCTCGAAGAGACTGATTTTGAAGTCGTTGATGTATCTTTTCTATCTTTTTGTGAGTTGGTTACATAACATTTGGTATAAGAGCTTTGGACTCTAAGGTTTTGCTGCTTCAAACAGGTCCTCATGGAATTTTTCTATAACATTTTTTTTATGAATCTTCAAAAGCTGAAATAAAAACCCATTTGAGAAGAAATCTTGATGAACATCGTGTCCAAATTTTCGATTTTTTCTTGCTATACTGTCGGCGATATGATCCACGGATGTTACGGTTTTTACAAGCTCTCAAATTCCATCTCAAATAGATGACCTTAGGAAAGTCATCATAACTTTCTCTTTGAGCATCAGATTCAAATTTCATAAAATGTGACAGAAATCAGACAGATTTTAGTTTGTTGGGTATTGATTTTAGGTCCGAAGGTTGAAACAGTAATACGTGGAACTTCGTACAAGTTCGCTCTAGTGAACCAATCTATAACCAGGTCATTGTGAGAGATTGGGCATAATGATTTCTTGGAAAATCAAATATCGATCAGACTTATGGGGTTGGAAAGTGGAATTATAGGGCTACCATAAGATGGAATTTCAGATCTTGGATATCCGCCATTATAGAGATACAATAGATTCAATATCGAGCACCTACAAAGAAAAGCACTATGTGTGTTTTTTTAAAATTTGCATAGGTTGTGTTTGAAAGAAGTAATTTGAAGTGATTCAAAGGGAATAGTGAAGCATAATACTCGTTAATTGATGCCCCAAAGAAAGAAAATGGAAACACCTAGTAAGAAACCCAAAATTTCTACTATGACACATGAAGAAGAAGAAGAAGAAGAAGAAGAAGAAGAAGAAGAAGAAGAAATGCAACATGATATATCAAAATTACGAGACCAAGTGCAATAATTTTCACTCTCACAAAGAGTAACAAAAAATGAAATGGAAACTAAGATGGATGGTTTGAAGAATATCTTAAAATCATACATGGAAGGATTGAAGAATGGAATGAAAGATAATATGGATGACATGAAAGCTAATATGGTTGACATTAAATATAATATGGAAGATTTTAAGAATGGATTAAAAGTAGACATGGAAGGTTTCAAGGAAGGTTTGACAAGGCTGCTATAAGAAATGCTTCCTAATGGTGAAAAGGTATTAGATGAAACTCATGATGAGAACAAAAGAAATGTTAATCATGATTTCATAGACTCCAACATTGGATCAAAGACCCACCATGTTCCAAAATCTCTATGAGGAAGTTTGATGGAAAGGATCCTGTAACATGGATACTACATATGGATAAATATTTCGATCTCTATAATGTGGAAAACACACAAAAGGTACGCATTGCAAATTTATATGTGGAACCCAATTAGTTTGTATGGTATCGATGGCTTTGCTCTCATAAAAATATTGTCACTTGGTCAATATTTACGGAGGAAATGATGGCACATTATGAAGATAGAAAGAGCAATGCCTTCTTTAGTCAATTGATAAATCTCAAACAAAATGGTTCAATGGTGGAGCACATTGAGGACATCCAAAAATTGAATATAAGGGTAAATTATATTCCAGAGGAGCATAGGATTGATGTGTTCATAGATACCTTAAAGGATAACATCCAACATGAGGTTTTCCTTTTGGAACCTCATTCATTGGAAAAGGCATTCAAGTTGGCAAGAAAAATTGAAAGAAAAATTATGGCAGCAAGGAAGCTTACCACGCACAACTATAACGATGGAAGTGTTGTTGCCCCTAGATTTCCACAACCTATAAGGTTGACACCACAACAATTGGAAGAAAAATGAGAAAAAGGGATTTGTTATAGTTGTGATAGAAAATACACTAAAGGTCATAAGTGTGCTAAGAAGAAATTATTTTACATAGATTATGAAGAGGAGGAAGAAAAGGAACAAGAAATTTCAAAAGAAGAGGATATCAACCAGGAACCACCCCTAGAGAAAGAAGAAATCCAACCATATCTTGTAATGCATTGGAAGGTGTTAGGGTCCTATAATAATAGGATTTAGAATTTTGAATTGACTATGATTATTCCTGTAATATTGTGCATACATTTGCTTTCTACAAAATGTTTTCCCATATTAAAAATAAAAAATGTAAAGAGGGTCAAGTCCTAAAAGGAAAATCAAAGGATGAACATTCAAATGCCACTACCTTTTACTTTGCTTTGCAAAATAAGATTGTGTGCATCTTGTAAAAAATGCCACAATCCGTGATGGTCAAATAGTTTAATCTTGATTCATTCATGCCTTAAATTTCATGCTGATAGATAGAGAATAAAGATCTAGAAAAAATGTTTAATCTTGGCAAATCAGTAGCTAGGTAGAGAATAATAATGAGCTCAACAGTTAAATCTCAGTCATTGGAAAGTCATAAGGCTAGAATTACATAGTTTGCTCACAAAAGAAAAAGAAATAAAGGGTCAACAAGCTCAAATGCACCCAATAAATGAAGAAAACATGTTAGGGTAAACAATGGGTAGGCAAAAGCAATTTTCACAAGGCATGGAGAGCATCAATTGGCTCATTTTATATTACTAACTTCCTTCCAAACTCATTTTCCCTTGTAATATTACCCATTCCCTATTCATTTTCCCTTTTTCTAACACATTCCCCTTCCTAATTTTCCCCTTATTCTAGACCTTTCCCTTTCCTAAAACTCTTTCCCTAGCTTAAAAACCCTTTCCCTAGCTTAAAAACCCATTCCCATCATTAAAACCCTTCCCTTAAGGTAATCGGGCCCCATGCAAAAGTCCCCCCTAATATTATTTAGCTCATCCTTAATATGTTTCTATCACTTGCTCTCATATTTCCCCAAGACCCCTTTATATTATTTTAACCTATAGTTTTTATATATTTATTCCTCGCCATATAATCCTAACCCCCACTATATTAAACCTTCGCAATATGTATTATACCCCTCCACATACAATATCCCTGGGTCCCACTTCATTTAAACTCATGCTATCATTTAGACCTCCTACTATCTATATCCTGACCCCACACCCTGACTCATCCCTCGCAACTCCGACATGTGATAACCCTCCGATCACTAACCTCCAGATTCAATGGCTCGCATCCCATATCACGTGCTCCAACATCCAATCTTTAACATCCAAAAAGCACACGAGATTAGTGGTTTTTCCCACTCACCTATTTGATATGTGGCTGGCCCACATTATATCGCGTCCTCCAAAATAATACCACCCTACCACTCAAAAGCGGTGCAATAAACCACATTACCGCCTCCTTGCATTATATGAAACCACCCTGCTATTTAAGTTTAACCCTGCACCCAAAGTTTAACCACTATTGGTTAGAAACAAAAAAGTTTCCCTTTCTAATCTTTTCACTATTATTCTGTTAACGGTTGTAGAAAGAACCTCTCCCAACCAATTCTAAAGCCCAGAAAATTTGTTGAACTATTTTAAGTCGTTTACGAGTAGAAGACACTGTAAACTCCGATTTGAAGTAGCATAAAGACCATTGAAGCCTCAGAAAGCCTCCACTGCCCCCAGAGAACCCTTCTGCATATCAAAGCTTCATTTTCCAGGTATTCTTGAAGTGTCAAAGGCCTGTACTTAAACTTCGTACATCATTTCTAATAAGTTAATCAATTGAACCAATTTAAAATCCTTGTCGACCTAAAGAAAACCATTGTTGCATCCAAAACCCTTTTTGCAGACTGTATTCACCTTTTCACACTATCCCAGAGGTCCTAAGCATACTTCTTAAGCTAGATAGTAATTAATTGAATAAAATAAACAAATCTATGGCTTCCCAAACCATTTTGGATGCAAAATCCCTACAAACTCCTCACCTTGATGTTGACCACCTCCCATTGGCTGATAGAGATTTCCAAATTCAAGATACAACCTCCCCTAGCAATCTGTCAAAACTCCACTGCTAGAGCAAAGATAAATTCCTCAACCAGAATGATGATATTCAGGTATGGGAGTCAAATTTACCCAAATACTTGTTCCCATAGGTATACCAGTTCATTGAAATCATCCACCTATGCCAACTCTGCTATATCCCAAGTCAAAGAGCCATAGTCTCTCCTAACTAACAAATTTTGTTCTCGATCACTACAGGGTCAATAAATGAAATGTTGCAAATCCAGCCAAAGCCTAATGAAGCCCCATTTTCTATCGAAAAAATAATTGATCTGTACTTAAAGCTAGACCTTCCCAAGAGATCCCAAATTTTTCAGACTTTCTTCCTAGAAAGGGTCCAAGTTCCTACAGACAACCCTTCATATTCTTCCACCATTTTCTTTGAGAAAGCCAGACAGATTGTAACCATGTTGTCCTATATTCTAGGATATACCACTAATGAACATGTAGATGAGCCTATACTTGGTTTCCTTTCTATATTTTTCCCAGGCAAGCCTCCAGCTACAGTTTTCAATTTTGCCCAATTCTTAGCAGACATAATCCATGATCAATTGATAAGATTTCCAAATGAAAGAGTATTCAAATACTCTTTAGTATTGTTCCATATGTTTCTATACTTCCAGTCAGAAAGGTTTATAGTTAACATCCAAAAACTGGACACTAAGGGAAATCCTAGATCTGTTATCTTTTGGACACCCTTAATCCAAAAATATTCCATTGTTTTTAGCTACAAGGATTTCATTGATTCATTTGTTCACCCAGTGGTTAACATGCTAAGTAGTGGAAATCAACCCAGGTTTAGTGATGAAATAAAGAAATTTTTACAGTTGTCCAAACACGATAGGACAGGAGGCTGGTATTTATAATAGAACCACACTGAATTTAGGGTGTATGGATGTCAACTCACTCCATATAAGCTGCCCAAATATCTCGCCATGAGGATATTTTCATTAGAATATATCAGGAATATCATAAATTCATGTGATGTGAATTTTCTATCAGCCAGGAAGAAAACACAGTTTCAAATCAAAAACCATCTTGGTCCTTTTATCTGCAATAATAGGGAGGCTGGAGAGGAAGTAGAAAGATGTTTACAAGAAATGAAATTCAGTGATAGTTTCAAATGATAGTATGATCCTTTGGGTGTCATAAACAAACTGAGACTCAAGTTTAAATTGAGCCCTTTTATGCATGAGTCCAGGGGAGAGATTGAAAATATGCTAATCAGTCTAAGTGGTTGGAAAACACCTTACTGGATATGGAGGAGTAGATAGATACTAGTTCCATTCTACATACTGCAGCCCTACAGGACAGAAATGTAAAAAGGACTAGAGAAGAAGGTTCTTGCTCAAACAAAGAGACAACAGATAGCAAATTTGAAATTATGTATAGAAAAATAACAAAGTTGAATCCAGTAGATGAGCAAGAAGAAATTGATAAAATTGAGATCATTAATACAGGCACTATGATTAGCGAAAATGCACCCACATCGGTTTCAAAGGAAAGTCATCAGCCTTCAACTTCTAGTACTTAGATCATCAAGAAGCAACATAGTGTTGAAATCCCTTCTTCAAGTGAACCAATGGACAAGGAAATGGACATCAAAGGGAGATACAAGGATACTAAGGCCAAAAATGAAGCAATAAAAGCTGAAATATATTCAAAGTACTTGAAGCAGACTCTTGGCAGCCACAACATATTACTTTCTACATTTGATTACAAGACAGGAAAAATGCAGATGACCTTTTTGTAGCCCACAATACAGAATCCTAAGTCATCAGCAGATTACAAAAAGACAGATTATGAGATTTCTGGCAAATATTTTCGTCCTATAGACCAAATAGAATTCCATAAACAAGCAGGAGAAATATTATACTCAACTATGACCGACAAAGGTATGAGTGCCCAAACGCTTCACAATTCTTTGGAAAATGTAAAAGTACATTTGAAACTAGAAAATGCATCCTCACAGGCTAAAGATAACATAATTAAATCCCTTGAAGATTTGGTTATTGAAATTGGATATGATCCAAAGAATGTCAAAGGTGAAAAGGAACTCATTAAGAAAAAGAACGCAGACATTGTTGCATTGAAGAAACAACTTAAATTACCTCCTACTGAACATCCATAGACCAAGGAAGTTCTAGAGAATCAAAAGAAAAAAGATGAGATGATGAAACTCATTCTTCAGTTAACTGCTCAATTAACAGAAATGGAAAATGAGATGGATAAGTTAGTACAGGAGAGAAAGGCTAGCATGGAAGCAGTGACTATCACTACTATTCCTAGAGTTACTACAATAGTTCCTTCTACTTTAGCAGCTTCAACGGACACAACAGTTCTAGTAGCTACAACACTTTCATATACATCAACCACTACATCAGCAACAAAATCATCTACAGCAACAACTCATCCTAGTGATGAAGCAGGAAAAGTAATCAAAGCTATGTAGGATATGTCCATCCAAACAAATGAAATAAATAGACTTAAAGATCAAATAAAAAGTCTAGAAGATGAAAAGAAGTTGGCACAAATCATGCATACAAATGAAGCATAGAAGTCAAACAGATTGACTAGGGGAATACAAAAGTTTGAGAGAGAATTGACATTGAATGCACCACTTTCCCAAGAAAAGCAGCAGCTGTGGGCCAATATCATTAACTCCGTTAATGATATTTGACCATCCATCCAAGTCATCTTTGAGCAGAAGGATTTAATCAAGGAAGAAATTGGTAACAAGCTAGAGGAGGCCAATGAAATCATTAAGTTTCTTAATTCCAAGAATAAAGAGGAATTGGAAGAGATTTGCATAAGTGACAAGACTGCAACAATTCTAGAGGTAAAGAAAGTAATCACCAAGAGGAACTTGATGGTGCAACTTGAAGACAAGTGTCAAAACATGGAACCTGCAATAACCATATTTATGGTCAAATTTGATGTTTTGAGGCAAAAAGGAATACCTAATCCATTGGTGATTAATGATAGGTTAATGAGGCATGAAGACTATGATAAGAAAATCATAGAAGTGGCAAAAGAACAAGCAAACAATTCAGCCATGAAAGGGATTCCAACAGGGAAAGTGTTATATCAGACTTTTGAGAATCTCTTTTACCTCCAGCATGAGGTAAAATATCTCTTTATCAACAAACCTACATTTTCCAAATACACAAAGGCTGATGAAATCTTCAGAAGAATGGTAAAGATCAAATTACCAGATGTAGAGACTTGGGAAAAATTGAATGACTTACTGTGAAAATGAAAGGTAAGACAATGAAAAAAGAGCAGTCAATGTTGAGGGACAAAGTCCCCTAGGGTTTTGGGTCAACACCCTAGCAGAGCAGGGGTTATCTATAGTAAAAGAAAAGCATTCCACATAGCCATGATACTTAAATAAGCAAACTATGCGAAGATAGGTGCACCTGGGGTCCTTCGTTTGGGTAGATCCAGCCAGGGTCCAAACCCTCTTGGAGTTCCTCTCGATCCTTGAACCTACAAAACAACCAATTCAAAGAAGCATAGTAGTATATGGACAAAGTATCATATGGAAATCAACTTCATAACTTATTAAAAAATGGTTAATTATACATTGAAACAATTATTCGTATGTAAACCATAACAATAACATCATATGCATGAAGAAGATTGATTTCAGGAACAAGACAAATGTTTCTTTATTGCAGATAACTAAACAAGGCAAGGAATGATATCACCTGAATCTTCCCCTTGCTAGCTCTAAGCGGAACTGTCCTCCCGGTCCGTCCAATCCCAAGTCTTCAACAGGCTCGTTCCATGACTCACGCAAGGATATATCAACTAGTGAAATGACATCATAACTCAAGGAAACAAGGGTTTCCTGTAGTGGGGGAAGTGTTGGAAGCACTTGGATCTTCAAAATTTATCAGGGATAATCTCCGCAGAGTAATTCTCTCTCTTCTCTCCTCTTTAAGGCCTTCCCATTGAAGCCTTTTTATACTTCTCCCAAAGTAGTTTTTTAGTTGGGAATTCATTGGGAACAACTGGGGCCACAGGCACTAATAGGTAATCAATAGGTAAAACCTGTGATCTCCACCCGAAATTAAGGAGATTTAATTTTTTTAAGTGTTTTAAGAAATATACGTGGGTTGGGTATACACAGACCAGCGTACACACGCGTTTAGCTCAGGGCAATGTCGCGTACAGGGAATAAAACACTGTTTTTTAAGTATTTGGACCATGTCTGGAAGAAAGGTTTGCCCTAGGCCATAAATGCAGCATCACAAATATCAAGAGTGAGATTTGGAGCTATAACAGTCAAGAGAAGTAAAGATCAAAATAACAGACAATAGATAACAGATAACAACCTCCAACTTCTAGTACTCATATCATCGAGAAGTAGCATAGTGTTGAAATCCCTTCTTCAAGTGAACGAATGGACAGGGAAATGGACATCAAAGGGAGATACAAGGATATTAAGGCCAAAA
Source organism: Pinus tabuliformis (assembly GCA_031772625.1). Classification (NCBI taxonomy): domain Eukaryota; kingdom Viridiplantae; phylum Streptophyta; class Pinopsida; order Pinales; family Pinaceae; genus Pinus; species Pinus tabuliformis. Next base: position 388,729,019 of record CM062804.1, on the reverse strand, counting down.
ATGAAGAAATAAAAGCTGAAATATATTCAAAGTACTTGAATCAGACTCCTAGCAGCCACAACATATTACTTTCTGCATTTGATTACAAGACAGGAAAAATGCAGATGACCTTTTTGCAGCCCATAGTAAATCATCCAAGTCATCCGCATATTACAAAAAGACAGATTATGAGATTTCTGCCAAAGAAGTTCATCCTATAGAACAAATAGAATTCCATAAACAAGCAGGAGAAATTCTATACTCAACTATGGTTGACAAAGCTATGAGTGCCCAAAAGCTTCATAATTCTTTGGAAAATGTAAAAGTACATTTGAAACTAGAAAAAGAATCCTCACAAGCTAAAGATAACAGAATTAAATCCCTTGAATATTTGGTTATTGAAATGGGATATGATTCAAAGAATGTCAAAGGTGTAGAGGAACTCATTAAGAAAAAGAATGCAGACATTTCTGCATTGAAGAAACAGCTTAAATTGCCTCCTACTAAACATCCATAGACCAAGGAAGTTCTAGAGAATCAAAACCAAAAAGATGAGACGATGAACATCATTCTTCACTTAACTACTCAATTAACAGAAATGGAAAATAAGATGGATAAGTTAGTAGAGGAGAGAAAGGCCAGCATGGAAGCAGTGACTGTCACTACTATTCCTAGAGTTACTACAACAGTTCCTTCTACTTTAGCAGCTTTAGCAGCCACAACAGTTCTAGTAGCTACAACTCTTCCATATACATCAACCACTACATCAACAATAGAATCATCTACAGCAGAAGCTCATCCTAGCGATGAAGTAGGAAAATTAATCAAATCTATGCAGGATATGTCCATCCAAACAAATGAAATTAATAGACTTAAAGATCAAATAAAAAGTCTAGAAGATGAAAAGAAGTTGGCACAAATCATGCATAAAAATGAAGCACAAAAGTCAAACAAATTGATTGAGAGAATACAAAAGTTAGAGAAAGAATTGACATTGAATGAACCACTTTCCCAAGCAAAGCGGCAGCTGTGGGTCAATATCATTAACTCTGTTAATGATATTTGGCCATCCATCCAAGTCATCTTTGAGCAAAAGGATTTAATCAAGGAAGCAACTGAACCTATTCAAATATTAAGGAAGAACTTGGTAACAAGCTAGAGGAGGCTAATGAAATCATTAAGTTTCTTAATTGCAAGAAGAAACAAGAATTGGAAGAGATTGGCATAAGTGACAAGGCTGAAACAATTCTAGAGGTAAATAAAGTAATCACCAAGAGGAACTTGATGGTGCAACTTGAAGACAAGTGTCAAAACATGGAGCTTGCAATAACCAGATTTATGGTGAAATTTGATGTTTTGAGGCAGAAAGGTCTACCTAATCCATTGGTGATTAATGACAGGTTGATGAGGCATGAAGACTATGATAAGAAAATCAGAGAAGTGGCAAAGGAACAAGCAAACAGTTCAGCCATGAAAGGGATTCCAATAGGGAAAGTGCTATATCAGACTTTTGAGAATCTCTTTTACCTCCAGCATGAGGTAAAATATCTCTTTATCAACAAACCTACCTTTTCCAAATACACAGAGGCTGATGAAATCTTCAAAAGAATGGTAAAGATCAAATTACCAGATGCAGAGACTCGGGAAAAGTTGAATGACTTACTCTGAAAATGAAAGGTAAGACAATGAAAACAGAGTAGTCAAAAGCAGTAAAGATCAAAACAACAAACAGAAAAATCAGTAAAAGCAACAACAACTAGGCTTTGGTCTCCTAGGTGTCTCTATCTTCTTGCCTAAAGATATTTCTTTTTCCTTGAATAATTCCTAAATCAGTTTAGGATATTTTGTAATAGTTTTTGCACAAATAATTCATAATTCAAAGTATTGAGGGTGGATTTCTTAACATTTCTATAGTGGAACTCATCTACAACCCGAGGGTTTATTGTACCATTTTCAAGTCAACAAACTAGACAAGTAATAAAGGCATTGCATTACAGGATTCATGTGTTGGGCAACTTCAGTGAAGTATCTTTCAATTGTTCAAATTGTTACTTTCTTAAGTATTCCATAAACTTGTATGTTTTCCAAATTTAAATGTTATAACAGGAATATTATTGTAGAATATGCTTAATTTGTTGAAACTTGCAACAAGAAATGCTAAAAATAGAAGATGCTAAAAATAGCACTGCTATAAATAGTCGGGCTATAAATAACAGTTCAGTCATTGGAGATCTTAGCTACAATGGGTGAAAAGTGAAAGTGTCAAAAAAATCTTTTCTAAAAATAGCATTTCAGGATCCCTTCTTATTTTAGTCAATCCATGGACTAATCATAGGAAGTAAAATTCGAATTTGATATCAACAACAATTTGTAAATTAATTAATTAATTCATCTTGAGTTAATTAGTTAAGGAAAATCAAACTTGAAGTCTATGTGAGGACATGCAACAGTTTCTCCATTAATTGAGGAATTTAACCTTCAGTTAAAGAGATAAGAGTGAGTTGTAATATTGAGTTGTAATCAGTTGACTTAGTTTAACTTAGTCAAGTCCAATTATATTAATTTAACAGTTTGTTAAATTAATGAGAGGTGAGTTAGTTAATGCTTGCATGCATGTAACTACTGTATTTCAGATAACTGAGTATTCACTCATGGATAACTAATGCATGTCAGTTCAGTCAGAGACCCAGTTGAGATCAGATGGAGGGACGATGTACTATGAGTTGCTAGGATATTCCTTGGTGAATATTCCTTGCATGTAGAAGGAATATTATTCTTTATGGATTGCCAAGTTGGACCTGAGGTTACAGTGAGTGTGATGAGGCCAATTCACACATGTGATATCATTGGATCCCAATCAAAACTGCGCAAGGAAAAAGGAGGATTAGAGGGATTGAGGAAGATATATTCTATGTCTATTGAGTTTGTGAGCTGCATTCTTTGATTACAGAGAGAGTGGGAGAGCTTGGGAGCTGATTCTTTTTGTAACTTGAACAAGATTTCCACTTGTATGATAATACAGAGTTGCGGTTTTAGGCTGGTGCTTTCCCCAGTGATATATCTTCTATCTTATGGTTGATTACTTCTCATTCTCAGTTATATCTGTTCATGCTTGATGTTTCTCATGTTCGATTAAGCTTCCGCTAAATTGTTTGTAGAAGTAGATCAAGTGTTTTTCTTTAGTACATTGCATTACCAGGTGATCTACAGTGGGAATTTCTACATGGTATCAGAGCAAAGGTGATCAAGGAAGAACAATATACAAGCAAGAGAAGTTCGAAGTTTGGTTTCTGAATATTGAATTGAGTTCTTATCACATCTATTTCGCCTATGGCATTCAGTAGTTTAAGACTCGAATATGCCCTTGATGGCAATTCGAATTATATAGCCTGGAAGGACCGCATGGAGGAAATATTGGAAGATAACGGTCTCAAGGACTTCATTGATCAAGAAGTCCAAAAGCCAACTGATGCTACTCAATTGGCGGAATGGAAAAAATGTGTGGCTAGAGCAAGGAGAATCCTCCTAAAGGGAGTTCAAGATCACATTGTCTCGAGCCTCCATGGGAAGGAGACTCCATTTTCGATGTGGAAAACATTGAAAGATATTTATCAGAATAACTACATTCAGAGGAAGCTGGCATTGAAGGGAAAACTTTGCAAGATCAAGTACGAAAAGAGCGACACAAGCTCACCACCTGCAGGGATGAGCTTGCAAGTGTAGGGGTCGTGATTGCTGATGACGACATTGTCAGTCTAGCACTCCTCGGTCTTCCAAAGAGCTGTCATAGCTACCAAGACTCAGTTAATGGAAGAGAGAAACTACCAGATTGGAAATGACTTTGGTAGGACCTAATGCATGAGGAGATAAGGTGGAGCACCAAGGATGGATCTTCATCAAAACAAGATGATGAAGAAAATCTAGCATTAGCGAGTAAGGCTAAGAAAGGGAAAGGGAAGGTGTCCTAATCCAAATCTTCTCATGGTGGGAAGAAGGTTGATAAGTTGAAGGTGTGATGCTTTCACTGTCATGAAGTGGGGCATTATGCTATGAATTGTCCACAGAAGAAATCCAAGAAAGGTTCCTCAAAGGGATCTGATGGTGATGCACTAGCTTCATAGTTTGAGCTGGATTTCTCGCTTAGCACATGCATGGTTTCATCCATAGCGGGATGTTTTTGGTACTTGGACAGTGGAGCTTCTTTCCACATGTCGGGTGACAAGAATATTCTTAGTACATTGGAGGAGAAGGATCTCTAGATGCGGATTGAGATGGGCAATGATGGAAAGTACTGTGTCTCAGGTGAAGGTACAGTTGTGTTTCAGAGGGAGCATGGTCCTCCTCTCACCCTATCTACTGTTAAGTATGTACCAGGTTTAAAAAGAATCTTATGTCTATTGCTATGCTAGAAGATAAAGGCTATGATGTAGTCTTTAGTAAAGGAAAAGTTTTCCTGAGGCATATCAGCACCGGACAGACCAAGCGAATAGGGATTCAAGTAAATAATCTCTACAAGCTGGAGGTAGATGACTGTGCTGCATTGATTTCCAAAGCAGAGGTGGTGCAAAGCCAAGATGTTGGCGAGCTATGACATAGAAGACTGGGCCACTTGCATCATGGGGCCTTGAAGATCATGCAACAAATTTCTACCAGCTTACCCAAGGGAAAACTGGAGTAAACAGATACATGCAAAGGATGTACCCAGGGTAAGTATGCGAAAGCTTCCTTTAAGGATCGGGATAGTAGAGCTGGAGCAATCCTGGAGCGAGTTCACTCAGATGTATGTGGACCATTCTCTATAGCCTCCACTGCTAAGAAAAGGTATTATGTTACTTTTATTGATGATTTTTCTCGTAGATGTTGGATCTACCTTGTGCAAAAGAAGGATCAGACCTTCTTGAGGTTTTGTGAGTTTAAAGCCTTGGTAGAGAAATAATCTGGAAAGAAAGTAAAAGCCTTGCATAGCGACAATGGTGGAGAGTATGTTTCCCAACAGTTTAGAGAATTTTGTGCTACAAAAGGAATTAAACGGGAATTGATGGCACCTCATAACCCACAACAGAATGGGATGGCCAAAAGGAAGAATAGATCTATTGTGGGAGCAGCTCGAGCGATGTTGCATGACCAAGGCCTACCACTTCATCTTTCGGCTGAGGCATGTAATACAATAGTGTACCTTCAGAATAGAAGTCCTCATCGTATCTTGGGGATGAAGACACCTGTTATCACCTAAGAAACAATTTCTAAATTGTTCAAATCATTTTGATTGTAAAGGTTTGGTGTTAGTCCAAGTTTAGTTTCCTTTCAAATTTGCTTAGTATCTAAGTCCTAGGAGTCTTAGTGGACATTGGCAAAGGAGATGGGAAAGCTCTTTCTCCTCTAGAGCTGTCAATTAGTAGTAAGTTGCTTTTAATAGTTAGTTTAATATGTCAATCCTATTTCAAAGATGAAGTCAGAGATTCGTGTTGATCGACAGAAAATATTATCCAGTTGTCAAATTTATCAAAATCTGTTATCTTTCTACATCACCATTTATCAGCTCATACCCTTTGCCTGACAATTCGACCACTTATCCTCATCATTAGGTCATTAGGTGTTGTGGTATGCTCAGATTGCAAGTTTCAAAAGAAGCCAAGTAATCACAGTCTTAATTATGTCTGTGTTTATGCATGGGGATGAAGTTGAGCGAACTACAGGAGGATATTATTGAGCACATGGTCGTGCAGATTACACAGTGAACCTTGGCTCATAAAGGTAAGCTAAATTGAGATTGTGCGTGTCTGTAACAGTGTAGATGGAAGGGTATTAGAAACTGCTGCAGTCAGAATTCCAACAGAAGAATGTGGTGCTTGAACATAATGTGTTCCTTCAAGTTTATTATAAATTTAGTACCATTTCAATGCTAGCAAAGCCACTTATGTTGGTCACCGGTTTCTTCTGCTCCTTTTTGGCTTGCATATCGTATTCACATTCCGATTTTTCAATTTCAAAGTCATCAGTTTCATACCTTTCTAAACTAAAGCGAGAAGAGGTCCAAGATGCCATTCAGCACCTATAAAATGTCATGAATTTGCGCTTAACTGTCAGTGAAAAACTTGAGACCTCATTGCGTGATCTTGCACAGACTGAAGACGTACAAGCTTGCAAGGTTGTTCAGAAGGCAGCTGATGCTACATTGGTTCCATGATCTGATAGAGCTCTTTCACATCGGTGGCAAGGCTCTTGATACCATCTCTTCATGGACGACTATGTTGATCGTGGATACTACTCTGTTGAGACTGTGTTGTTGCCGGTTGCTTTGAAAGTGCACTGCAAGGATAGAATTACCAGAATGAAGTAGCAAGTTGCTGCCAGGGTAGCAGTGCTACTAATTGCTATCATAACTCAACACTGGAGGAAAATGTTCAATGCGATGATTTGGATATGAAGCTAACTAATAAAAACACTGAAGGTAGCGTGGAAAGTCATCCCACTCGCTCAAGCAAACATGCTTTACAATATGCGAGGGACGGGATGGAACAAAGACTTCAAACGGAGATGTCTTGATATTTCCATATATGATCAGATACAAGGGGTTGACACACTTTGATGTTGATACCTTTGTGGAAGAGGTGATTGTCAAAGATACAGAATGGCTTTCAGGAAATCCTGAAATACTCACTGGATCACATATCTTTGTGTGTTCACATACTAGTCTAGATCGAAGGTGTGGTGTTTGTGGACCTGTTCTTATCAAGAGATTAAAAGAAGATATAGAATCTCGATGCCTTAAAGGTCATGTAGCTGTGAGTCCATGCTCACACGTTGGTGGTAACAAATATGTTGGGAACCTTATAGTATATGGTCCAAACGATGATGGTGAAGCTACTGGTCACTAGTATGGCTATGTTACTCCAGATGATGTGCCAATTCTCCTAGATTAGCACTTTTACAGATCTATTTGACTACCTTCCCCTGACAAAGATACTGCGAAGGAGTCGAAGTCTATACTTGATTTCTTGCAGTCTTCCTCCTAAGCATTGCATATTTTGCCCAAGGTAGAAGAGTTGATTCATAAAGAGAAAGAAAAGCAGGACAAGTTAATTCAGAAACATACTATAGTAGTTGATAGCTACGATAAGAAGATACCAAGTAAGGAGATTGACAGTCACATAGCTTCTCATGAACAGAAGCTTATATCTTATGTCATATTCACTTACCATTATATCGGCATTGCAAGGTTATGGTTGGTCAATGTATCTTAGTTTGTTTTATTTAGCATTATTTGTTGAAACTATATTTGATAGGCCAAAGCTAGGTTGATTTCAAGAAAAAGGAGGCGAGATACATCAGAATGGTTAACAGGAAACTAAGAGTTGGGATCAAAGTTATGAAAAGGAAAATTGAGGATTTAAAGATGTAGCTAAGCCAGCAGAAAAAAATTCCTTAAGGAAGTCACACATCAAGTAAGTTTATGTTCCAAATTTTGATGGTTTTCCTTGAAGAATCATACATTTCCACTCAGCTTTGAAAAAGATTTGGAGCAGTTGAAAATAATGTTTAAATATAAGGAAGATCAAGATAACAAAATTTTTGGTATTAAGTTGTGTTTTGGTGATTACATAGCAGTTTCGTAGTGCGCTACGAAACTGCTGTAGCTACATAATTAAATCTCAGCCAACCAATTTTGAGAGACCGAGGGAAATTTTTTGAAAAAGGAATTTCTTCAAAGGATCATGTAACAGGTGTCAACATTCAACAAGGGAAAAAACAGGTGGAAGAAACATATATTCGAACTCTAAACTTTTTGTTGTAAAGTGATCAGAGTTACTATAGTTCATGATATGTTAGACAGCTTGGAGGAGGTCTTGTCTTCACACATGGAAAAGGTCGATAGCACATCAAGGACATGGCATTATAATATATTTTTGTATAATCAAAGAAGAAGGACATGGTTCATTGGTTTCGAATATCTTTGAGGAAAACCAAAAGCAGATAAACAGGGGTAGTTTCCTACTTTTCAGGAGCAATGGAGAAAATGTGACATTAAGGGCCAGCAGGCAGCTACAAACACCTACCACAACTAAAATAAAAGAGACCACTTGTCAAAGAACAAGAATTGATTGTAATTAATGCTATTATTAGCATGATATGGAGTTAGACTCCTATTTGCCTTAGATCTCTAAAAGGTCTAGTTAGCAGTTTGTTACATTTAATAAGTAGTTAAAGTTTAAATAGGTGTCATAAGAACTAGAATTTGAGTTCCCCTCATGTTGGAGGAGGAATCTCAGCCTTGTAAAAGAATTCTATATATAGGAGAGAGGGCAATGTACAAAGGGTTGGAAATTCTCAAAGAAATAGAGGACTTTGTGTTATTGTATGTGACTGTATGTTTTCAGGATAATATAAGGAGTTGATTTCACTACTCAGGATTCAGCAAGGGTTTTTAATGTTTAGTTTTCTTCATGGTTTCTTTCCTATACTTACTTGCAGTAGTACAGATACATGTTACTTAGAACTCATTTGAAGATGCTCTAATTTCCTTCATGTATTTGTGGACTGTGTTCCTACACTATATCTCTGTTCTACTTCTATGTGAAAGCCCTCTATGCCCTGACTTCCATGTGAATTTAATCTCATTGTTGTACTGAAACACACCTTGACTCCATGGCCCAATGGAATTTTGTTAATTGATATTTCAACCATTCATATACTGTTGTTCGAATTTTTCATAGAGTTAGCCATCTTTATCATAATCAAAAAAATCATTAATCCTTTGAGAGAGCCCTCTCAGGTTGGGGAGGCTAAGCCTCAGCCTAAAGTAGGTTTGAAATAGTTACTTAAGGTCTTCCTAGTCAGCAGCCTTCCAGGGTCTGATTTTGAGATAACAACACCTATGGAGTCTTTTTCGGGGAAGCAACCAGATGTGAGTCACTTTCGCATCTTTGGATCACCAGTTTTCTGTCATGTGATCGAGAATGCTCGAAAGAAGCTAGACCTAACAACTGAGTTGGGGATACTTGTGGGGTACATAGATACACCCCACAACTATCGTGTGTTTCTTCCTTCCAGTCAGAGGACCGCAGTGTGCAAGGATTTGAAGTTCAATGAGCAGAGAGCCATGTGAGTGTCACTTGAGAGGGAGCTCAAGTTGCATGGTGATGAGGAACTTTTGGTTCCAAAGGAGGAGGAGCCTCTTGATGAAGTGGATCAGCCACATGCAAAGGATCCAGTAGTGGAGACCACCACTCCTGGAGAGTCTTCCAGAGACGGGTGGAAACGCTCGTGGGAAGTTGACAGATTGATGCTAGGTGTGAGAGAGAATGTGGGGTAGCCATCCTCTCAGAGAAGATAGAGGAGATCTCTCGAGAGATACATTGGCTACATGGCCCCGATTGGGGAGTGTGTAGCGACCGAACCTTCTTCTTTTTAGGAGGCAGTGCAGCAACTAGTCTGGGTTGATGCAATGGTAGAAGAGTACGATTATATCATACGGAACAGTGTGTGGAATGTTGTCCCTAGACCTACGGAGAAGTCAGTGGTTAGTTCCTGATGGCTTTACAAGGTAAAGCAGGCAGCTGATGGTAATGTTGAAAAACACAAGGCAAGGTTTGTTGCCCGAGGTTTCTCACAGGTTGAGGGGATCAACTACGATGAGACCTTTGCTCCCGTAGAAAGGTACTCATCTATCATATCAATGCTAGCTCTATCATCTCAGATGGGTTGGAAGATCCATCAAATGGATGTGAAGATGACATTCCTCAATGGGGAGATTTAGGAAGAGGTATACATTGAGTAGCTCGAAGTATTTGAGACCTTCGATCACGAGTCACATATTTGCCGACTCAAGCGAGCATTGTATGGGCTGAAGCAAGCACCCTGTTCTTGGTATACTAGGATTGACAACTATTTCACCGGATTGGGCTTCACTAAGAGTGAAGCAGGTGTGAACCTATACCACATCATGGTAGCTGGTAAGCCATTGATTATTTTACTTTATGTCGATGATCTAATTTTGATAGGTGATGACCAGCTGATACAGTCTTGCAAGGAGGACCTTGCAAGAGAGTTTGAGATGAAGGACATGGGCCTCATGCACTACTTTCTAGGCATGGAAGTGTGGCAGAAATATGGGGACGTATTTGTGTCTCAAGGCAAGTATGTCAATGAGATACTCAGGTGCTTTCACATGGAGAAGTGCAATCCCATGCAGACTCCTATAGCTAAGAATTGGAGGAAGGAGGATGCTACTTCAGGTGAGGTAGTAGCTGCTACTATTTATTAGCAGCTGGTGAGTTCACTTATGTATTTGGTGAACACACGACCCGACTTATGCTTTGCGGTGAACTCGCTGAGTCAAGCTATGGTTCAGCCTACCAAGCTGTTTTGGAAGGTAGCGAAGCATGTGCTAAGATATCTTAGAGGCACTACACAGTACGGATTATGGTACAGATGGACAGAGGTAGTGAAGCTGCAAGGCTTCACAGATGCGGATTGGGCTGGTAGTCCATCAAACCGGAAGAGCACTTCTAAAGGAATCTTCAACCTTGGTTCAGCTGTAGTTTCTTGGTATAGCAGGAAACAGAGATCATTTGCACTTAGCTCAACAAAGGCTGAATACATGGCTACGATTTAGGCAGCATGTGAGGCCATTTGGATGCAGAAGATTCTAGTGGGATTGTTTGGTCAAATGATGGATCCTACTGTGATATACTATGATAATCAGAGTTTCATAAAACTCTCTGAGAATCCAGTGTTTCATGACAGGTCCAAGCATATAGATATCCGCTACCATAATCTATGGGACTGTGTGGTCAAAAGGAGCATGATGTTGCAGTATGTTTTGACTGAGGAGCAAGATGTAGACATTTTGACTAAGGCATTGCCAAAATGCAAGTTCGAGTTCCATAGAGATAGGATCAGGGTTACTAATAATCCCTTTCTTGTTGAGAGGGAGTGTTGAAAAGTGCAACAAGAAATGCTAAAATAGAATATGCTAAAAATATCACTCCTATAAATAGTTGGGCTATAAATAGTAGTTCAGCCATTGGAGATCTTAACTACAATGGGTGAAAAGTGAAAGTGCTAAAAATAGCTTTTCTAAAAATAGCATTTCAGGGTCCCTTCTTATTTTAGTCATTCCCTGGACTAAACATAGGAAGTAAAATTCGAATTTGATATCAACAGCAGTTTGGAAATTAATTAATTAATTCATATTGAGTTAATTAGTTAAGGAAACTCAAACTTGAAGTCTATGTGAGGACATGGAATAGTTTCTCCATTAATTAAGGAATTTAATCTTCAGTTAAAGAGATAAGAGTGAGTTGTAATATTGAGTTGTAATTAGTTGACTTAGTTTAACTTAGTCAAGTCCAGTTAGATTAATTTAACAGTTTGTTAAATTAATGAGAGTTCAGTTAGTTAATTCTTGCATGCATGTAACTACTGTATTTCAGATAACTGAGTATTCACTCATGGATAACTAATGCATGTGATTTCAGTCAGAGACCCAGTTGAGATCAGATGGAGGGACAGTGTATTATGAGTTGCTAGGATATTCCTTGGTGAATATTCCTTGCATGTAGAAGGAATATTATTCCTTATGGATTGCACAGTTGGACCTGAGGTTACAGTGAGTGTGATGAGGCCAATTCACACATGTGATATCATTGGACCCCAATCAAAACTGCGCAAGGAAATAGGAGGCTTGGAGGGCTTGAGTAAGATATATTCTATGTCTATTGAGTCTGTGAGCTGTATCGTTTGATTACAGAGAGAGTAGGATAGCTTGAAAGCTGATTCTTTTTGTAACTTGAACAAGATTTCCACTTGTATGATAATACAGAGTTGGAGTTTTAGGCTGGTGCTTTCCCCAGTGATATATCTTATGTGTTATGGTTGATTACTTCTCATTCTCAGTTACATCTGTTCATGCTTGATGTTTGTCATGTTCAATTAAGCTTCCGCTAAATTGTTTTGTAGAAGTAGATCAAGTGTTTTGCTTTAGTACATTGCATTACCAGGTGATCTACAGTGTGAATTTTTACATAATTACACTTTGTTCTGAACTATTATTCATTTTGATGTTTTCTTCGGATATCTAGAGTAGGGAATTCTTCATTGCTCCCTAGTTTCGATTGACCTCTTTCATTTCCCTCATTATCCTGTTTGAGGAATCCTTAACTTCTCCTTGATCCCAATTGAAAACCACTTCACCCTTCATCCTAAAAGATCTAAATTTGCTCAACTACCTTTCCCTGTGGACACTTCCTTTAGAAATTGATTCAGTCCTATTTCTTGACACATTAACTCCATAGCCCAATGGAAAATAGATAGTTTTCTATCCATCTAAGTTAGTAATTCCACCACCAAATCAAATCAAAACCCAATCAAGCTTAAATAACTTGCCTAAAGTCAATTAATTCAACAAGGTTAAATTATTAAGAGAGAGCCCTCTCTGAGAATTAGGAAGGCTAGATCCTGATCTCAAAAGTAGGTTTGTGGTTACCTCTATTATTTCTTTAAACACAATATGAAAACCCTAGGGAAATTTTAGAGTGATAGTATAGTGGAAACCATACTGGGGAAATAAGTCCTCAGTTTAATAAATTTTGAAGGGAATCCTAAATCCCATCTTTTCACCTTAAGGCCATTTTAGGGTTGTCACAAAGTTTCATTAAAAAAATTTAAAAATTTAAAATTCTGGCTTCCAAAAGAACATACTATACTAGGGCACATCCAGATCAAAACCCTGCTATAATTGTTGATAATCGAGACAAAATATTAAGAAAAAACAATAAAGTATAAATCCAAGAAAGCACTAGTCAGCTAATCAAAGCAAATTCACTTCCTAAAGAGTTGTCAAACTTAGAGGATTTTCAATGTGATTTATCATTTGAGCACTCTTTGTTTCATACCAAATTTGAAAATTCAGTCCATGATACTATAATAGACCCTACTTTTATTCAATTTATTGAATCAAAGAAGAATACTATACATCATGTTTAGATCAACAAGTTCTAGACACTTCTGACAAACTTGATGCTTTAACCTAAACCTTGATAAGGCACATAGATGAAGACTATTTTCAACAGTGAGTTGAATTAGCTGCCCTAATTGTTGCTACTCCTAAGCCTTCTACCATTCCTTCAGAGTATGTAAATTCATCTTTATTTAGTACCACCTCATCTATTACTTCCACTACACTTCATTCCACATAATCATTCACCTCCAAGCTTCCTCTTTAGCCCAAAGTTTTATTTCCATCTCCAAATACTTCAAATTCATCTTCTAGCACTTCAAGCTCATTTGCAATCACTTCAAGTTCATCTTCAAGCACTACCACTTTACCTCCTAGCCAAGTTAGAATCTTAGCCATGGTTGCCATATATGCTCCTTTGACCTTACCAACTAAAGTACATGCCATGCCCCAACACTACCAGAGTAAAATCTTTCAGTTTGATGGTACTAGTCAATATACTGCACAAAAATATGTAAATAAAATGAATGATTATTTTGAATTATATGAAATTGATGAAGAATATGTACAGATGAGATTATTTGGACAAACACTAGCAGGAGATATCAAGAAATGGTTTAAATCTTTATCTACTGGTCATATTGTTGATTTAGCTGTTTTCCATAGATTGTTTATCAATAGATGGGAAAGAAAGAAAAATCCTTTACAAATATTGTCTGAATATGAAAACATTAGAAGAGCTCCTAATGAATCTGTTCAGGACTATTGTAATAGGTTTAAAAATACTTATAATGCAATCCTTGCAAATATCAAACCTCCACCAAACTTGGCACTCATCAAATTTCTTGATGCTTTTGACACTGATATATCTTACCAATTGAGAGAAAGAAACCCTCCAACTTTAGAACAGATGCAAAGTGATGCAGTTAGTGTAGAAGCTAACTTGTTAGCTCAAAGAGATAGAATGAGGAATGAGAGGAGAGTTACCATTAAAGAAGAACCATCCACTTCAGATGTTAAGATAGATAGTTTAGCTAAAATTTTAGGCAAGTTAATGGATAGATTAGAGAATATGGAAAGAAAACCTTAGTGGGAAAATCAACAAGGACCTCAAATCAGAAACATTAACTTTAGGAAAAACCCTAATACTGGAAAATCAAAAGAAGGTACACCTGATCAAAAAATTAGGCCACCTTTCGAGGAAAATTATGCTGAAGGTTCACAACAACATGAAGAAGACCAGGACACCCAGATAAACTTGATGGGAGTAAACAATGAGGATTCCACTTTTCTTACTTAGAAAGAACAAGAATTTTACAGGTTACAGCAATTACAATTAGAATCCGGAGAGTCCTTTGAATACAAATAAGGCTATGAATATGTTGTCTATGAAGTCCACAAACAATATAGCCTTAGAAGAAAAAAGAACACAGAAGTTCCTACCAAGAAGTCAGTCCAAACCCAAACTAAGAAAATAGCAGAAGCTCTTGTGACCAAAGTTCTAGAAATTCTACCTAGAGGAACTCAGGAGGCTTCCAACCCAAAAATTGTGGACAAAACTTCAGCTGAAACTCAAACTTCAACTACTACTCAAACTATTCCAAACAATAATATTGAAAGAAAAATTGTTGATACACAAACTGAATTGCCAAGTGCTAGTAAAGAAGATAAAAACACACAAACCCAAATTGCTAAAAATGAAATCATTCAACTAGGCAAAACTCATATGCCATTCAATATCAAAATTGAGATAGCCAAATTGAAAATACTAGTTCCTTTAACAAAGCTGGTAAAATGAATCATACAAAGCACAAATTACTTAAACACTTGACATAGGTGAAGGCGAAGATGCTATAAACCTTAATGATGAACAACCTGAGTTATTATTTGGTCCAGAAGTGAATGGAAAACATCAACAAGGGGGTATTCCTCCATTCTACATTAGCTTAAACATTCATGATAAAATCCTACATAATGCTATGCTAGATTCAGGAGCCTCCCATAACCTAATGCCTAAAGCATTCTTGGAAATATTAAACTTAGACATCAATAGACGCTACAAGGACCTATTTTCTTTTGATTCTAGTCAATTCAAATGCCTAGGCTTGATAAAAGATCTGTGTGTAACTCTAGTCCAATGCCCAGAAAAAGGTATTGTTATGGACATAGTAGTTTCTAATATTCCACCTAAATATGGTATGTTGTTATCTCACTCATGGGCAGCAAAATTACAAGGATCTCTGCAATTAGACATGTCATATGCTACCATTTCTGTATTTGGACATCAAAGAAAGCTTTATAGAGAAACCTTGATGAAATACATGGTAAGTAGTTCAGAAAGACCACAAAATTACCCTATTTATTCCATGCATTCTGATCTGGACTCATTTATCTTGTATAATTCAGACAATGGCAAAGATGAAATCACAACTTTAGAAGAAAAACATAAAGAACCTAACAGTGATAATATATTTCATGAATCTAGGTGGCACCTAAATTTTGATGGTTCAGTGAACAGATTAGGAGCAGGTGCAGGAGTTTGGATTCATAACATGGAAAATAATCATTCTGAAGGTCATGCCTTTAGATTAAACTTTAAGTGCATCAATAACATAGCAGAGTATGAAGCTTTAATCTTAGGATTGAAAATTGTAAGAAAACTTGGAGCCAAGAGAGTTTCTATCATGGGAGACTCAGAATTTATCATAAAACAAATTAATGGAGAGTATTATGTGAATAATCCTAGACTAAGCCAATACAGAGAAACTATTCTAGATTTGATTAAAGAACTTCTTGAAATTGATTTTGTTTTCATTCCTAGGAAACAGAACAAGCAAGCTCATAGTTTGGCTACTTTTGCTAGCACTTGTAGATTACCTTTTCAAGTCAATCACCAATACACTGTAGAGGTAAGACATAGGCCTGTTATACCTGATAATCTAAAATATTGGTAGATTTTTTCACAAGATTCTCAAATCTATAATTTTATGAATGTTGAGGGAGAATTTCAAAACTGTAACATAGATATTGATTGTACAGTAGATGGCATTATAAATAGTGAGATGGATATAAATACTGTAGATGTAAATAAACCCACTAAATTCACTAAAGTAGAAATAGATAACTTAGAAAAAGTAGAAATAGAAGAAATAGTCAAAGAGGATTCTAAGATTTTAAACCTTAAAAATGACTTTTTGCCTAAGGATAGCCCTAGGGGTTAGCTCAGTTGGTCAAAATTAGTGCCTCGCCATCGAGGGGTCATAGGGTCCATTCTCCCCAAAGCCCTTGGGCTTAGGCCTTGCTAGTGGGTCGTGGGGCTAGATTCCCTTCGGGGTCGATTTTTTCCGTGGACATAGCACCACCCATTGACCAAGGTGTCCGTGAACCACACCATAAAAAAAATAAAAAAAATAAAAAAAAAAATAAAAAAAAAAACACACACACACACACACAAACAAAACAAAACAAAACAAAACTTTTTGCCTAAGGGATTAGCCCTATTGGAATATTTGTTTAATTCAAATGATGTAGCTAGAAAACCAAAAATGGAGCCTTTAATATCAGACATAGAAGAATGTAATACAGGGACAAAAGAAAAAGCTAAGCTTATTAAATTATCCAAAGCATTACCTCCAGTTGAAAAGCTAAAATACATAACTTTGTTTAAAGAATTTCAAGATGTCTTTGCTTGGAGTTATGAAGACCTCCAATCTTATGACACCAGCATTATTCAACATAAAATACCCATCAAAGAAGATCATAAACCCTTTAAACAAAATCTTAGGAGGATTAATCCAGTTCTTATGCCATTGATTGAAAATAAGTAAAAAGGATGTATGTGGCACAAATCATAGCACCAATTAGGTATTCAGATTGGGTTTATAACTTAGTTCCCACTAGGAAAAAGACAGGGGAAATCAGACTCTGTGTTGATTTCCGAAACTTAAACAAAGTACCACTAAAAGATAACTATCCTCTCCCCAAAATGAACCATATTTTATAGAGGGTGGTAGGATAATCTAGAATCTCATTACTTGATGGGTTTTCTGGATACAACCAAATCTTGTTCAACCAGAGGATGAAGCAAAGACTGCATTTACCACTCCCTGGGGTGCTTTCATGTATTTGAAAATGCCTTTTGGACTAATGAATGTAGGAGTTGCCTTTCAAAGAGCTATGGATATATCTTTTGTCGAAGAGATTCATGACTTTCTAGTCATTTATCTAGATGATATAACAATATTATCCAAAACAAACAATGAACATCTAGATGATTTGAGAAGAGTTTTTATTAAATGTAGGAAATTTGGCATTTCTTTGAATCCCAAAAAGACACTTTTTGGACTAGAAGAAGGTAAACTCTTAGGACACATAATTTCAAAATAGGGATTAGAATTGATCTAGCTAGAATAGAATTAATCCTAAACATCAGCCATCCTAGGAACATTAAAGAATTGCAATCATTCTTAGGTAAAATAAATTTTCTTAGAAGATTCATTTCTAACTTAGCAAAACTAGTTAGATATTTGAATAACATGTTGAAAAATAATTCAACACTTAAGTGGATAGCAGAGGATGAATAGCCTTTTGAAGAAATAAAAGAAGCCCTTACAAAAACACCTGTCCTCATAAGTCTTAATTTCAACATAGACTTTATAATTTTTTCATTTGCTTTAGAACAAACTATTGTAGTAGTCTTGTTGCAAAAGAATGATGAGGGTTAAGAACAACCCATCGCCTTCTCTAGTAAAACTTTGAGAGATGCTACACTAAAGTATAATATAATGGAAAAACAAGCCCTTGCTTTAGTAAAATCCATAAAGGATTTTAGAGTATATATTATATACTCTCACATAATAGCATATGTTCCAAACTCAGTTGTAAAGTACATACTAACTCAGAATGGGACTGATGGAAGACGAGGCAAATGGATTGCCACCATACTAGAATATGACATTGAGATCAAGCCTATAAAATTGATTAAAGGCCAAGGTTTAGCCAAACTCATGGTTGAATCGAATTGTCGATCCATAGACATAAATTTTGTTGCTGCTCTACATTATCAGGAAGAGATGGCGACTACAGAAATCAGTGAAGCTCTCATAGATTCACCCTGGTATGTAGACATTATTTTCATTTTACTCAACCTACAAGCTCCTCCTGGTCTTTATAGAACTAAAAGTAGATTCCTAAAGATGAAAGCAATGAAATATTGTATCTTAGACAATGTTTTATTTTGGAAAGATAATGGTGGCATTATGTTAAATTGTTTATTAAAAGATGAAGCTGACAAAGTCATGCAGGAATTTCATGCAGTGGGTTGTGGGGGACACCTATACTAGAAAACAACTACTGATAAGATTTTTAGGGCAGGTTTTTGTCAAGTGGATAAATCGTTCTTGCGGACAAGACCGATCTCCCTAGTATCTACTGATATCTAGCAACAAGCAAAACAAGAAAATTCTATCTTTCTCTAAATATTGTGATTTATAAATAAAAGCCAAGAGATGTTTTAGACCCTACCTCAAGTCCAATGCTAGTTTGTGGCAGCCATGCTCCATCTGTCCAAATGACCTTCCTTTTAAAGAACTTGCAAACACAAATAGGCACACATCAAATAACAACTGCATAGCTAATATAATAAACCATATTTATCATGATGATCAAGGAATTCATGAAATAAACCATAGAAGACAATTTATTGAGAAAAGTGAATCTGATTGTATTAACTTTAAACAAAGAAGAAATTTACAACCTCGGTGCCTTGATGTTGTACAAGCTCCTCCTAGAGTCCGGCAAGAATCTCCTCTACTTTGACAAGCTTCAGTCTCTTCCCAAAGAGATCAAAAGGTATGCAATATCTCCTCTCAAGCTCAATTAGGAAGTCTAAATTCCAACAACATTTACCCTAAAAAATATTCAGCTTTCAACCTCCCAAGCAACCAGCCCAATGCCTCATTTTATAGTGCAGAGGAAGGAAATTACCAGGTCCACCTTCAAAGGGATAGAGTCCTCCTTCAAAGGGATAAGCTCCTCTCATCAAGGGGTTAGCTCCTTTAGTTATGAGATGCATGAACCAGCTAGGAGCGAACTTGCCACCTCAAGATTCCTTCTAGAAGCATCCAAAATTAACCTAAAGTGAGTTTTTAATAATAAACTTGCGCCTTTTTTACTTTTACAGGGGTCCGCACCCTTTCCTTTAGAGACAGAGCGGGCAGGTCCACAGGGAACATGACCAAGGGGTGCGAGACCGCAGGTAATGCTAAGAGAAAGTGTGGAACCAGAGTTTTAGAGATTTTCAAGGACTTTCTCTCATTTTTAAGGCTTGACATGAAGAGCTAAGGTTTGAGACTTGCAAAGGAGGACAATATGAGTGATGATAGACTCACACTGACTGGAGAAAGTCATGGTGACAATATTTTGTGTAACAGATTGCCCCCTAAAGTGCGAAGTTTATAATAGATAGTATTTGTCATCTAAGGAGAGTGAAGTACTTTATCATTTCGAGGATCATCTTGTGGAGAGCCTGGTTGGAACCTATAAAAACATTCAATACAAAATATATATATGAGATCATATCATCGCTGAGGTAGGCATTCCCATACTTAGATCAAAACTAACTAGAAAACTAACTAAACTGCTCTGATATAGGAATGATCTTGTAATACATCACAAGTATAGACATATGTAGACAGAGTATGGGCACATCCATCTATTTATGAACAGTCCACTGTATAATGAATAACAAAATTCCTCACAACCTGGATGGTGGAAACTATATCCAGGGTCTTGATTTCTACTTCCCGAAATAGTACGATTCTATCCATGTGAATGAATGTATCGAAGTCGAACATGGTAGAAACCACTTGATTACCAGTCAATGATGTAAACCGTTAACAAGTGTGAGAGAAACCACCAGTAATGTCAATGGCTCTCAAAGTACTCAGTACAATCCATGAAATGTTAATAGATGTGTTGATGTTGAACATGTCACGGAATCCTTTGATTGAAGGTCAATGATGCAACCTGTCGTCGAAGGTGAGAAACCTGCCATTGAGGCATGCAGATTCCAAGGTACTGATGATTTCTAGATCATATTTCTAGATAATGAGCTGAAGTCGATAGAAAGCGATCCGTCGTAGGCAAGCCCAAAACCCGAAATCATAGATCAAGTTTGAAGAAATATAGTTGCAAGGACTGAATTAGGGATGGTCAAGATGGATGATAGATATTTTGCAGATGAATGGTTTATTGGCACTGACCTCTTGAACACATAACGACACTGCAGATGGTTTGGTGACAATTGACCCAACGCTAATACCCAGAAACCGACTGAAGACTTTCAATATGGTTTGATTAACCGTTAGGCAAAGGATTTCCCAACCCAGGTGAACAAACACTATCGTGTTCAAGAGTGGTTAAATGTTTTTCAGAGACACAAAGTATGACAAACAGGTTCATTTTTCTCTCTTTTCCCCCACCATTTCTGGCAAGTACCTCTTTATTTTTGACAAGCTTGAGGAGGATAACATTTGCTTGATTATAAGCTCATCCTTCGGATGAGTCCAACTTAGTTTAAATTTGAACCCTAAGAAGGAGTGGTCTGTTCCTGTTTGCAATTGAACAGGTCCTTTATTGTTAAATTTTAACGAGTCCAGTATAGGAGAAACTCGGTGTTTTTCAATTTTAGGGAGTTATAAGAAAAGCTTAAGAAAACACCATGGTTGTCATTTTTCGTAAATTTGTGTCTCCCATGCCCGAAAAAGTATAAAATAATACTTGAGAGAACCACTTAACCATTACGATCAAGGAGTACTTTTCATAATTAGTGTCCCTAATCTGAAAAAGTAAAAAAGCAATCAAAGACACGTTGTTTTATAACCAATATCGAACTTGAAACGAAAAAAATCCAACAATCTTTTCATGTTTATGCGGTCAGAAAAGAGCTATAAGTGGACCGTCCTTTTAATTCCATTTTAACGAGCTTAGAAAGAAAAACTCGGCAATCTTTTCATATTTTACAAGCTAGAAAAGAGCTTAAAGAAGACTCATCCTAGAGGAACGAGTGGTATAAATGGTAGCAACTGGTTCCGACAATGGAGGAACTACTCAAAACATGTAATGGTTAAGAGGCTAGCTAATAAAACCACTCATAGATGCGGTCCCTCAGGAAGGGTAAACAACCAAGTGAAAGCATATGATCAGCCAAAGAGATGGTGGCGATGGAATGAAAACAACCAAGGCTCATCTAACAAAATTTAGCGGACAAAAAAGGAAATCACGAGACGTAAAATGGGTATGGGTTCATTTTTACACAAGCTTGAACCATAGAGAACTCTGCTTGGATTCGGTTTCATGTTTACACAAGCTTGAAACGAAAAACTATGCTTGTTATAAATTCGCATGCCCCCAGCATAACAACGCAAAACGAGGTACATGCCCCCCAAGCTTCATTGCATTCAAATAGGTGGATGAAATGAAGGTTTACTTTCAAGATCTTGAAAAGACTCGACTCGAAAAGGGAGTTATTTCATTTTTTTAATGAGGTTGACACAGGAAAAGAACTGTCCTCAAAACCCTTGTTTCATTTTTTAAATGAGCTTGACACAAGATAAGGAACTATGCCCATGACTCCTTGTTTCATTTTTTAATGAGCTTGACACAAGACAAGGAACTATGCTCTAAAATCCTTGATTCATTTTTTAACGAGCTTGACACAAGACAAGGAACTATGCTCAAGTCTACTCTCTACAATCTACCTAACAAGGAACTATGCTCTAAAATCCTTGATTCATTTTTTAACGAGCTTGACACAAGACAAGGAACTATGCTCTAAAATCCTTGATTCATTTTTTAACGAGATTGACGCAAGACAAGGAACTATGCTCAAAAATCCTTGATTCATTTTTTAACGAGCTTGACACAAGACAAGGAACTATGATCTAAAATCCTTGATTCATTTTTTAACGAGCTTGACACAAGACAATATAAAATCCTTGATTCATTTTTTAACGAGCTTGACACAAGACAAGGAACTATGCTCATAAAATCCTTGATTCATTTTTTAACGAGCTTAACACAAGACAAGGAACTATGCTAAAAAATCCTTGATTCATTTTTTAATGAGCTTGACACAAGAAAAGGAACTATGCTCTAAAATCCTTGATTCATTTTTTAACGAGCTTGACACAAGACAAGGAACTATGCTCTAAAATCCTTGATTCATTTTTTAACGAGCTTGACACAAGACAAGGAACTATGCTCATAAAATCCTTGATTCATTTTTTAACGAGCTTGACACAAGACAAGGAACTATGCTCAAGACTCCTTGTTTCATTTTTTAACGAGATTGAGATAGGAACAAACTATCCTCGTACCTGATTCATTTTTTAACGAGGTTGAATCAGTAACAGGAACTATCCTCTGACCAATTGATTTATTTTTTAACGAGGTTGACATAAGAAAAGAACTATCCTCATGACCAATTGATTCATTTTTTAACGAGATTGACACAGGAAAAGAACTATCCTCACGACAGCCTATTTCATTTTTTAACGAGGTTGATACAGGAAAAAACTATCCTTGCCAACTGATTATGGACACACCTTGATCATGGATTCCAAGAGATCTTCATCAGAAGGAAGAATAGTTCTCTGGAAGGAACACATGTCAAGGGACTCAAAAGGGATAAGAACATCATGTTCAAGTAATCCCATAGAGTTTTCCATGTCAATTACCAGATCTAAATCAAAGGAAGATGAGAAAACAGTGAGAGGCTCACTTACGTTGGTAACTGAAAACATGGGACCTGTTGCCACATAATTAACCCGTGGCAGGGTGGATACCACTTTAGAATCAGGAACATTTAGGGGTTTCATATTATTGGTAGTTGAAACAAGACTAGGGAACGAAAGCTAGTCTACAGTCACAATAATTCCATTATGATGGAAAGACATCACGCGAAAGAGTGTCGATACGACAGCTTTCATTGCATAAACATAGTCTCGCCCAAGGAGTAAATTGAAATCCAAGGGACCTCGAACTACCATAAGATCAATACAGACAGTTTTACCTTCCAAGGTAATAGAAAACTTAGGAAGGATCCCTAAAGGTTCACTAATGGTTCTATTAAAAGCTTTCAGATTCTGCGTAATAGGCGCAAGCTGAGGGGAACCCAAAGCTTTCCAAGCAGTTGAGGATAAAATACTAACAGAAGCGCCTTCATCTACCTTTGTGCAGTGTATGTCCCTACTACCAGCCTTGACAATGATTTGGAAAGGGATGGAAGAAGGAAGATGAGGTTCTGTCAATCTATTCCAATCAAAGGAAAAGACCTCAGTAATTGGAGGGGGTTCTGTAGAAACAGGTGAAATGCCCCCCGACGTAGAAGAATATGATGTAACAAGAAGAACCTAAGTGGTATGAAGTTCACTCTCTAAAGGGAGAGTGGGATCGACTGAATGTGAAATTGAATCGACCACTTGATCAACTAATGGATCATTAACCTGAATGATATGAGTTTCACTCTCTAATGGAAGAGTGGGATCGATTGTACTTGAAATTAGATCAATCACTCCGTCAGTTGATGGTAGGTTGTGAGAAATTTTATGGTAACCCGTTCGAAATTCTTGCTGTGGAACAGTAAGGTTTTCCAACAATTTTTAGGCTTCATCCATGTGAGGGCAAATGTGAGTTTGATGACTCCCTTTGCATAACTTACAAGGAAACTTAACTTTTCCCTTTTTCCCAGGAACCTGACTATCACTAGTTGATGAGATTTTTCTGACCATACTTCCAAGACCTTTGGAATACTAGGACAATTGATAAGGAAGTGGTCACCCTTACAAAGCCTGCAAGGTTATTTGGGTTTACGATGCATGTTGGAGGTTTCCTCAACACAACTAACACTTACAACCATGGTTGGTGGGTTGAATTCTTTCTTATCTTGCTTCTTCTTCTTCTTCTTCTTAGCCACCTGATTACTAGCATCAAGGCTTTTACCCAGTGAAGAGGAAGAAATGGAGGAAGAAAAATTAGGCGAATAAGGTAAAGGGTCAACAAAAGGTTGGTGATGTTGAGATGGTGAACTTTGTTGAGGTGAAGCATTCGGTTGAGGTGGAACAATTGGAGTATTTGGGGCCAACGAAGTTGAAAATAACCATATCGGTAAACCTATTGTAAATCTAGGTAATGAAAAAGTAGCCATATAAGGAGGACCAACATTTCCAAAGAAAGGAAAAGTACTAGGATTCTCGTTAAGAGGGGTTCCTTGGTTGGTAAATTCCGGAACAGTTGCCATTATATTCAACTTCAGTGAGTTTTATTAACAATTTAAAAATAAAATTAACAATTCACAATTCACACCTAACAATTAAAATTCACAATTCACACCTATGGTTTCTAAAAGTAAAAACAAACAAATTAACACACGCTATCAAATCTAGGAGTCAAACCACACACAAACAGTAACTTTCCGTACTAAAAACACTAGTTGGTGATGAAATCCAACGTCGCAGAATTCAATACAGAAAGGGCGGTTGGAACAGTTACCTCGACAACCTGCTTAATGAAACATACTGGCACAAGTTTCTTCACAAAACTGTCTCGAGTGAAGAGAACCCCCCAGAGAGTCCAAGTGAGTCTAGTCGACGTCTGCTCCAGGTACAGTGGGATCTTCCCTCCACTGTCACCTTAGGAAAGAATCCTATAGATTATGGCCACTAAGGTTACCAATAGAAACAAATATACCTAGGGGAACAGTCTATGATCCGATACACATGCAAGGGCAGAGTAACAAAGCTCAATCCCCTTGAAGGCTCCTTAACATAATCCAAGGTTTACCAACAAGTGACCCCAGGCTCCTTGACAATGGTCAATCCGAGGTTTACCATTTTTAAAACGTGTATATCTACTATAGTTCCCAATGAGGAAGGATTGATTACCTCACTGGTTCAGATATGATCTCGTGCTTGACTCCTTTAAGAGGAGCTTCCCAGAGCATAAATGTAACAATTGGAATTTATTTCCTACCGGAAGATATAGCTACTTGTTTGTTTTACTGTCTTGGAGAGTTAACTAAAACCTATTCCAAGACACTAGCCTAAGCTAGATTGGTGGAAAGAGCCCTAAAAATGTAAAAATTACTAGATGAGTTTTAATTAAGCGCTGTGTTATTTAGGCTGTTATTACTCAAAAGGGTAGATGGATATGAAACCAATGGTGTTATGACCCGACCCAAAACTAAATGGAATCGAATATGATAATGTAATATTTTCAATTTGATGAATCCTAACTAAAGTAAGGAGAGAGTTCGCATTCACTTCCAAAAATGAAAAAAATTGACCACTAAGAGAAAATATAACAAATTCTCTAATGCACTAATTTCATCAAGAAAAACTAATGCAAATCAATTCCAAAACAGTTTTTATTTTTATTTTTGTGTGTTAAAAACAAGCATAAAAATATGTAAATTCAAATCAAAGAAAGCTGATCTAAATCTACGATTGATTTTTCAGAATGTAAACTATGCAATTGTAATCTATGCACAATTCACTTGAAAAGTATGCAAATGTAATCTATGCACATTTTTCATTCATATTCTGAAAATGAGAATTCTAATTATGCAAATGTGATCTATGCAAGAGAATTCTCAAACACAAGATGATTCTAATGTAATCTAACAACCAATCAAGTGGAAGTCGAGAAAATTGGGTGAGAGTTCCAAAGATCAAAAAATAAAAACACTCAAAGGCGATTAACACTCATACACAATTTAGCCCCCCCAAGCGAATTAAGGGGAATTTTTTTTGCAAAAACAAAAGAAAAAAGATGCAAAATTGTGAAAAGACTGAGACAAACCTCGAAGTAATGTCCAAAGGAAATCAAATTAAAAATTTCTCAAAAAAGAGACTCAAAACACCCAATTAACTTAATGGAGATCAATGAGATGAAGAATTTGTTGAAAGAAACTCATAAACAAGGAACTTTTGACAAGACACATGCAGATCTAGGTAGAGACTAACAATCGTAAATAACACCTAAACCTAACTGGATGAAAAGATTTTAGGTTTTTCAAAAATTTGACAGGGTCTGCAGGCCTCCGGTATAACTAGATGCGGTACCGCTATGTGTAGTAAAGCAACAGTGTGGGGATGTCTGCATTGTGTTACAAACAGAACGCGCGGTCCTCTTTCAAAAGCGTGAAAAACAAAAAACAATTCAAAATCTAAAAAATTACCCAATCTCACACACATCAAGCAAAAACCAGAAACAGAGAAAAGTTTTCTCAAGTCAAAGTAAAAGCAAAGGAAAAAACCAAAAATTAAAGTCCTCAGTGGAGTCGCCATTTTGTCGGGCGGATAAATCGTTCTTGCGGACAATACCGATCTCCCTAGTATCTACTGATATCTAGTGACAAGCAAAACAAGCAAATTATATCTTTCTCTAAATATTGCGATTTATAAATAAAAGCCAAGAGATGTTTCAGACCCTACCTCAAGTCCAATGCTAGTTTGTGGCAGCCACACTCTGTCTGTCCAAATGAGCTTCCTGTTAAAGAACCTGCAAACACAAACATGCACACATCAAATAACAACTGCATAGCCAATATAATAAACCATATTTATCATGATGATCAAGGAATTCATGAAATAAACCATAGAAGACAATTTATTGAGAAAAATGAATCTGATTGTATTAACTTTAAACAAAGAAGAACTTTACAACCTTGGTGCCTTGATGTTGTATAAGCTCCTCGCAGGGTCCAGCAAGAATCTCCTCTACTTTGACAAGCTTCAGTCTCTTCCCAAAGAGATCAAAAGGTATGTAATCTCTCCTCTCAAGCTCAATTAGGAAGTCTAAATTCCAACAACATTTACCCTAAAAAAAAATTCAGCTTTCAACCTCCCTAGCAACCAACCCAATGCCTCATTTTATAGTGCAAAGGAAGGAAGTTACCAGATCCGCCTTCAAAGGGATAGAGTCCTCCTTCAAAGGGATAAGCTCCTCTCATCAAGGGGTTAGCTCTTTTAGTTATGGGATGCATGAACCAGCTAGGAGCGAACTTGCCACCTTAAGGTTCCTTCTAGAAGCATCCAATATTTACCCAAAGTGAGTTTTAATAATAAACTTGTGCCTTTTTTACTTTTACAGGGGCCTGCACCCTTTCCTTTAGAGACAGAGTGGGCAGGTCCGCAAGGAACATGACCAAGGGGTGTAGGACCACAGGTAATGCTAAGAGAAAGTGTGGAACCAGAGTTTTAGATATTTTCAAGGACTTCCTCTCATTTTTAAGGCTTGACATGAAGAGCTGAGGTTTGAGACTTGCAAAGGAGGACAGTATGAGTGATGATAGACTCACACTGACTGCAGAAAGTCATGGTGACAATATTTTGTGTAATAGTTTTTACTAGCCCACCCTTTTTGCAGATGTCAGAAAATATGTGACCTCCTATCACAAATGTCAAATATTGGAAGGCAAGAATAAACTCTTACCATTACCCCTCAAACCCATCTCCACAGAAATTCCTTTTCAACAGTGGGGTTTAGAATTCATTGGGGAAATTCACCCACCCTCCTCAGCCAAACATAAATGGATTTTGACAACCACTGATTACTTTACTAAGTGGATAGAAGCCTTCCCTTCTAGACAAGTCACATATTCTGTCATCATTTCATTCCTTGAGAACAACATCCTTTCTAGATTTATATGCCCACAAAAACTCATCACTGATAATGTTGCTGCCTTCAAATCCAAGAAAATGGTAGACATTTGTAAGCGATACAACATTATCCTTGGCCATTCCATAGCCTATTACCCTCAAGGTAATGGACTTGCAGAATCCTCAAATAAAAGCCTTGTTAATATCATCAAGAAACTGTTAGAAGATAATAAGAAGACCTGGAACAAAAAGTTGGTTAATGCCTTATGGGCAGACAGACTAACTACAAAAAAGTCCATTGGTACATCTTCTTATAAACTAGTATATGGAATGGATGTTGTTTTTCCATCCTCTTTAGGAGTACCAGTGATGAAGATGATCCAAGAACTGCAGGTAGAATCCAATGATATCCAAAGGAGGATAAATCAGACAATACATTTGCAACAAACCAGGGAAGAAGTCTATGACAAATCCCAAGTGATCCAAGATAAAATCGAGAATATTTTTGACAAGAAAACCAAAGCTAATGATTTTTACATAGGTGAAAAAGTACTCAAATGGGATTCCAGAAGAGAAGAAAAGGGTAAACACGGTAAATTTGATTTCCTATGGCAAGGCCCTTACATCATTTATGGTTACAGAAGTAACAATGCATTTTTCTTAAAGTAGTTAGATGGAATGGATCTACCAGGTGGACCAATCAATGGTATAATGTTGAAGCATTACCTTTCCCCAGATTAACATCAGTTCATTTCTTTACTTTGCTCATTGTACATAACATTGCAAAGTTTAGACTGGATTGGATGATAGGTTGAAGCCTGAAGAGAAGGCCCTAGGCTTTGAAGGGTATACCATCATATGTATGAATAAAGCAGATAACAGAAAATCAGTGACAAGGCAAGCATAGTCAAAGTTTCAAAGGCTATTGATCTTAAAGTTCCTGACATTTCACCAGGAAATGCCATCCCCATGTGGAACCACTATTAGGGTCCTATAATAATATAATTCATAATTTTGAATTGACTATGATTAGTCTTGTAATATTGTACATACTTTTGCTTTCTGCAAAATGTTTTCCCATATTAAAAATAAAAAGTGTAAAGAGGGTGAAGTCCTAAAAGGAAAATCGAAGGACTAAAAGAAAAGGATCAAAAAGAAAATAAAATATGAACCCCACCAAAAAAAGATAAAAAATAGATTCTGAAAGCGATGCAAATTCAAATGCCACTACCTTTTACTTTGCTTTGCAAAATAATATTGTGTGCAGCTTGTTAAAAACGCCACAATCCATGATGGTCAAATAGTTTAATGTTGATTCATTCATGCTTTAAATTTCATGCTGATAGATAGAGAATAAATATCTAGCCAAACTATTTGATCTTTGGAGATCAGTAGTTAGGTAGAGAATAATAATGAGCTCAACAGTTTAATTTGAGTCATTGGAAAGTCATAAGGTTAGAATTAGATAGTTTTCTTACAAAAGAAAAAGAAATAGAGGGTCAGCAAGCTCAAATGCACCCAGTAAATGAAGAAAAAATGTTAGGGTAAATGATGGGTAGGCAGAAGCAGTTTTCACAAGGCATGGAGAGCATCAATTGGCTCATTTTATATTACTAACTTCCTTCCAAACTCATTTTCCCTTGTAAGAAAACCCCTTCCCTATTCATTTTCCCTTGTTCTAACACATTCCCCTTCCTGATTTTCCCCTTATTCTAACCCTTTCCCTTTCCTAAAACCCTTTCCCTAGCTTAAAAACCCATTCCCATCATTAAAACCCTTCCCTTAAGGTAATCGGGCCCCATGTGAAAATCCCCCTCGATATTATTTAACTCATCCCTAATGTGTTTCTAACACTCACTCTCATATTTCCCCAAGACCCCTTTATATTATTTTAACCTATAGTTTTGATATATTTATTCCCCACCATATAATCCTAACCCCCACTATATTAAACCTTTGCAATATGTATTATACCCCTCTGCATACAATATCCCCAGGTCCCACTTCATTTAAACTCTCACTATCATTTAAACCTCCACCTATCTATAACCCGACCCCACACCCCGACTCATCCCTCACAACTCCACCATGCGATAACCCTCTGATCACCCACCTCTAGATCCAATGGCCCGCATCCCATATTGCACGCTCCAACGTCTGACCTTTAACATCCCAAAAGCACGCGAGATTAGCGGTTTTTCCCACTCGCCTTTTTGCTTTGTGGTAGCCCCATGTTATATCGCATCCTCCAAAATAATACCACCCTACCACTCAAAAGCAATGCGATAAACCACCTTAATGCCTCCTCGCATTATATGAAATTGCCCTACTGTTTAAGTTTAACTCCACACCCAAAGTTTAACCATTGTTGGTTAAAAATGAAAAAGTCGTCCTTTCCAATATTTTCACTATTATTCTATTAGTGGTTGCAAAAAGAACCTCTGTCGACTTATTCTAAAGCCCAAAAAATCAGCTGAATTGTTTTAAGCCATTTATGACCAGAAGACGTTGCAGACTCCGATTTGAAGCAGCATAAAGACCATTGAAGCCTCATAAAGCCTCCGATGCCCCTAGAGAACCCTTATGCGTACCAAAGCTTCATTTTCTAGGTATTCCTAAAGTGCCAAAGACCTGTACTTAAACTTTGCACAACGTTTCTAATAAGTTAATCAATTGAACCAATTTAAAAGCCTTGCCAACCTAAAGAAAACCACTGTTGCATCCAAAACCCTTTTTGCAGACTATATTCACCTTTTCACACTATCCCAGAGGTCTTAAGCATACTTCTTAAGCCAGATAGTGATTAATTGAATAAAATAAAAAAATCTATGGCTTCCCAAAGGATTCTAGATGTAAAAGCCCTTCAAACTCCTCACCTAGATGTTGGCCACCTCCCATTAGCTGATACAGATTTCCAAATCAAAGATAAAGCCTTCCCTAGAAATCTGTTAAAACTCCACTGCTGGAGAAAAGATAAATTCCTTAACCAGAATGATGATATTTAGCTATGGGAGTTTTACCCAAATACTTGTTCCCACAGGTATACCAGTTCCCTGAAATCATCCACCTATGCCATAGTATCTCCTAACCATCAAATTTTGTTCAGAATCAATGCAGGGTCAATAAATGAAATGTTGCAGATCCAACCAAAGCCTAATGAAGCCCCATTTTGTATTGAAAAACTAATTGATCTATACTTAAAGCTGGACCTTCCCAAGAGATCCCAAAATTTTCAGACTTTCTTCCTAGAAAAGGTCCAAGTTCCTACAGATAGCCCTCCATATTTTGCCACCATTTTCTCTGAGAAATCCAGACATATTGTAATCATGTTGTCCTGTATTCTAGGATATACCACTGATGAACATGTAAATGAGCCTATACTTGGTTTCCTTTCTATTTTTTGCCCAGCCAAGCCTCTAGCTATAGTTTTCAATTTTTCCCAATTCTTAGTAGACAGAATCCATGATCAATTGATCAGATTTCCAGATGAAAGAGTATTCAAATACTCTTTAGTATTGTTCCATATGTTTCTATACTTCTAGTCAGAAAGGTTTACAGTTAACATCTAAAAACTGGACACGAAGGGAAATCTTAGATCTGTTATATTTTGGACACCCTTAATCCAAAAATATTCCACTATTTTCAGTTACAAGGATTTCATTGATTCATTTGTTCACCCAGTGGTTAACATGCTAAGTAGTCGCAATCAACCCAGGTTCAGTAATGAGATAAAGAAAGTTTTACAGTTGTCCAAACACAGTAGAACACGAGACTGGTATTTCTACCAGAACCACACTGAAGTTAGGGTGTATGGATGTCAACTCACTCCATATAAGCTACCCAAATATCTCCCCATGAGGATATTTTCATTAGAATATATCAGGCATATCATAAATTCATGTGATGTGAATTTTATATTAGCCAGGAAGAAAACACAATTTAAAATCAAAAACCAGTTTGTCCTTTTATCTACAATAATAGGGAGGCTGGAGAGGAAGCAGAAATATGTTTACAAGAAATGAAATTCAGTGATAGTTTCAAATGATAGTATGATCCTTTGGGTGTCATAAACAAACTGAGACTCAAGTTTAAATTGAGCCCTTATATGCATGACTCCAAGCCAGAGATTGAAAAATATGCAAACCAGTCTGAGTGTTTGGAAAACACCTTACTGGATATGGAGGAGTAGATAGATACTAGTTCCATTCTACATACTCCATCCCTATAGGACAGAAATTAAAAATGACTAGAGAAGAAGGTTCTTGCTCAAACAAAGAGACACCAAATAACAAATTTGAAATTATGTATAGAAAAAGAACAAAACTGAATCCAATAGATTAGCAAGAAGAAATTGATACAATTGAGATCATTGACACAGACACTTTGATTAAAGAAAATGCACCCCCATCAGTTTCAAAGGAAACTCATCAGCCTTCAACTTCTAGTACTCAGATCATAGAGAAGAAGCATACTGTTGAAATCCCTTCTTCATGTGAAGCAATGGATAGGGAAATGGACATCAAAGGGAGATACAAGGATATTAAGGCCAAAAATGAAGAAATAAAAGCTAAAATATATTCAAAGTACTTGAAGCAGACTCCTAGCGGCCACAACATATTACTTTCTGCATTTGATTACAAGACTAGAAAAATGCAGATGACCTTTTAGCAGCACACAATACATCATCCTAAGTCATCCGCAGATTAAAAAAGAAGAGATTATGAGATTTGTGCCAAAGAAGTTCATCCTATAGACCAAATAGAATTCCATAAACAAGCAGGAGAAATGTTATACTCAACTATTATTGACAAAGCTATGAGTGCCCAAACGCTTCACAATTCTTTGGAAAATGTAAAAGTACATTTGACACTGGAAAAAGCATCCTCACAGGCTAAAGATAATAGAATTAAATCCCTTGAATATTTGGTTATTGAAATGGGATATGATCCAAAGAATGTCAAAGGTGCAGAAGAACTCATTAAGAAAAAGAATGCAGACATTGTTGCATTGAAGAAACAACTTAAATTGCCTCCTACTGAACATCCATAGACCAAGGAAGTTCTAGAGAATCAAAACCAAAAAGATGAGATGATGAACATCATTCTTCACTTAACTGCTCAATTAACAGAAATGGAAAATGAGATGGATAAGCATGGAAGTAGTGACTATCACTACTATTCCTAGAGTTACTACAACAGTTCCTTCTACTTTAGCAGCTTCAGTGGCCACAATAGTTCCAGTAGCTACAACATTTCCATCTACATCAACCACTACATCAGTAATAGAATCATCTACAACAGCAACTCATCCTAGTGATGAAGCAGGAAAATTAATCAAATCTATGCAGGATATGTCCATCCAAACAAATGAAATAAATAGACTTAAAGATCAAATAAAAAGTCTAGAAGATGAAAAGAAGTTGGCACAAATCATGCATAAAAATGAAGCACAGAAGTCAAACAGATTGACTGAGAGAATACAAAAGTTAGAGAAAGAATTAACATTGAAAGAACCACTTTCCCAAGCAAAGCAGCAGCTGTGGGCCAATATCATTAACTCTGTTAATGATATTTGGCCATCCATCCAAGTCATGTTTGAGCAGAAGGATTTAATCAAGGAAGCAACTGAAGTTATTCAAAACGTTAAAGAAGAACTTGGTAACAAGCTAGAGGAGGCCAACGAAATCATTAAGTTTCTTAATTGCAAGAACAAATAAGAATTGGAAGAGATTGGCATAAGTGACAGGGCTGAAACAATTCTAGAGGTAAATAAATTAGTCACCAAGAGGAACTTGATGGTGCAACTTGAATACAAGTGTCAAAACATGGAGCTTGCAATAACCAGATTTATGGTCAAATTTGATGTTTTGAGGTAGAAAGGACTACCTAATCCATTGGTGATTAATGACAGGTTGATGAGGCATGAAGACTATGATAAGAAAATCAGAGAAGTGGCAAAGGAACAAGCAAATAGTTTAGCCTTGAAAGGGATTCCAACAGGTAAAGTGCTATATCAGACTTTTGAGAATCTCTTTTACCTCCAGCATGAGCTAAAATATCTCTTTATCAACAAACCTACATTTTCCAAATACACAAAGGCTGATGAATTCTTCAGAAGAATGGTAAAGATCAAATTACCAGATGTAGAGACTTGGGAAAAGTTGAATGACTTACTCTGAAAATGAAAGGTAAGACAATGAAAATAGAGCAGTCAAAAGTAGTAAAAATCAAAACAACAAACAGAAAAATTAGTAAAAGTAGGGACAACTAGGCTTTGGTCTCCTAGGTGTCTCTATCTTCTTTCCTGAAGATATTTCTTTTTCCTTGAATAATTCCTAAATTAGTTTAGGATATTTTGTAATAGTTTTTGCATAAATACTTCACAATTCAAAGTATTGAGGGTGGATTTCCTAACATTTCTATAATGGAACTCATCTACAAACTGATGGTTTATTGTACCATTTTCAAGTCAACAGACTGGACAAGTAATAAAGGCATTGCATTACAGGATTCATGTGTTGGGAAACTTCAGTGAAGTATCTTTCAATTGTTCAAATTGTTACATTCTTAAGTATTCCATAAACTTGTATCTTTTCCAAATTTAAATGTTATAACAAGAATATTATTGCAGAATATGTTTAATTACACTCTGTTCTGAGCTGTTATTCATTTTTATGTTTACTTCTGATATCCATAGTAGGGAATTCTTCATTTCTCCCTAGTTTCGATTGACCTCTTTCATTTCCCTCATTATCCGGTTTGAGGAATTCTTAACTGCTCCTTGGTCCCAGTTGAAAACTGCTTCACCCTTTAGCCTAAAAGATCTGAATTTGTTCACCTACCTTGCCTTGTGGACACTTCCTTTAGGACTTGATTCAATCTTGTTTCTTGAAACATTAAATCCATAGCCCAATGGAAAATAGACAGTTTTCTATCCATCTAAGTTAGTAATTCCACCAACAAATCAAATCAAAACTCAATCAAGCTTAAATAACTAGCCTAAAATCAATTAATTCAACAAAGTTAAATTATTAAGAGAGATCCCTCTCTGAGCATTAGGAAGGCTAGATTGATCTCAAAAGTAGGTTTGTGGCTACCTCTATTATTTCTTTAAACACAATATGAAAACCCTAGGGAAATTTTAGAGTGATAACAGAAGGAATTACCACTCCTCAAACTCTCAAGATAGAAGGAAATATCAAGAAGAAAAAGGTAATAATGTTGATTGATTCGGGTAGTACCCATAATTTTATTCATTGTAAGATAGCCAAGGAATTGAATTTCTTCCTATACCCAACACTCGAGTGTCAAGTGATGGTTGCAAATGGAGGAACCATATATTTCTCTGGAAAGTGCCATAATATCAAGTTATTAATGGGAGAATATGTATTGAATAGTATAATTATTTCCATTCCAATGGGTGGTGCTGATGTTGTAATAGGAGTCCAATGGCTACAATATGTGGGTACAATAGCTTTTAATTTTCAAGAACTTTTCTTGAAATTTTTTTGGGAGGGAAAGGAAGTTGAATTAAGGGGTATCATAGGGAAATCGGGAAAGATAATAATCTTTAATGGCATGACAAAGCTTCTAAAAAATAACAATGGGGCATAATTGCACAATTATGTTCACTAGAGGTTCCCACATCGAAATCATTTATTTCTCCAGATCTCCAAAAATTCTTAGACAATCATTCCAATGTATTCGAGACTCCCAAAGACCTCCACATATTTGTGATCTTGACCATTCTATTCATTTGATTCAAGCCCACATCGAAATCATTTATTTCTCCAGATCTCCAAAAATTCTTAGACAATCATTCCAATGTATTCGAGACTCCCAAAGGCCTCCACCTATTTGTGATCTTGACCATTCTATTCATTTGATTCAAGGAAGTGTTCCTCCAAACATCAGGCCTTACATATATCCCTATGCCCAAAAGAGTGAAATTGAATGTATGGTTGCAGAAATGTTAGAGTCTGGTATAATTCAACCTAGTCAAAGTTCTTTCTCTACTCCAGTAGTATTGGTGCACAAGAAGGATGGATCATGGCAGATGTGTTCGGACGATAGGGAGCTCAAAAAGCTCACTATTAAAGATAAATTTCCCATTCCAATCATTGATGAATTATTGGATGAATTACAGGGATCAATTTACTTCACTAAGTTGGATCTTCGTTTAGGATATCATCAAATCAAAATGAAGACAGAAGGCATTCTGAAAACAACATTTAGAACTCATGAGGGTCATTATGAATTCTTGGTCATGCCTTTTGGCCTTACCAATGCACCTTCTACATTTCAAGGTTTGATGAATTCCATTTTCAAACCCTTCCTTAGAAATTTTGTGTTAGTATTTTTTGATGATACACTAATCTAGAGAAAGTCTTGAAAGGATCATGTTCAACATGTTGACCGGGTGCTCTAACTATTGGAGGAGAAACAGTTATATGCTAAAACCTCCAAATGTTTCTTTGGAATATAGGAGGTGGAATATCTGGGTCATATTGTATCTCATTAAGATGTTAAGATAGACCCTAGCAAAATTAAAGTCATTAAGGAATGGAAAATTCCCACATCCGTAAAGAATCTATGAGGATTTCTCAGGTTGATAGGGTATTATCACAAGTTTTTTAAGAATTATGGGAGAATAGTAGCACCTCTAACAACATTAATGAAGAAAGATACATTTTCTTGGACTCCAGAAGCACGAGGACCTTCGAACATCTTAAAGAGACAATGTGCCAAGCACTGATATTAGCTACACCAGACTTCACAAAAACCTTTATTGTGGAATGTGATGCCTCAGAAAATGGAATTGGTGTTGTTTTAGTGCAAGAAGGAAGACCCATTTATTTTGAAAGTGGTCCAATCGAAGGAAAGTATTTACACAAAGCTATTTATGAGAAGGAAATGTTGGCAATACTGCATGCACTTAAGAAATGGCGACCTTACCTAATGGGAAGACACTTCAAGGTAAAAAAGGATCATGATAGTCTTAAATACCTTTTAGAACAAATATTATCTTCAAAAGAGCAACAAAAATTGGTCACAAAGATGTTGGGTTATGACTTTGAAATCATCTACAAAAAAGGGAAGCAAAATGTTGTTGAAGATACACTCTCAAGAAATGATGAGGGTGTGGAAGCATTGTTTTGTACCATTTCTATTATCCAACTAGGTTGGATAAATAAAGTAGGGGATGAATGAAAGAATGAAGAAGAAGTGTGGGCACTCATTCAAAAGTTGCATCAAGATCCCAGTACATCTGACACATTTAGCTCGAAAATTGATTCGTTATGGTAAAAAGATCACTTATACCTCTGTAATAATTCCCAACTCAAACAAAAGATTCTTCCGGAGTTGCACAACTCTCCATTAGGAGGGCACGTAGGATTTTTAAGAACTTACCATGGGGTTAAGAAGGAATTTTTTTGGGATGGCCTTAAATATGATATTCAAAAGTTTGTGGCGGAATGTTTGGTTTTCCACAAAATAAAGTTGAAAAAATTAAGACCCCAGGTCTATTACAATCTTTATCCATTCCAAGTCAATGTTGGGAGGAGGTTTCAATGGATTTTATCACAGGACTACCCAAGTCTAAAGGAAAGAGTGTCATCATGGTGGTAGTTGATAGACTTACCAAGTATGCACACTTTTGTGCATTATCTCACCCATTTAAATCCAGTACAATTGTTACTGCATTTATGGAAACAATACAAAATCTACATGGAAACTCAAAGATTATTGTAAGTGATAGAGATCCCATTTTCACTGGAAATTTAAAAAAAAAAAAATTCTTGTTTGGGTACTCAGTTAGCTCAAAGCTCATCTTATCATCCTCAATCTGATGGGAAAATTGAGATAGTGAACAAATGTTTGGAAGGATATCTTCATTGCTTTGAAACTGATAAATAGACATAATGGGTCAAGTGGTTTTCTTTGGCTGAATGGTGGTATAACACTTCCTTCCATATTGGAGTAAAAATGACCCCATTTATGGCACTTTAAGGATATCATCCACTGTCCATCACATCATATTTAAGAGAAAATTATAAGGTTCAAGCAGTGTAAGATCACATCGAGCATCAACAACAAGTTCTTCAACTCTTAAAGGATAACCTCACTTTGGCACATAATAGAATGAAACAATATGTATATCAACATCACCGCAAAATAATTTTTGATGTAGGTGACAAGGTATTTCTACGACTACAACCATACAAACAAATGTCCCTCAAGCAATCTAAGAAGGATAATAAATTGTCACCAAAGTATTATTTTCCATACAAGGTGTTGCAAAACATTGGTAGTATGGCATACAAATTGGAGCTTATTGCATCTTTCTGAGTGCACCAAATTTTCCATGTTTCATGCTTAAAGAAGGTTATAGGTGAAAAGCTCCTAGTTTAAACAATATTGCTAGAACTTGATGAGGAAGGAAAAATCATATTGGAACCTGAAGCAGTCACAGAAACAAGAATTCGACAGCTACGAAAGCGATCAATTTTAGTGTATCTCATCATGTGGAAGAACTTACCCACTGAAGATTCCACATGGGAGGATGATAATTTTACACAGAAGCATCCAGAACTACTCAAGCATTGAGGACAACACTTTTTTGAAGGAGAGGGGCATGTTAGGTCCCTAAAATACTAGTGTATTTGACCATTATTATCATCACTGTAGCACTTATTTTTATTGTTGAGCCCATATTGTCCCCATATTGTTATTATTGTGCCCTTACATTATTATTGTTATGTCGGCTCTGATTATATTGTGACCCCTTTGACTCCTATATATAGAAATGAGGTTTTTTCATTTGAATCATCCAAGAATTGTTCATTTGTGTAATGTCAAGGTGGTTTTCCCCTAGAAGAGGCTAGTTTTGAAGTCGGTGATCTATCTTTTCTATATTTTGTGAGATGGTTACATAATAGTAGCATCTTCAAGACCTAAATGGTTCCATTGCACCTTTACTAAGGCAATGGATCAATTTTGAAGCACCTTGACCTTCTCAACCAAAATCCGAACAGGTTGGACCTAAAAGTCTCCCCCAAGCTCCACTTGAATCATATTCAAATCAATTACATGATCAACATCAAAAAGATATTTTTAAGTAATGAATTATGAAACATATTATAAATATGCATGGATGTTAGCAATGAAATCCTATATGCAATCATACCAATCCTCTCTAGGATCGCAAATGGTCTATAATATCTAACTTCCAACTTTTCACAACTACCCAGTTTTAAAGAACTTTTATTTTCCTTCACTTTTAAGAAGTCATGATCACTAACTTTAAATTCCCTATTAAACATGTTCTTATCAATATATATTTTCTATCTGCCTTGGGAAGTCTTCAATTTTTGTTTAGTTTGTATCACTTTCTCTTCCATTTCTGTGAGATAATTTGGACTGACAATAGCATTGTCAATTGGATTATCCTAACTTACTGGTGTGTTACATTTACTACGAAACAAGGCCTCAAATGGGCTCATTTTCAAACATTGTTGATACCCATTATTGTAAGAAAAATTCCATCAAGCATAAGTATTCTTCCCATTTTGATGGTTTTACCATCACACACATCCTCAACATATCCTTAATACCTTGATTAACTCTTTCTATATATTCATCTGACTCTGGATGATAGGTTGTGCTAAAATTTAAATTAGTTTTGAATCCCTTGAATAAACCTATCTAGAAGTTGGATGTAAACTTGGCATCCTTGTCTAAAATCATTTCTTTGGGCACATCATGTAGCCTATAAATTTCCTTCATGTAAATCTTAGAAACATTGGTTGTCTTATGCATGGACTTCATTGTAATAAAGTAGGTAGCCTTGATGAGTTTACCCACCACAACCATGATGGAATCATATTCTTCCTTGTATTTTTGAGATAATTTGTAATCAAATTGACAAAAACAATTTCCACTAGTACATAGGGGTGGAAAATACAATGTCATATTCCAACAGTTTGCCCATACTATCATATTTTACTTGATTGTTTTGTACTTTTTTTTTAAAGACTCCAAATTTAGTTGGGTATCCTATGAACAAAATTATCATCAAATATCCAACAATACATTAGTTAGATATCCTATGATAATTGTGTTCATTGGATATCAAACACATTCATTTTTTGTTGGATATCTGACAATTGACCATATCAATTATCTATCTGTCAATTCAAAAAAAAAGTTGGATAAATATTTGATGTTTGACCAAGTCAATTAAAAAGGAATTAGTTAATACAAATTTCTGATCCACTTCTTTTGGTTAAAATGAATAAGATCCTATTAATCTATCTCCAACTAGTGGAGGTTGAACCATACCTTTCAGTAATTGAGAATGTTATTTTCTCCTTTTTATTATCATGAGAAGAAACCTTGAGAACACTTATAAATATATTTAGGGTTAGGGTTGATGTAACCAATAAAATATCCTACAATTATTTTCTTATCCTTCCATCATCATAAGAGAAGAGATGAGCGAAAGAGAGTCGTTGGGTATTTTTGTGTTGTATCAAAATTTTAAGAGACTTTGAGAAATGGTTTAAAGCCAAAGGTTAAGAGGGATTAGGGTTTAAGGTCTTATTGATGATGAACTTGGCATAGTAAGAAGAAGAGGAAATTTAATTTGTCACATCCCATTCCCTCTCTGTCACTCTACCTGTGCCTTTGATTTTGTTGGATTTTTAGGACTTTTGGGTTAGAAGGATTGAGCAAGATGGAAAAGTATAAGGGATCAAAAGGATAAGAGGAGGAGAATGTAGATGGTGAGCTTGTTGTCTCCATTAAAAAGCTACAGAAAATCTAGGATGAGCTTGAGAGGGTAAGTTCTCATGCACTCTAAAAATTGCTTTTTGGGTTTATTTTATTTCATTTATTTTTAATAGTGGTTTTATTTCTTATCTTTTTTAAAACCATTTTCCCATTCCTCTTTCTATAGGACTTTGTTTGCTTTATGGGTGCAACTGTTGATTGATTTAATTTTTGCTTGTTCATGGGCTACTTGAGAAGGATTTGCTACAACCCATAAAAGTAGGTTTTACGAAAATAATGGTTTTTCAGTAAACTCACACTTCATCTTCATATTCTTTTAGTCTTTTGGATGTGTACATTTTTATTGTTTTACATGTGTTTTCTTTCTAATAGTGTCAGGGGAAGTGTTTCAAGGAAAGAATTAGAACTAGAATATCCTCAAATTAGTTACTTCAATTTTTGTTTTTCAATATCCATTTATTGTTTGGGCAAGCTTTGGTATAACTCAAGGTTCAAGAAATGTAATATTATTTTTCAATAGTTCTTTCTCATTTAAAATTTTCCTATTTACTATTAGGTTCATAATGACCTGGTGACATAGGGCACTCGCCATGTATTATAATCTCACAAACATCCCTTTTGATATCAATTATAGTCTTCCGATTTACGATACGGTCATAGTGGCTTGGTCACCTGAGGTACTCTGCACCAAGTCACTACCATCAAAGGATCCAAAAAGGTTGATGGGTTTGTGATAAACTATCATTTTTTTATTCGACGCATGCCCATAGGAAAGGGTAGGCCTTACTTATGTGATTGTTTACAATTGATTTATTCTGACATTAGTTTTTTATTAGTTGTTGGCAATATTTCTTGGAGGAATTAGTGGAATAGAGTTTAAGTTAGATTTTGGATGATAAGTAGAGTATTCATACATTACTTATTTTTAATTTCATAGTTTCATTCACATTCAGGAAGATCCAAATTCATTGTATACTAATAATGTGTCACTTTTATTTTCCTTTTCCCCACTCATATAGTGACGATGCAACATTAATTTTTTCCCATCTTTTATTCTCTGAGATTGAATCTAAAGTCTCCAGTACTTAGCAAAGCATTTTTCTTTTCTCTCATAATATGTGTATGTGTGTAAATATATGGGTTGAAGAGATAAGTTTGGAGTCGATTGAAACAATGAAATTTTACTATGGTGGTGAGGAATCATTTTTTTTTTTTAATTGAGCATAACTTGTGTATATGATATAATGTAGAAAGAAAGAATATAAAGTGATATTTTTAAAAGGTGTATTGACTTTCTCTCTTTTGGCTATTCATCTCCAATTGTGTTGAATTTTAGAAATGGGTTTCAACAACAAAACATTTTTTATTTAATGAGATTGCATGAATCGGTCTCTAAATTAATTGAAATTTTTTTGGTGCACTATGGGTTGTTCTATCACTAGTATTACATGGGATGTTTGTACTCAGGTCATTCAGGTTATTATTTTTGGAAGTTATTATATGATGGCCAACTATATGGGGTCTTGTAAAAGGGTAAATTGCACTTGGATATTATGGAAAATTGAGTCCTCAATTATTTTTTGTGCTTTTCTTTTCACTACAGGGTCTTTAACATTCATTATTGTTTGATAGGCTGAGCATTTTCTTCTGGTATATTTGAAGGGTGATGCACTTAGTTTTCTAATCTATTGATTGTATTGAGATATATGTGTTTGATAGGCTGACCAACATTTTCTCTGTTCCAAGAGGTATTTTAAGGTGAATGGTGCATGTTTTTTTACGAATTTGGCTTGAAAAATTAAGTGCTTCTGATGGATTGTATAATATTTAAAGATATGTGAAGGGCAAATGATATTTAGTTTCCAGTTGAATTTTTTATGAAAGAAAAAAGAAACTGTTTGCTTAAGAGTTTTAAAAGAAAAAATCCAAAGAAAAGTGCTTATTGCACTGCAAATTCCATATAATCTCCATCTATAGTTTACAAAGAGGAAAAGTAGGCAACATGCTTTCCATTTTTAACTCACTTTTATATAGAATTATATCTATAAAAAAAATTGAAAGTTGAAAACATAGCTAGAAGCAAAAAGAAAAAAATATGTGAATCACCACCAAAAACCCTGTTAGATACATATTGAAAGATACAAATATATATTTAATTTTTTGAGAATACAAGTTTCAAATTTTCATCATATCACCAAAAGGATTTTCTAGAAGTGTCCATGTTTAAAGAAAAATAAACAACGCAATGATATAGATTAAAAAAGAGGCTAGTCCTAGCCAAATATTTCCAATTTATTGTGTTGAGAAACTTATATTTTCTATCATAACATGGCCTTTAGAAGCAATCGAGTAAAGTGTTATTGTATTTACAATATTTTACAATATATGAGAATAAATATAGTGTTTTTTTTAATTCAGTTCATATTTTTGAAGTATTTGCTTCCAGAGTTTTATCCACAGTGATCATTTTCGATCAACATTTTAGGTACAGACCAAGACCCATGATCAGGATGTAAATTGCTAAGAGAAGGAGGAGAGGGAGAAAGGAATAAATAATAGAAAGGAAATAAGGATTTTTTTTTTCCTTTTTCCTTTCTATTATTTATTTGTTTCTCCCTCTCCTCCTTCTCTTAGAAATTTATCTTGATGATGGGTCCTGGTCTGGACTCAATATGCCAATTGAAAATGATCAGTGTGGATAAAACTCCAGAAGAAAATTCTTCAAGTTATGACCACCACAGAAACTTGCAAACAAGGATCAGTTCGTATTCTTTTTAGAGATATTGATTTTCATTGAAGGGTGCATTTTCTGTAATCAGAGAGTATGTGACGTTGTATGAAATATTATTGACCAGGTTGAAATGTTTTCATTGGTAGTTTACATGAGGTTTTCTTGTTGGTTGAATTTGAGATTAATCTAGAAAGAAAATAATTGTCTTAGTTTATGCAAAAAAACTAATGATTGTAGGAAATAAAAGTGAAAAAATATCTACACAAATCATTATGAAATCATTATCAACAAAAAACCTTCTTGTTTGCAAGAATGACATGCTAACCATAAAAATGTAAATCCAAGATGGGCTAGATTTATAAAGTGATCCTTTCAACATTTTTCACAAGTGGGTTTGGCCCTTGAGAGTTCAAAATACATGGGAAATCTCATATGGGAGAAAGGCATTCACCTAGACAAAAATGTCTAGACTATCATTGATATTTGAATTATGAAGACTTGATAGTTGTTCTCATAGCTATTTGTATGCTTAATAATTCAAGCCATCTAATTAGTGATAGTAATCCTTAAATGTGGATGAATTTGTTGTGTCCTTTGAGTTTTTATTTCTTTTGTATTTTGTGCGAAAGGCTCTTGTTTTTAAACATGGGATAACTTTATGTTCATTTCAAACACATTTGTTGTTGTTGTTTATTTGACTAATTTCCTAGAATTTTAAATAGGTCAATGAAGAAGCTAATGACAAAGTACTAGAGGCAGAGAAAAAATATAATGACATATGGCATCTAGTCTATATGAAACACAATGAAATCATTCAAATAGTTCCATATTTTTGGCTTACTGTTGTATGAATTTCTATATTGTTGGGAAATTTTGTTCTAGTTACTTTTGTAATTTATGGTTGTGTAGCATCGATTATAGTTGGTATGAAATTTGACACATCGTTATTTGACAATTCATTTACATTTGGCTTCTAATTTTAGCTTTAACTACAACTTCTAATTTACCTTGCATTGTCCGACCTCTTGACTGAATAAGATCAGAAGGTGTGTTTAGTCATATTTTTTGTTATAATTTTACAACTGTGATATGTGCATTGCTTTTTCGGGTATTTGAATGAAATCTGTCAAACTAGTAAGGTTGTTGAGGATCATGAATGTCTCCATATACTTCAATACTATTTTTCCTTTACTATGTGTAGGTATTTGATTATCATTTTAGAAGATGATCTTACATGTGAAAATTTACTAAATTTTTTTCTTTTGATTCTATATAGGTTTTCAAGTATTTGCAATCTTTATATGTTGAGGATTTCAAAGATGTCAAGTCAGGATATTTCATTACATTTGTAAGTATCAAATGTTTTTAGATTAGAAACCAATGCTGATATGCTGCTTCATATGCTTGAATGCTATTTATTTCTTAAGAATTGTAGGATGGTTGCCAATAGGGGAGGGTGTTGTTTTAAAGTATGGAAATGTATCTTCAAAAAATTAAAGTATGGTTTGGGTTCTCTTGCACTAACATATAGAAATTGTTTTGATTATATGCAGACATTTCATCGTAATCCTTATTTGAAGAGACAAAGATGGTTAAATTGTTTTCATTAT
This sequence comes from Pinus tabuliformis, assembly GCA_031772625.1. Classification (NCBI taxonomy): domain Eukaryota; kingdom Viridiplantae; phylum Streptophyta; class Pinopsida; order Pinales; family Pinaceae; genus Pinus; species Pinus tabuliformis. Next base: position 388,684,290 of record CM062804.1, on the reverse strand, counting down.
GTGATGATGGAAGCACAAAAATAGTGGGAAGTACTCTAAAGTGGAAATATGGAATGGTAAAATTGTTATCCATTTTGCACCAACTATTGTGTTTGAGATTTGATACATGTTTTTCATTGGTCAACACAGTTTGTATATGTATGCTTTCCCGGTTTTTCATTGACATTGGCAACCGATTAGAATGTTTCTTTGCTAGAGGATGTGACCAACAATATTAGTCTATAGAAGGAAGGAAACAAGTGAACTTATCAAGAATAAAGGTTTATTGGTTGTAAACCTTGTAAATTTGCATTACTCCAAGGCACTTGTCATTTTTCTCTTGAATTAGTAAATAACTTATATTTCCATCGATTTATTTCTATACAATTATTTTCGTGAAAATTTTAAGATGCCCTTTTTGTTTCTGAACCTTTCTATGATAACTATGTAGTTACTTCACTTGGTTTAGAGAAACCAAGAAGGATACTTAAGATGGAATACATGATGAGGTCTGTATAAAAGTACCTTAAAACTATGTTGAAACATGATTTTTTTACAAAATATTTTTTGGTTCATGAAGTTAATTGGTGTTTTCTTAAATGGAATCAATAGAGGAACTTGTTTATGTGTCAATGCTTTTAGGTGCCACTATTTTGATATGCCATCATATGTATTATTTTTTTATAACATTTGTTTCCCTATTATAAAGTGTGTTTACCAGCCCTATATAGGGAGATGTTGTAACGTGGGTAACACTAATGTTATAATATGTATACTTTTTTTAAAATAAAACATGTAGCAAATAATAATAATGACTTTATATATATTCTGTTGGGCATGGAATCCCCCCAAGGCATGTTTTGGGACTCAAAGCCCAAGTTTTGACCGAATCTTGTTGTAAAGCTCCGCGAATTGCGGGCGCAGGGCATGAAAGTATGATAGAGTCACAGGGTTGTCCACCCTAGTTTTGTAATGTAATTTCGGTTGGATAGACCTACCCATGCTCCGCAGACCATGGGATTGTATAAATAGAGCGAGGCTCTAAGTGTAAAGAGGAGATAATAGAAAATAGAGGAGAAGCATGAGAGGGCTAAGTGATTGAGTCATAGTGAAAAGTGTGTTTGTGGGTCGTAGAGTAGGAGAAGGCTCTGTAGCTATGTGCGCAGAGGCCTAGCAGTCCATAGCTGAGTGCGCGGACACCTGCAGCTAAGTGCGCAGGGTGAGTCAAGTCTGTAACCATGGAAAGAATCAATAAAGAGAAGTTTTTGTTATAATTATGTGTATCTATTATTGGGTTAATGCATGATTGATATAATTTGCAAATATACTATTTATTTACTATGTGCACCTGTATCAATGGTTTATGTTGTTAAGTATAACTTAAAGCACTCAAGTAGGCAAAGATAATCAACTAACATTCGAATTCAAGCAAGGTCTTGTGTAATAATGCAGAGTGTGGTGCTTAGCCCCAGGGTAGGGCTGTGCAAAGGCGGTATCTCAGGCTGCAAGGCATGGGAAAGTGCATGAAGCAACCTACGTGCAGGGTTAAACTGCGACCCAGTCAAACTCATCAGACATCTCTACGGTGTGGAAACCTGCTTCTAGCACCCTCCCATACTACTTTGGGTGAGACCTCAATCTGCACCCCGTGGACTGTTGCCGAAAGGGCCAGTAGTACTAGGATTTGTTTGGCTAATTAACTTCGAACCTGGGTCAGGCCCAAACAAGCCAACAAATGGTTCCATTGTCGTGACTGGGATCTGCATAGAGATGTCTGATGTTGTATCACTGGAATCCGACAAAGAAAGGAATTGAAAACTGGTTGGATAGAAAAACTCACGAGTTCGCGGCGTAGGAAAACAGGAATCCGTGACTATCAAAGGAAGAGTGCTTAGATTGCTACTTGTATACAAATATCCATAAAATTTTCTTTGCGTCCTTCCCCACTGAGTTGTACGAGTGGATCACAAACCTAGCAGACAGTCAAGGAAGGTGTAGACTCAACAAACCTATTGTGTGGACTCTAGAATTGGTGCGTAGATTGGAAGCATCGGAAGATAAGATCGTGCGCGTTAAGGATCACTGGCTCAATCGAATTATAAGAGGATTTATCACTGAGTTCGTGGTAGATACTTCAGTCAGCTATAGCGAGGCAGAACAATGCTTCCTCAAAGGACCACGAGGTAAGTACGTTAAATCTTTGAACACTTGTATTAAAATGCTACTGTGTGAAAAACGGGTTATGCGAATAAATTGATGTTTGTGGCTACGTGGAGTGGGATGATCTACATAAACGAAGGTAGCGCAGAACTAGAAACTAGCCCCTTGATTTCACCTCTGCGAGAAAGAGAGAAAGAGCTCACGAAGGTTTCAGCAAGAAGTGTGATTAGTTTGATAAAGTAGTGAATTCCGCGCATACTGCTCCCACCTACACCATTGCTAGTTTCACCATCTTCACCCCTGTATTCGCCCATACCACCTTCGCCACCACCACAGTTCAATATGGCAAGCACGATAAAGTTGCCAGTGTTCAAGGGAGTAGGGAATAAATATCCGTACCAATTTTGGTTTGTGGTAAGGGTTGTATGGGAAGCGCAGGGAGTCACAGATGACAATATAAAGAAAACAATGTTGGTCAACACTCTGCAGGATTGTGCACTGACTTGGTACATTAAGAATTCCAATGACAATCCGAACGCAGGGATCATGGATATCCAAGCTACGTTGAATAAAGAATTTAGCAGGCCAAAATCAAAGACACAGTTGATCATTGGATTTAAGGAAATAGCGATGCTTCCAGGCGAGACCCCCTGGGAGTTGGAGAAGAGATTGAAGTGTACAATTCATGAAGCTAATATGACCTTGACGGATGGAAACACCGCGCATGGTTTGTAGCATCATTAACCCTGCATCTAAGGAATGCGTTGTCATAATAGAAGCTAACCACTCAGGCCGAGGCTTTGGAGATCACGATGAGACTGAACGAGACCCTGATACAAGATCCTAACCTCGGAGTTCAACAGATCCATGCATAGTTGAAAAACTTGTGCCTTGAGATGTAGAGTTTGAAACAAGACGTGACAGCTCACCCAGAAGTGCTCGAGGAGGTATGGTACGTAAAGTGAAAAGGCCAGGGGCATGACAAGGACCATTGTCCAGTGTTCACGAATTACCTGATGGGAGGAGGACCAATGCCATTGAGAACAAAGGCACAAGCAGGACCAAGTGCGGTGCCTTCATTATGGTGCACAATTTGTCAAATAGGAGGGAATCATGCTACAGATAACTGCCATCTATTACAAAAGTATACACAGAATTCCCAATAGTTGTTTTGTAATTTCCGTAGGTTAGTAGGCCACGATGAGCACACCTATAAAAGCTATGAACTAATGATGGATCAGACTTATAGCTACAAAGTTTAGACCAAAACACGGGCCCTCGATCAAAATGCAAGAATGGCGCGCACTGGATTTCAGGGGCGCGGATGAGGCTGAGGTGGAATGGGACCAGGAAGAGGTTGCAGATAGCTGATATGTTACAATTGCGGAGGGCCAGGGCATTATGCCCGCGATTGTAAAAATCCAAGGAGACCTTCATGCTTATATTGTACGCAGTTTGATCATGAGAAAAAGAACTATCCCACACTGGTAGCAAGGTTGTACGATAAAGGAGCACCCCAGCCTCCCTCAATGCAGAACTTGCAAATGATGAGGTCTGAGCCAAGCGAGGAAGACCATAATGTGAATATTATGCTCCAGAGTGGGATTATGGCAGGGGATGACAAAGGCAAGCAACCTGAAGAAAGTACTTGGGTTCACAAGGCTCCAACAAAGGAACCATAATTTGATTTGGAGCATGCTAAGGAGACATTCATGGAAGCTAAGAGAAGCTTCGCGAGTGCCTCCACTTTAGGAAGTAAAGATGGAATGGAGCCAGAAATGGACCCATCGTTGCTCACTACATTCCTACAGACATGCATGAAGCTGCTGCGCAATAGCAAGGCTGTGAAGGGGCTACAAGAACTCATAACTAGATTTTCTAGGACCACGCCAGGAGAACCGTGCATAGTCCGAAAGCTCGGGAAGCACATGACGCGAATAGGAAGGGAGGTGAGATTGACCACGTAGATCAGGGAATATGAAATGGATCAAATGATTCTGGATATAGGATCATACGTGAACATCCTGCCAAAATAGACATGGGAGCGCATGAGCAAGCGTGCACTACAATGGTCACCTATCCAACTGCGAATGGCGAACCAGCAAAAGATCCTACCTATGGGGAGATTGTAGGGAATCACAATAGATATCGAAGGAGTGAGCGTGCTTGCGGATTTTGAAGTGATAGAGATTGTTGATGACAACAATCCCTATCCCACGCTATTGGGAATAGATTCGACCACTGACATGAATGGAGTGATAAATCTAAAGAAGCGCAAGATGATTTTTAAGAAAAAGTCACTGCGCATAGTGGTACCTTTAAACCCTGCAGAAGGATCATGTTACACAGAGCTAGTGCATGACTATGACAACGGCGATGATCTAGACTGTATCTACAAGATAGCCATGCGGGAGCAGGACTAGGTAAACCCAACCGCAAATGGTAGAATCTCGTGGGAACATGAAAGCTCCTGCACCTCATATTCTGACGAGGAGATAGAACGACTACAGAACCAGTTACACGAGGTAACCATGCTTAACTGTAACATGATGACAAGGTTGCTGCATTTCATGGCAACAGAGTTAAGAGATCTGCCTACGTATGACGGGTTGAGTGAGGTGGATGACTTCCTGAACAAATTTGAAAGAGAAGTACCGGAATAGCAGCGTTTTGATGCTCTAAATGGGTACTGCGTGCTACGCCTGCAAGATGGTGGGGTGCACACCAAAGAAGTTTTGAGGACTAGCACAAATGTAGAAGGATGATGTTCATGTGATTTGGGAAGCCTCAGGTCAATTTAAAGATAAGTATGACTAACGAGCCGACTGGTGCACCCACCTACCCAGGCGGATACAGGCATATGGTGAGAAATCCGCACAAAATCATACCATCCTCACAGTAGGAAACACGACCCGTAAGCAGGAACGGGTAAGGAAATGGTGCGAATGGTTGGGACCACGAAGTATGGAAAGGCTAGGGACATAGAAGAATATCCACTCAGAAGTGTTTAGCAAAGCATGCAATGCACTGAACAAGGTCCACCATGTGAAGCGAACTTACTGGGACCTGCACGTACCAGCAATTCTCTGGGCTTATAGGAACATGTGCAAAAGCCTAATCGCGCAAGCACCATCAAGGTTGGAATATGAAGAAACCAAAATAAACCCGATAGTCCTTGAGGAACTTAGACCACGCCTGACAACACCGATAGATACGATGGTTCGTGGAACCATGGAAGCAGAAATCCAACAGGGAAATCTTAGACTCCATGAACTTGAAAAAGAAAGGGTACGGTTAAGGAAGAACAATGGTCTAGTGGATGTGAAAGTCAAGAAGATGGAGAATGAAATAAAGGAAGTTTTTCTTGGCAAAAAGACCAGAATGGAAAGGCCAGATAGGTACGATTGTGATGACAGGTTTAAGGCCTATTACCACGAATTGATCAGTCTAATGCCTTGGCTTGGGCCGCACATTGCTAAGCATAGTGACCAGGGTAATGCGTTGCAAATGGTAAAGTGCGCGTTGACGACCGTAACAATGAAAGGTGGGGATTATCCTAAGACATGATGAACAATAGGATGGAACTTTTCACGGGTGGTGCGACCACCTGACTAGCTGAGGAAAGGACAGTCTTAGCACGCCAGGCATTTGAAATGGAGCACAAGACTATAAACTATTCTGTCCAGAGGCTGCGTGATGTTGGAGTTACGCACAGAAGCAAAGAGTCACAAGGTCTGCGACCATGCACGGGGGCTGCACTACCGTGTGGGTTGAACAGAAAGTGATTATTGAAGTCACTATTCATGATGGCATGCTCGACTTGAGGCCAAATGGAGCGAGCGATAGGCATTTAAGACGCAATTTATGGGCAAGATTTGGGAAAATTTGTCGCCAAGGGAACATTAAATGAACTGGATTTGGGGGGAACGGTCGAGTTCAAATTCAAAAAGCCTATAAAATACAAAGGGTTGCCCAAAAAACAACACTTGGTTATTTGCTAATTGAGCGATTTAGCAGAGCGCTGATTTTTGTGAGTTGAGTGTTGATTGAGCCTCTGAGTTCGCAAGTGCTGGATTTCTGGATGAATATGATGACAACAGCTGAGGACATTATGGAGATAACTGAAAAAACCATTGGAGAGGTCGCGCAAGCCCTAGGAATGGAGATGCTCCGGAAGGAGCTAGGATTATAGCAGAGATCCTGAAATTACCGCTCATGCCCAAACCTAAGAAGGACAAACAAGTCATGGTCCTCGTACGTATGTCCCCGTGGAACCTACTGCACAGCAAGTTGTCAATGGAGGAGAAGGGGGAAGACATCACCATCGAAACCGATGAAGAAGAAGAAAACTTGGAGGACCTGCTCATTGCAGAGGACGAGGATGAACGCATGGAGGCGGACCATGATTTGCAAACTACCCCCTGAGAAAGTTGCCTGACTATGTCCCCCCGCAGAAAGGAAAAGCTATAGTACCCAAGGACTTTGATGAGACTAAAAGCTCGCCCCAGACCTCGCTCCTTCCAACAACATTATCTTTGAGGGCACGCACCTGGGATGGGTGCCGAGCTTGAAGTTTGCAGATTGGGACCTCCCTAACCATGAGAAGTTCCCTCACCTTGCGACCTCGAACCTCATGAAGCCTAAGCAGAACACCATGATGGGGGTGACAAAATTAGAGCCACGAAAGTGGTTGCGTGGAGTGGAAAAGGCTGGGTTACTGAATCTACTTTGGGTGCCACACTTCCACCGTGCACCAATAACCATTTTCATCATCAGGCAGCTGCTCTGCCTGGTGCATGATGGGTGTTTGTGGCTAGAGGAGCCCATCCCCATCACAACAGACTTGATTCATCGAGTTTCCTAGCTCCCGTGCAAAGGAGAGGACCCCACAGAGATATCGGAAGGAAAGAGAAGTGACTTGGCCATCGCGGAGGCCATGAAGAAAAAGTACAAGCTAGAAAAGAAGAAGAGGGGCTACACCATCTCCAGCATCAAGGACAAAGCGATACGCATGGCAACCCAAATCCTGGTAGGAATGGTTATGTGCAAGTGCTACGCAGATGAGGTACCTACATTAATGGTTTCACTCACCGAGTAGTGTGCAGAGGGGGTCCAGTTTAACTAGTCTGAGTTACTTTGCACAAAATTTTTAGAGAATTGTTGCGAAGCCCAGGAATAGGGCAAAATGTTTCACTATGAAAGGCTTCTGTTGTTCACAATGTTCGTGGTAGGGGAATTGTCAGAGGATAGTCAATTCCCCATAATTGATAGAGATTTACTAGAGGCTGTGAAGTATGCTTTGATCTGGGCCACCAAGGATGCCACTAGGATCCGCGACAACAAAATATTCTAGGTGCTCATGTAGATGAACCTTAGAATGGGGATCAACAGTAAGCTGCAGTTGTCACCCACTGTCTATAATAGTCTTTAGGGTTTTGCAAAATTCAAAGTGGACATAGTTAACATTTACATCAGAGCACACAAGGACCCGACTAAACAATGGAGGAAGCTACCCTTTGTAGCCACTGATGATGTCATCTTTAATGTCTTGGAGACATGGCCGGTGGAGTGGCACGCCCCAGACATCACGGAGATCGAGAGGTCATCAATGCAGAGGAAGAAAGAAGAGGCAAGCTGCATCACACAATTGGTGGAAAAGAGAAGGGAGGCAATAGCAACAACAGAAGTATGGGTGGCACGAGACGTGACACAAAAAGAAATCGAGCAGGAAAAGACTACAGCAGGAGCAATAGCATAGGAGGCAACCGCGAAGGCGAGCAAGGGCCAAATGGCACAGGGGCAGGAAGCCAAGGAAGCAGAGACCAAGAGGGAGGTGCGGACCCACAAACCATGTCAATGTAGCTAAAATGCTAGCACCCAAAAGAGCGAGCAGGGTCGCGTAAGAATATCAAGGCTTCAAAATTGTCTATTGACCTGATCACCCTAATCGAGGGTGACTACATGAAATCAGAGAGACAGTGCACGATGTCACCTCTGAGGCTCTCTAAGATTTCATGTAGGAGAACTAGATTGTGTTGGGGGCCCTCAAAGTGTAGCTGTAGGAATTATAGGTGTGCCCTCCTCAGTTGGTACCCTCTCGACCAGCCTCACAGTCGGCTCAACAATAGTAGAACAGATGTTGTGTGCGCGAATCACAAACACCATAGTGCTGCCAGAAGGGGCACTAATAACGTCAAATGAGGCCAACAGGCCTTCAGCCAGCGCACTGAAAGGTCTCGGTATTAATCTAGTTGCACTCCTGCAAGAGACCCTATATTTGCAATAGGATGGGATGATTGTAGAGTTGCGAGCTAGGGAGAGTTGCGCACTACAAGTCCTCAATGAGCAGAAAATCAATATGGAAAAACTAAGCTTGCAACACGATGAAGTGGTGTCGTAGAATCAACAGCTAGTACAGGTGATAGATGACACTTGCCAAAGCATCTTAGACCTGGCCATCCCAGCGGACATAACAACAGAGGCATGCATCCACAAGTTAGCAACAAAGGTGTGTGAGGCGTGAGAGAAATGATAAAGGTTCAACTGGAGCTAAACCTTTAGATCACTGAGCTATGATTAAAGGCACAGTTGTCCACCCTCCGGAGGTCAGAGAGCAGCGCGCTAGCACTATCATAGCGGTATTGGGTGAGATTGATGGCGTAGTGCGAGACTACACTAACATGTTGGAAGAATCACTTGAGGCCTCACAAATCTATAGGAGGACCCCAACATCCAGTGCTTAGAGACGGAGGCACACAAACTCCAATAGCAGTATGACAATGTCCAAGGAGCTACTTAGACGGTGGTCCTCACTCAAACGCTTGTGCAGATGCATTAGGCCAAGGCACTGAAAGAATAGGTGGATGCGGCACGACAAAAGGAAGCAGTCCTGAAAGCGTGCATTCAGCCTTGGCTCAAGGAGGCCTTCACTATCACGGCAGAAATCGAAGTCAAGCTCACACTCATGTAGGGGATAAACATATTTATGTAGAGAAGCACTCCTAACACAGAGGTATCAGAATAGTGTATGCAATATATCAAGCAAGCAGAAGCTCAGTGCGCTTCTGACCTCCGCACAATTTGAGAACATTTTGTGGTACTTCACACAAAGATCGTCGTGTTGACAGAGTGATCCGAGGGCGAGTCAGGATGTTTGTGTTGGGGGCCTGTTGGGCATGGAATCCCCCGAGGCATTTTTTGGGGCTCAAAGCCCATGTTTTGACCGAATCTTGTTGTAAAGCTCCGCGAATTGCAGGCACGGGGCACGAAAGTATGATAGACTCATAGGGTTGTCCACCCTAGTTTTGTAATGTAATGTCAGCTCAATAGACCTACCCATGGTCCACGGACGATGGGATTGTATAAATAGGTGAGGCTCTAAGTGTAAAGAGGAGAGAATACAAAATAGATGAGAAGCATGAGAGGGCTAAGTGATTAAGTCATAGCGAAAAGTGTGGCTGTGGGTCGTAGAGTAGGAGAAGGCTCTGTAGCTACGTGCGCAGAGGCCTAGTAGTTCGCAGTTGAGTGCGCATACCCATGTAGCTAAGTGCGCAGGGTGAGTCGAGTCTATAACCATGGAAAGAATCAATAAAGAGAAGTTTTGTTATAATTTTGTGTATTTGTTCTTGGGTTAATACATGATTGATATAATTTGCAAATATATTGTTTATTTATTGTGCGCACATGTATGAATAGTTTATGTTATTAAGTATAACTTAAATCATTCAAGTAGGCAAAGATAATCAACTAACATTATAATACAAGCAAGGTCTTTGGTAATAACGTAGAGCGCGATGCTCAGCCCCGGGTAGGGCTGTGTGAAGGAGGTATCTCAGGCTGCAAGGAACAGGAAAGTGCGAAGAAACCTGTGCGTAGGATCAAACTACAGACTAGTTGAACTCATCGGACATCTCTAGGGTGTGGAAACCTGGTTCAAGCACCCTCCCATACTACTTCGGGTGAGACCTCATTCCGAACTCGGCGGACTATTGCCAAAAGAGCCAGTAGTACTGGGATTTGTTTGGCTAATTAACTTCGACCCTGGGTCAGCCCTAACAAGCCAACATAGCCTAGTTGTACATAAGAGTAATACAAAATATAGTCTAAGGTTGGGTTTAAACATCAACATTTCCCCCACACAAGTGTTTCAAAAAGTGACTTGAATCCTTCACTGAGGATTTTGTGGTGTTGTTACAAGTATAAACTTGATAAAATACATCTAATAAGAATTAATTTACAAAAAATAACTCCATGTCTTTGAACAACTAGTATGTTTTGTATTTTTCTTTAATTTCGTAGGAGTCAAGCCTAAGGGATTTATGTGATTTGAAGTTGTGGATGGAGAGCCTTGTGGTTTTGAGATATGAGCCTTCGACTTCAAATGCTTTGATTTTCCTTTTCTATTACATTAGAGGATTACCATGAAGGTATGAGATATACATTGATGTTCATGATCATGAGATGATGTTGTCAAAGAGAGTATTGAGCTTCCATTTTCATTAATATATTCTTCCTTCCTTTGAAGGATTTTCCAAATTTCATTAATATCCCATTGTCATCTCCCATGACACCTTGGGCAGTTCATTGAGACTTTGAATTTCCAACACTACCAAATGAAAATGGAAATATGGCTAGACTAAAGTAGACTAGGTAGAGCCAATGCCCACTTCTTGTAGCTGACCAATTGGAGAGAAGCACAAAAAGGATAAAATCATCTAGACACAGACAGACTCTAAGTTCGCTCAACAAACAAAAATTACATAAAAAATAAAGAGATTATTTTCCTTAAAGGTTCCTCATCAAAATAAATTGGAGATACCAAGTATAACCACCGACCAGGGCATAAAAATAACCAAAATAACCATTAGATAAATGTCACTAAATGACCAATGTGAATGCCTTGGAACCTCATAGTCGAAGAATGACATACCTTGTATTTAGAAAATAATAGAGCCATGACATGCACTAGTAGGGTGAGGGATTCAAATATTTTCTCCATTACCCTACATTCAAACTTGAATCTTACACACTTGAGTTCAAAATGATGAGACAAGGGAATGGATTGCACACATAATTAAATACCCTATTCTTTTCTTGAAAAAAATCCTTAAATCCGTTACAACATGACAAAGAGTATGATTTTCCAAATAAATTGATTAGAACCATTCTTTATCAATCAAAACCTAGGGGAGTGGGAAGTATGAGACCTATCCATTTTTTCCCAAGTATCATTCTCCTAATCACATGGCTTGATTGGCTTGTAAATTTTCTTGGTAGTTAAGCTCTCTTAGAATAGGAGAAAACTCCTCAATAAAATAAATGAGAAGCTTCTTCATTTATTCTAGATATTCAGTGAGCTAGGGAATTATCACTTGAAATATGTTGTTTGTTCATGAGCGCTTTATAAGAATTACTAAAGTCCCCACTTCCACTGTGGAACTTATGCAAAGGGAATCAATGAATCTAATTCTTTGAAGAAGATCATAATCCTTGGCTTGATTATTGGTGGTTATTCCTAGTCCCCAAGCATATTTATTTTCAGGATTTCCTCTAGGATCAAGAATGAATGATCCCCCTCACTCCTGCCCCTCGCAATTTGCACTTTCCAACCATAGTATTAATGCTATATGTGAGCCATATATATACATATGAAAGAGATGAATTTTACACTATAAAAATTGCTCTATAGAGTTAAAAAAGAGAGATACCAGATATACCTTGCAAAGGTATCTGAGAAATATTTGCATCTATCCTTCTAGGGATCTAGTGTAAAAGGGATTACGTTTTTCTTTTGTTTGTAGTGTAAAATTATGATCACTTTTGAGGTTTCTATAGTCTCTGTTAAGTTAGAATTTTATTAATGACTGTGTTATATCTATATTTTAGAGTGAAATATTTTAAGTGTTTGTTGACATTAGTACAATGCTCAGTTCAATGCATGTTGGATGAATCATTTTTTTTATTTCTCGGAATTGGAACTCTCTTGTTGTATGTAGTCAGAAATGTTGCAGGGTACTGTATAGTTGAATTATCTTTTGATATTTATAGTTTCTTTTTGTAATGTTCTAGGTGGCTGAAATAATTAAAGAAGATTTGTGGAAAAATCCCCTAAAGTACTTCAACACTATGAGTATTCATATGAATAACTTTTAGGAGGATCATTTTACTAATACAGGTTCTCACAATATTCAAATAATTTTAGGAAGTTGATGAAGAGGATGGGGAAGATGAATATGATGATGAAGAAGACGAATCTAAATGAATACAATTTATTAATTGTATTTAATGAGATTCAATAATAATAGTGGTGATTGGAAATCAATCAAAACAAACGATCTTAGGTATTGATGGAGGGAAAAAGGATGGACCTAAAAAATCCTCATACAATGTTAATTTTTTTTAATAGATACAGGTTCGTTGGATATCCAACAGACCGATATTTGTTGAATATTCGATGTAAATATTCATTGGATATCCAAGAAGTATTCCAAAAAACATACCCATCAGAGGTATGGCACCTCTGTCGAATAGCCTCATTAGATGTCAAATATTTGATGCAAATTTTCATCGGCTATTTGACGATTTTTTTTCAAATTCTCTAATGTCCTCTTTCATAAATTTGATGGAACTGTTCATCGAATATTTGACACACTTTTGAAAAACATTCATCAAATTTCCAATGATTATGTTTCGAAAATAATGATTCATTTTGACAAGGATATCTGACGAAGGGGTGTCTCATATCCAACAATAACATGTTCGTCGAATTATTCGACAAAATTACACTGATGAAACAAGGATCCATATTTTTTGAAATGCCTACGTAATTTTGTCGAAAAACCAACAAACAACTGTTAAATTTTAGTGCATTACGAGGTAGTGTTCCCATTTCCATTTATGAATGGTTATTGGTTGTAGCAATCTAGTTGGGTGTCTATGTTCAATTTAAATTTCTAATATTCCAAGCACCTGACTATATAATGAACTACTTTCTTCATACCTAGCCAAAAGTATTGTTTTTTGACTATTGAGATTGTCTTTTGATATCTTGGGTTCCCAAAATAAGGCAAGCTATGTATCTCACTTAAAACTAAATTTCTCAGCCTATGGAAATTTAACGCATAAATCCTACCTTTTTACAAAAGAATTGTATATTTTCATATTTCATAATCCCTATACATTGGCTGCAAATTACCTTATAGTTTAGTTTTTATTTCCATGTATTGTTGATCTAAGTTTCTAGCCTCTTAAATTCTGGTTTTTAAATCAAATTTCCATACTCTTATGGTTGTAACATTCATGGTATGCACCTTTCTGATGAGTGCATCGTCCACTTTGTTTTCTTTGCCCTTTATGTGCTTAATTTCAAAGACATAATCAACCAAACATTCCATCCATATAATTTTTTTGGCATTTAAATTTTCTTGTATAAACAAATGCATCAACCCATTGTGATTATTCGATAATGCAATCCTCTTTCCCATGAGGTAGGGTCTCCACATTCTTAAGGAATGTATAATGGCTTCCAAATCCAAATCATGAGAGGCATATTTATTTTCATGCTCTTTTAGCTTCCTAGATTTATAATATATCACATGCCCATTTTGTAGGAGAACTCCTTCTAGTCCTTCTTTACATGCATTTGTGCATGCACAAAAGTCTTCATTTCATTTGGATCAATTATATTCAATATAGGTGAACTTGTCAACAATCTCTCTAAATGTTGAAAAAATTATTCACATTTATGGGACCATTCAAATTTAACACCTTTCTTTTGTAAGGAAGTAATATGATGGAATATTTTTTAGAACCCCTCAATAAATCTTCTAGAGTAGCATGCTCAACCCATGAAATATCTCAACTATTTCACGTTTTTGGGTTTTGTCCACTCTTTTTTTCTTTAATATTTTCTATGTCTACCACTATCCATTCCTATGAAATGATATGACCCAAATAAACGATTTTTCAATAAAATCGACACTTACTCATCTTGGCATACAAATGATTCTCTTAAGTACTTGTAAAACCATCCTCAAGTGTTGTTCATGATCTTCTTCAAAATTAGAATAGACTAGGATGTCATCCAAGAATACAATAACAAACTTTCCCAAATAAATTCATAAAATGCTATTCATGAGGCACATGAAAACATCGAGTGAATTAGTTATGCCCAAATGGTACTACTACGAATTCATAATTCTGATATCAAGTTCAAAATGTTTTCTTACTAATGTATTCTTCCTTAATCCTTACCTATTGATACCCATATCTCAAGTCAATTTTGGAAAACTCGTTGACTTCCCTGGGTTAGTC